>JABWTJ010000011.1:1127488-1571549 GCA_016801875.1 Solanum sitiens | reverse complement strand
CCATAGATCAACCAATCTTAGATCATCACATCGATGTAATTCAATAATAAATCACAAGAACTAATCAAGGAGAAGCACTATACTATGAAACAATACTACATCAAAGCGTAGTAACATGATCTCAAGTGTATCTTCTTAACTTAGATTCAATATTCAAGAACATAGGTGTGAAGAACTTCAATTCATCATAATAGATCCATAATCAATGCAATATCAATCATTAAAGACCATTTAACTAATTAGGATATCAATTCTATCAAACTCAACCTAATCCATATCAATTCTACATTTAGGGTTAAGGGTTAGGGGTCATCACCCACAATCTAGATCAAACTACATCAATTAACCATAATCAAGTTACAATTCATGATAATCTATTCATTCTAACCCAAGGAATACCTAATTAACTCAATTCACATGATCAAATTCGGATTTGGATGAAACCCATAAGAAACTCAACTTTTTGGAAAAAGCTTTGAAGGAACCCTTTGAGGAAAGAATCTCAAAGGTGAATTAGATCCCATACCTTAAGGTTTGATGACGTTTTGATGGTGAATTTCGTGCTAATCCAGCCCCCAATGATCTCCCCAAGTTGATCTCCAATGGAGTCTTCCAATAGAGAGAGAAAGTAGAGAGAAGGAAGAGAGTTTTGTTTTTGAGAGAATGATTAGGCTAATGAGGGTTGGGGTATTTATAGTAGGGTCTTAAGTCACTTAATTAGTCTCTCTTAAACCCCTAATTACCCCTAAGTCACTTAATTAATTAACTAACTAAAAACTAACTTTTCCGAAACTGCCACAGACCTTCCACGACGGATCCCCGACGACGGTCCGTCGTGTGCGTGACGGACTGACATCCCTCCGTCCTGCACATCCGTCACATTGGTCAGAGACTTGTGCAGGCGGAGGCTTTCTCCCTAAGCGCACGACGGTTCCACGATGACGAAGCGTCGTGGCCGTGACGGACTGGCTTCCTGTCACAACCCAAAATCATACCCTAGAAGATAGGGTACAATCTTGGATTGTAACCGGCGTCATCGACCTCTCGGAGGTCTAAGACAAGCCTCTCATATCATTCATTGCATTGGCATAGTAAATTTAGCGGAAAATTTAAAACTTTTAATAGCACATCATATGCTAGAAACATCACATCGCATATATATAAAACATAAGTCATAATACATATTTAATCTCTAAGTCTCTTTGCCATCTTAGACTCGATAACTTTAGAATACATTAGGGACACGGCCCAATGCGATACCTTACATAACTATACAATATTTAAAGACTTCATATTAAAGACATAAATAGGACATCCTTGAACTTAAGGATTCCTTTCCTTGAGCTTGAGAAAAACACCTATAAAGCTCCTCAATCAAAGATCTCCTTTAAGCCTTCCATAACCTACACTTTGTGTAAAAAGTAAAGAAGAATGGGATTAGCTCAAGAATGTACTAAGTATGGCAACCATGCAAAAACATGCATTTAAAAGGGACATTTCCTTGAAATCATACTTCATGCCATTTTGAGTAAATCATCATAAAACCTTTGTTAAAATCATTTATATCATCCACATACGTCATAGAAACACAATCAAAGGCCAATCATCATATGAAAGCACATATAGAATATAAGTGCACATAAAGGTCACTTTATAGTAAACTCTCCCTTCTTAGCATTTAACTCTTTCTTTCAATTCATTAATCTCCTAAATAATCCTTTAGGGATACTTGGTGCAATGCATCACCTTAGGAACATAAGAGAATACCATATATAGTATCTACACAAGACAACACATGCCATCATAGAAGTATAGTACAACATAAACATAGTCAAACCAAGACTACAACATCATACATAAAGGACACATACATAATCATATGCATTAGAGAACCTTCCTAAGACTTCCTAAGGAGTCACTTGTGCAATGTCTAGATGGGTTCATTACTTCCATCTATCCTAAGTAACTTACCTTAAGTCCTCCTAGTTAGGATCCTATTCAATTACTTCCATTGTCCATTTTACCTTTAGGGAAACCATAGCCTTAACCGACACTAAGACCATGGGTGCTAATCATAGAATTTGGTGTTGTAGAGCCTTACACCAAAGGAAGGTGTTACTACCTAGCCAAGGTAGAACATTAACATACATGCTAGCATATCAAGTGAATTCACTTTGCTAGATCCTATGTGGCAAGCATAGTTTATGGAACTAAGAGATAGGTATTCCCTCTATATACCATTTGGTAATGGGGCCTCACCTCATGAGATAACATGAGTGAATATTCCTCAAGGGAAGTCGACACCATACGTAGGTCCATAGGTGATTATTCCTCTAAGGGAAGTCAACACTCTATAAGGGACAAATGGTGAAATATTCCTCTAAGGGAAGTCAACACCTCTCAATGTCAAGTTCACTCGGTGCTAGGCTAAGTTCCCTTTATTGAAAAGCCTTTATTACCTTTGTTTATAAAACATAGTCTTAGGATATTCATCATTCATATGCTTATAGCATATTCAAGGACCTATCTAGTTTTGGAGTATTCTTGGGCCCTCCTAGTTGGACCTCTTCTCCCTAACTAGATCATCCATGTGTGTGAGTGTATATATAGATGTGAGCAAACCTTTCACATAACACATCAAGTCACACATGTTCATCTATCAATGCATAAGTCTATAGGCAGAACTATATGAGCAATCCTTTCATATAAACCTACTAAGACACTATACACATTCATACTTCATCATATCATATTCATAACATGTTCATATAATCATCCTTCATATGCATAAGAACCAAACCTAGGAACTATCCTATCAAGATATACATGTGCAATGCATAGACAAAGTCCCATACCCTTGTCCATACTAGTACACCTATCAAGTCATCCTAATAAGGGAATACAAGTCATACATTCATAAACATCACCTTAACATACATAGTAGTAGAGACTAGTGAATATGAAAACTACCTTTCATTTAGACACCATGAGTTATACTACTTATAATATGCATGTAAGTGAGAGTGTGTGTACATTGACCAACATGATCCCATAATGGCTATCAATAACATCTTAAGTCCGCCACACTTATTAGACCACATTATACTTCAAGCACATAGCACACAACACATAATAGCATAGGAGACATGACAATATATACCATGTAATCAAAACTCCTAACTTTAGCTATTTACACTTCCACATAAGGGATACATGGGTAAAGGTTATTAACCATTTTAACACATCAATGGCAGAACCTATACAATACCCTAACATGATTATACTCATGCCCATACAATAGCCACATAACCTAATTCACAACTAGAATAGGAAAGTAGGCATAATCTTCTCATAGTATCATTTTTGACACATGTTCATAAGTTCATCAATATGCCTTCAAGGTCAAGGTCAACACATATATAATGACAATAACGTAAACACCGCCACCATAAGTGGACCATACCACACAATGCCATACAAGGCTTCATCAACATTACTATAAGGAATAGAGAAGTAGAAGAGTAAATGAAATAAGCATTCTTACCCAATTCTCATCCTTTGATCATAATTGATCAATACACCTTATTCATCAATAAAACACATATATGGCAGTAGCTAAATGTACTTTAAACATATAAGAAACCATGTACAAGTCACTACACGATTATACCATAACATATATATCACATACTAGGAAAGTAGAAGAACATAGATCGTTAATCAATTTCATTCATATGGATTATAGGTCATATTTCATGAATCATATCACCCTAAGGCAGTAGCTAATGAAATCATAATCTAGATGAGACACTACTACAATTTGCCATTAAGGTCGATACAAGCATACTTTATATAGGGAGTTCGTGGAAAATAAGTTTACATAGGTTAATCATATTCAACCTATCATGAATTGACCCATATTGTATTAATTACATATAATTCATCCTCATACTTCATTATAGGCAGCAGCTATAGACATTAACCATAATCAATTCTTATAGCGACTAACCTAACGTTAAGATCACAAGTTACAACTTCATAGACAAGAAGAGCCTAGATTAATTCAAACCAAGCCTTTTCTACTTTAGTCATACATGATTTATATCCACAATTCAACCATGGTATTAACCTAAAACAGTAGCTACAAGAACCACAACTTAATCGAAATTCACTTTAGATCACAAGAAAACCAACGTTAAAGTGAACTATAGAAAACTAGGCTAAACATGCTCAAATCTTCATACATTAATCCTCATGCATCATTCAACATCAATTCAACATAAATTCATGTAAATAACAGTATATACCATCACCTCAACGTAAGAGAATCATAGTTCAATCGATAACAAGTCAAGATCACAAAGCCCATGTAAGAGCTAAACCAATTTTGGAAGGAACATAGGTTCATCATGCAATTGGAGTGAAATAACATTCAAATCACTGTATTAACTTCAATTCATCATGATTTAATCATTTAAAACGTTTTGAGAACGAACCCATGGCTAGATTGGAGAAGAAGAACTTTGATCTTAAACTTTCTTTGAAAAACATTGAGAAGAACTCTCCAAGTGAAAGGTTACTTAGAGATGAAGGATCACCATACCTTTTATTAGTTGAAAACCTCTAAAACTTCATGATTAATCCATGGAAAACCTAGCTTGAATCTGTTCTTGAGCTTCACCAACAATGGTGGTTTTAGAGAGAACATTTTTGGAGAGAAAGGCTTAAAATATGTGAGAGGGTTTTGGGAATGGGTTAATCACGTTTTTAGGGACTTATATACACCTAAAATTACTTAATTAAACCTATTATAGTCAGGTTAGGACGTGGGGTGACCCCTTTAAGTGGCAGCACGCAGGCAGCCAACTCGCAGGCAGCCGCGACGCATGCCTTGACGGGGCGTCATGGGCTTGACGGGGCGTCATGCCCTCCGTCGCCCATGACTTAGCCAATTTATTGGCTCATGACATGACCAAGGAAAGTCTCCTTCGACGAGACCTGCTTGACGGTCCGTTGGAGGCCCAACGGTCCGTCATTGGGTCCGTCAAGGACACTGCCCAGGCAGTGTATAGGCAGCCTTGGGGTCCTTCTTTTGGGGCCTCTTGTGGGGCCCTTTAGAAGTCGTACCCGGAAGTTTCCAACGCGATTTCAAACCTTAACATGTTATAGACCTACCACATAAGTTTCATCCCAAAACAAACACCTACAAGACGTCCAAACAGCCTTGACCCCAACATGACATACTATGAGCGTCTTAGGGGCTATCTTTCGAACGCCTTGGACGTTCTTGGGCGTTTGACCTCCAAACTTTACGAAACTTCATACAATAACATTAAACATCATTTAACACCATTTCAAGACTTATTTGTCTCAGTTCACACACTTTAGGCATGCATGCACACATGAGGCACATAAGAGACTATTCGTCGAACGTCTTGGATGTCCCTTGACGTTCGACTTCCAAATCACTTCAAACTTTGCACACTGACTCTATATGACATAATAAGGAATTTTAGGACCTTATAACAATAATACGAACATGTTAGGCTCTAGACACCTTATCTCATTTTCGAGGTCTTACAATATCCCCCACTTGGGAACATTCGTCCTCGAATGACACTTAGGACTCTTTTAATCACATCATGACTTCAATGCATATAAGAGCAGTTCGTCACCTTTAAAATATCAGCAAATCATTTTAGCACTCCATGCACACAAGTAAGCAAAACTTCGATTCACTCACCCTTAATGCATTAATCAAAGAGGCTCTTATCATGTTCATAGGAGGAACATACTTCTCCTAATCATAACATGGTCATTGCACCTTAATTCATCAAGATATCATCTTGCAAGGCCACATATAGGCAGATTTCAACAATACTCAAAACAAGTAGGCATTCATACTTCAATGCACATAGACTTGAGTTAATTGCATTTAACAAAAATCTTCATTAGTTAGACCTAGTACCATGAAGGTCATACTCAACCATACCATGCTTAGTGGTGTCCATAGAGGAATGTCTTGCTCCTCAACACATTACATGTATCATGAGTTCACACCTTAGCAAAGTACAAGGTCAATTTCCTTAAAAATGAGAAATTCCAACTTTCAAGCAAAGTCATGCATATATTTTTCTTCCTAGTGAAGTCTAAATGGCAAGTCACACCAAGTGCATCACAACAAAATAGGAAGTCATTCCACAAATCTCTTTTCTTAACATATTACTCACCCTTAAAGTAAGCCTCATTTTGGAAAAATAGCACAAACCATAGGCACACACGTATACACTTAGCAAAACATGCTTTAACTTTTCAAGAATGAGCCTACAATTTCGCATCACAAATCTTCAAATCACTAACCTTTAAAGAGAGTTCACATTCTTCATTGTAAAAGAGACTCAACTTCCATTACAAGGCTAAACAATTTAACCTACAAGTGACTATTACCAAGTTCCTTGTCTTACCTCATGAAGTCAACTTCACAATTAGCACATTAAAATGCAAGTCAACAAGAGAAAACATGGATTTTATCAAAAAAATTCTTTTCATGCCCTTTGGAAAATTCACCATGTCTCTAAGATGATGTCAATTAATTCATACCAATCATATAAAGATCATGCAATTCACACTTTATGCAAGACTATTTTCATGAACAAGCATACTAAGAATTCATATTTTCAAATTCGTGTAAGAATAGAAGAACAATGTAGACAATTTCTACAATCTCACCACTCAAACACCACCCCCCACTTAGGGTAAACCAACTTAAGAGCAACTTAACCCAACATATAGAGGATTTCAAATACAAAACCTTCACATTCCTCTCTTAAAGTGATTACTACTTTAGAGAGAATTTTCATTAATTCAATTTAACAACACTAAGGCATTCTAAACCTTATCATCTTAGGCAAATCATCCTCAACCATCAACTTTGATCATACTATTTGATTCACATAAGGCCTTCCTACAATGCAATAGACACTAAGGTCATACATCATTAGCGGAAAACAACAAGGAAGTTCATACACAACAAGAAGTTTAGAAATAACTCTACAACTCATCATGTCATTTATATGCAAAGGAAAACAATGCACATTATTAATCGCATACACTCATAGGATAGCATACCTCCATAGGTAGTTATTAAACAATCCAAGTTCAAATCCAAATATTTGGATACTATCATACAAAATCATATAGGAATACACGATTTAAGAGAAATCACTTTAACCACTATAACTTCTAGCATGCTTCAACTATATCATAACATACATCATTGACATAACATGCTATTTCACATAGGTTTCATATATTGCCATAAATGGCATCACATCATCAAATAAGAGATATTTCATGCATAGCAAGGTACGATAAGCAATCATAATCCCCATAGAGTTAACATGTGCAATGATCACGTAAAGCTCCATAACTTCACTAAACCAAGTAACCCAACAAGAACTACAATTAGCATCATACTCCACTCATCTATAACCTTCATGCATGGATAACTCCATATCTTTAGCACACTAGTCTATTTACATGATTATAAGCATAGAGATCATTACACAAGGACATTCATATCTATCATCATACTCATACATAATCTTAACCTCCTAAGGTCTCCATCAAGGCAAACTAGTGCAAGACATAGGTAGAGTCCCATACCCCTACCTAAGTCTAGTTAACCCTTCAAGTCGCCTTAGTTAGTATATACATCATCAAATAAGGACAAGTGTCACCTTCATACATACTCATTCAAACCCTAAAACAAAGATAAGCATTTCAAACTCACCTTTTCTCCCTCAAGCATAGAGAATTCTCATCCAAGCAATCATATCTAAACGACCACCGGACAAGAAAACATAAGAGAGAGATCTTATAGCATTAAGTTCTATGGCACGATATGAGATTGATGAAGAAGGGAAACTCTATCGTCCTATAGCCTCTCGTACCATTGAATGTGTCGCGACTCACCACCAATGATACTAGACTCTACTAGACGTGGCAATATGAGACTTTTTAGAACCTAAAACCGCTTTATAAACCTCATGCTCTGATACCAAGTTTGTCACAACCCAAAAGCATACCCTAGAAGATAGGGTACAATCTTGGATTGTAACCGGCGTCGTCGACCTCTCGGAGGTCTAAGACAAGCCTCTCATATCATTCATTGCATTGGCATAGTAAATTTAGCGGAAAATTTAAAACTTTTAATAGCACATCATATGCTAGAAACATCACATCGCATATATATAAAACATAAGTCATAATACATATTTAATCTCTAAGTCTCTTTGCCATCTTAGACTCGATAACTTTAGAATACATTAGGGACACGACCCAATGCGATACCTTACATAACTATACAATATTTAAAGACTTCATATTAAAGACATAAATAGGACATCCTTGAACTTAAGGATTCCTTTCCTTGAGCTTGAGAAAAACACCTATAAAGCTCCTCAATCAAAGATCTCCTTTAAGCCTTCCATAACCTACACTTTGTGTAAAAAGTAAAGAAGAATGGGATTAGCACAAGAATGTACTAAGTATGGCAACCATGCAAAAACATGCATTTAAAAGGGACATTTCCTTGAAATCATACTTCATGCCATTTTGAGTAAATCATCATAAAACCTTTGTTAACATCATTTATATCATCCACATACGTCATAGAAACACAATCAAAGGCCAATCATCATATGAAAGCACATATAGAATATAAGTGCACATAAAGGTCACTTTATAGTGAACTCTCCCTTCTTAGGATTTAACTCTTTCTTTCAATTCATTAATCTCCTAAATAATCCTTTAGGGATACTTGGTGCAATGCATCACCTTAGGAACATAAGAGAATACCATATATAGTATCTACACAGGACAACACATGCCATCATAGAAGTATAGTACAACATAAACATAGTCAAACCAAGACTACAACATCATACATAAAGGACACATACATAATCATATGCATTAGAGAACCTTCCTAAGACTTCCTAAGGAGTCACTTGTGCAATGTCTAGATGGGTTCATTACTTCCATCTATCCTAAGTAACTTACCTTAAGTCCTCCTAGTTAGGATCCTATTCAATTACTTCCATTGTCCATTTTACTTTTAGGGAAACCATAGCCTTAACCGACACTAAGACCATGGGTGCTAATCATGGAATTTGGTGTTGTAGAGCCTTACACCAAAGGAAGGTGTTACTACCTAGCCAAGGTAGAACATTAACATACATGCTAGCATATCAAGCGAATTCACATTGCTAGATCCTATGTGGCAAGCATAGTTTATGGAACTAAGAGATAGGTATTCCCTCTATATACCATTTGGTAATGGGGCCTCACCTCATGAGATAACATGAGTGAATATTCCTCAAGGAAAGTCAACACTTCATGTAAGTACATAGGTGAATATTCCTCTAAGGGAAGTCGACACCATACGTAGGTCCATAGGTGATTATTCCTCTAAGGGAAGTCAACACTCTATAAGGGACAAATGGTGAAATATTCCTCTAAGGGAAGTCAACACCTCTCAATGTCAAGTTCACTCGGTGCTAGGCTAAGTTCCCTTTATTGAAAAGCCTTTATTACCTTTGTTTATAAAACATAGTCTTAGGATATTCATCATTCATATGCTTATAGCATATTCAAGCACCTATCTAGTTTTGGAGTATTCTTGGGCCCTCCTAGTTAGACCTCTTCTCCCTAACTAGATCATCCATGTGTGTGAGTGTATATATAGATGTGAGCAAACCTTTCACATAACACATCAAGTCACACATGTTCATATATCAATGCATAAGTCTATAGGCATAACTATATGAGCAATCATTTCATATAAACCTACTAAGACACTATACGCATTCATACTTCATCATATCATATTCATAACATGTTCATATAATCATCCTTCATATGCATAAGAACCAAACCTAGGAACTATCCTATCAAGATATACATGTGCAATGCATAGACAAAGTCCCATACCCTTGTCCATACTAGTACACCTATCAAGTCATCCTAGTAAGGGAATACAAGTCATACATTCATAAACATCACCTTAACATACATAGTAGTAGAGACTAGTGAATATGAAAACTACCTTTCATTTAGACACCATGAGTTATACTACTTATAATATGCATGTAAGTGAGAGTGTGTGTACATTGACCAACATGATCCCATAATGGCTATCAATAACATCTTAAGTCCGCCACACTTATTAGACCACATTATACTTCAAGCACATAGCACACAACACATAATAGCATAGGAGACATGACAATATATACCATGTAATCAAGACTCCTAACTTTAGCTATTTACACTTCCACATAAGGGATACATGGGTAAAGGTTATTAACCATTTTAACACATCAATGGCAGAACCTATACAATACCCTAACATGATTATACTCATGCCCATACAATAGCCACATAACCTAATTCACAACTAGAATAGGAAAGTAGGCATAATCTTCTCATAGTATCATTTTTGACACATGTTCATAAGTTCATCAATATGCCTTCAAGGTCAAGGTCAACACATATATAATGACAATAACGTAAACACCGCCACCATAAGTGGACCATACCACACAATGCCATACAAGGCTTCATCAACATTACTATAAGGAATAGAGAAGTAGAAGAGTAAAGGAAATAAGCATTCTTACCCAATTCTCATCCTTTGATCATCATTGATCAATACACCTTATTCATCAATAAAACACATATATGACAGTATCTAAATGTACTTTAAACATATAAGAAACCATGTACAAGTCACTACACGATTATACCATAACATATATATCACATACTAGGAAAGTAGAAGAACATAGATCGTTAATCAATTTCATTCATATGGATTATAGGTCATATTTCATGAATCATATCACCCTAAGGCAGTAGCTAATGAAATCATAATCTAGATGAGACACTACTACAATTTGCCATTAAGGTCGATACAAGCATACTTTATATAGGGAGTTCGTGGAAAGTAAGTTTACATAGGTTAATCATATTCAACCTATCATGAATTGACCCATATTGTATTAATTACATATAATTCATCCTCATACTTCATTATAGGCAGCAGCTATAGACATTAACCATAATCAATTCTTATAGCGACTAACCTAACGTTAAGATCACAAGTTACAACTTCATAGACAAGAAGAGCCTAGATTAATTCAAACCAAGCCTTTTCTACTTTAGTCATACATTATTTATATCCACAATTCAACCATGGTATTAACCTAAAACAGTAGCTACAAGAACCACAACTTAATCGAAATTCACTTTAGATCACAAGAAAACCAACGTTAAAGTGAACTATAGAAAACTAGGCTAAACATGCTCAAATCTTCATACATTAATCCTCATGCATCATTCAACATCAATTCAACATAAATTCATGTAAATAACAGTATATACCATCACCTCAACGTAAGAGAATCATAGTTCAATCGATAACAAGTCAAGATCACAAAGCCCATGTAAGAGCTAAACCAATTTTGGAAGGAACATGGGTTCATCATGCAATTGGAGTGAAATAACATTCAAATCACTGTATTAACTTCAATTCATCATGATATAATCATTTAAAACGTTTTGAGAAAGAACCCATGGCTAGATTGGAGAAGAAGAACTTTGATCTTAAACTTTCTTTGAAAAACATTGAGAAGAACTCTCCAAGTGAAAGGTTACTTAGAGATGAAGGATCACCATACCTTTTATTAGTTGAAAACCTCTAAAACTTCATGATTCATCCATGGAAAACCTAGCTTGAATCTGTTCTTGAGCTTCACCAACAATGGTGGTTTTAGAGAGAACATTTTTGGAGAGAAAGGCTTAAAATATGTGAGAGGGTTTTGGGAATGGGTTAATCACGTTTTTAGGGACTTATATACACCTAAAATTACTTAATTAAACCTATTATAGTCAGGTTAGGACGTGGGGTGAATTTACCATTCACCCCTTTAAGTGGCAGCACGCAGGCAGCCAACTCGCAGGCAGCCGCGACGCATGCCTTGACGGGGCGTCATGGGCTTGACGGGGCGTCATGCCCTCCGTCGCCCATGACTTAGCCAATTTCTTGGCTCATTACATGACCAAGGAAAGTCTTCTTCGACGAGACCTGCTTGACGGTCCGTTGGAGGCCCAACGGTCCGTCATTGGGTCCGTCAAGGACACTGCCCAGGCAGTGTATAGGCAGCCTTGGGGTCCTTCTTTTGGGGCCTATGTTGGGGCCCTTTAGAAGTCGTACCCGGACGTTTCCAACGCGATTTCAAACCTTAACATGTTATAGACCTACCACATAAGTTTCATCCCAAAACAAACACCTACAAGACGTCCAAACAGCCTTGACCCCAACATGACATACTATGAGCGTCTTAGGGGCTATCTTTCGAACGCCTTGGACGTTCTTGGGCGTTTGACCTCCAAACTTTACGAAACTTCATACAATAACATTAAACATCATTTAACACCATTTCAAGACTTATTTGTCTCAGTTCACACACTTTAGGCATGCATGCACACATGAGGCACATAAGCGACTATTCGTCAAACGTCTTGGACGTCCCTTGACGTTCGACTTCCAAATCACTTCAAACTTTGCACACTGACTCTATATGACATAATAAGGCATTTTAGGACCTTATAACAATAAGACGAACATGTTAGGCTCTAGACACCTTATCTCATTTTCGAGGTCTTACACTTCCCTCCGTCCTGCACTTCCGTCACGCTGGTCAGAGACTTGTGCAGGCGGAGGTTTTCTCCCCAAGCGCTAAGGCTGGTATAACGGAGGCCTCGACGCCCCATCACGCTTGTGACGCCCCGCCATGGGGTCCGTCATGCCCTGCTACTTCAGGGGTCCTCCTCGAGGGTCCTTGTTTGGTCCGTGGGGAGTCGTACCCTGACTTTTCCAGCATGATACCATCCCACACAATATTCTACACCTATGGTTACAACTGTTTACCAAATTCCGACTCTTTAACTTGGTTAAATCAAAAGGACACTCTAGCCCTCTTATGAACCAATTTGCCGGACGTTTAAGAGTTTCGATTCCAACACCACTTCAAAGACTCCAAATATGCCTAATTGGCTAGGAACACTGGTTTAGATCCTAAGGAGACCATTTAAGTCTTATCCCATGACCTCGGTATTTCAAAATGTTACAACTCTGACCCATTTTCAAGGTCAAAATAGCCTCGAAGCGCGCATACCACCATTTCGACGATTTTTCGTGTGCTATAGCACACCATTTTTTGGGTGATCCGAATCCCGACGTCAAAAGTGCCAAATTTTTTTGTGGACGTCCGTCAATACCTTGGCTATGCATCCGGTTGGCCCTAACGGCCATTCCGACCCATTTTCAAGGTCAAAATAGCCCCGAAGCGCGCATACCCCCATTTCAACGACCATTTTTTGGGTGATCCGGATTCCGACGTTAAAAGTGCCAAAAAATTTTATGGACGTCCTTCAAGACCTTTGCTATGCATCCGGTTGGCCCTCACGGCCATTCCGACCCATTTTCAAGGTCAAAATAGCCCCAAAGCGCGCATACCCCCATTTCGACGATTTTTTGTGTGCTATATAGCACACCATTTTTTGGGTGATCCGGATCCCGACAACAAAAGTGCCAAAAAAATTTATGGACGTCCGTCAAAACCTTGGCTATGCATCCGGTTGTCCCTAACGGCCATTCCGACCCATATACCCCCATTTCGATGATTTTTTGTGTGCTATAGCACACCATTTTTTGGGTGATCCGGATCCCGACGTTAAAAGTGCCAAAAATTTTTGTGAACGTCCGTCAAGACCTTTGCTATGCATCCGGTTGGCCCTCACGGCCATTCCGACCCATTTTCAATGTCAAAATAGCCCCGAAGCGCGCATACCCCCATTTCGACGATTTTTCGTATGCTATAGCACACCATTTTTTGGGTGATCCGGATCCCGACGTAAAAATTGCCAAATATATTTGTGGACGTCCGTCAAACCCTTGGCTATGCATCCGGTTGGCCCTCACGGCCATTCAAACCCATTTTCAAGGTCAAAATAGCCCCGAAGCGCGCATAACCCCATTTCGATGATTTTTCATGTGCTATAACACACCATTTTTTGGGTGATCCGGATCCCGATGTCAAAAGTGCCAAAAAAAATTTGACGTCCGTCAAGACCTTGGATATGCATCCGGTGTTTCCTCACGGCCATTCCGCCCCATTATCAAGGTCAAAATAGCCCCAAAGTGCGCATACCCCAATTTCGATGATTTTTCGTGTGCTATATCACACCATTTTTTGGGTGATCCGGATACCGACATCAAAAGTGCCAAATGTTTTTGTGGACGTCCGTCAAGACCTTGGCTATGCATCCAGTTGGCCCTCACGGCCATTCCGACCCATTTTCAAGGTCAAAATAGCCCCGAAGCGCGCATACCCCCATTTCGACGATTTTTCGTGTGCTATAACACACCATTTTTTGGGTGATCCAAATTCCGACGTCAAAAGTGACAAAATATTTTGTGGACTCCGTCAAGACCTTGGCTATGCATCCGGTTGGCCCTCACATCCATTCCGACCCATTTTCAAGGTCAAAATAGCCCCAAAGCGCATATACCCCCATTTCGACGATTTTTCGTGCGCTATAGAACACCATTTTTTGGGTGATCCGGATCCCGACAACAAAAGTGCCAAATATTTTTATGGACGTCCGTCAAGACCTTGGCTATGCATCCGGTTGGCCCTCACGGCCATTCCGACCCATTTTCAAGATCAAAATAGCCCCGAAGCGCGCATACCCCCATTTCGATCATTTTTCATGTGCTATAGCACACCATTGTTTTGGTGATCCGCATCCCAATGTCAAAAGTGTAAAAAATTTTGTGGACATCCGTCAAGACCTTGTCTATGCATCCGGTTGGCCCTCACGGCCATTGTGACCCACTTTCAAGGTCAAAATAGCCCCGAAGCGCGCATACCCCCATTTCGACGATTATTCGTGTGCTATAGCACACTATTTTTTGGGTGATCCGGATCTTGACCTCAAAAGTGCCAAATATTTTTGTGGATGTCCCTCAAGACCTTGGCTATGCATCTGGTTGGCCCTAACGGCCATTCAAACCCATTTTCAAGGTCAAAATAGCCCCGAAGCGCGCACACCACCATTTTGACGATTTTTCGTGTGCTATAGCATACCATTTTTTGGGTGATCCGAATCCCGACGTCAAAAGTGCCAAATATTTTTGTGGACGTCTGTCAAGACCTTGGATATGCATCCGGTTGTCCCTAACGGCCATTCCGACCCATTTTCAAGGTAAAAATAGCCCCAAAGCGCGCATACCCCCATTTCGACGATTTTTCGTGTGCTATAGCACACCATTTTTTGGGTGATCCGGATCCCGACGTTAAAAATGCCAAACAATTTTGGGGACGTCCGTCAAGACCTTGGCTATGCATCCGGTTGGCCCTCACGGCCATTCCGACCCATTTTTAAGGTCAAAATAGCCCCGAAGCGCACATACCCCCATTTCGACGATTTTTCGTGTGCTATAGCATACCATTTTTTTGGGTGATCCAGATCCCGACGTAAAAAGTGCCAAAAATATTTGTGGACGTCCGTCAAGACCTTTGCTATGCATCCGGTTGGCCCTCACGGCTATTCAGACCCATTTTCAAGGTCAAAATAGCCCCGAAGCGCGCATACCCCTATTTCAATGATTTTTCGTGTGCTATAACACACCATTTTTTGAGTGATCCGGATCCCGACGTTGTAAGACCTCAAAAATGAGATAAGGTGTCTAGAGCCTAACATGTTCGTCTTAACGTTATAAGGTCCTAAAATGCCTTATTATGTCATATAGAGTCAGTGTGCAAAGTTTGAAGTGATTTGGAAGTCGAACGTCAAGGGACGTCCAAGACGTTCGACGAATAGTCGCTTATGTGCCTCATGTGTGTATGCATGCCTAAGTTGTGTGAACTGAGTCAAATAAGTCTTGAAATGGTTTTAAATGATGTTTAATGTTATTGTATGAAGTTTCGTAAAGTTTGGAGGTCAAACGCCCAAGAACGTCAAAGACGTTCGAAAGATAGACCCTAAGACTTTCATCGTATGTCATGTTGGGGTCAAGGCTGTTTGGACGTCTTGTAGGTGTTTGTTTTGGATGAAACTTATGTGGTAGGTCTATAACATGTTAAGGCTTGTAATCGCGTTGGAAACGTCCGGGTACGACTTCTAAAGGGCCCCACAAGAGGCCCCAAAAGAAGGACCCCAAGGCTGCCTATACACTGCCTGGGCAGTGTCCTTGACGGACCCAATGACGGACCGTTGGGCAACCAACGGACCGTCAAGCAGGTCCCGTCGAAGGACACTTGCCTTGGTCATGTCATGAGCCAATAAATTGGCTAAGTCATGGGCGACGGATGGCTGCCACGGCCCGTCAAGCCCATGATGCCCCGTCAAGGCATGCGTCGCGGGTGCCTGCGAGTTGGCTGCCTGCGTGCTGCCACTTAAAGGGGTGAATGGTAAATTCACCCCACATCCTAACCTGACTATAATAGGTTTAATTATGTAATTTTAGGTGTATATAAGTCTTTAAAAACGTGATCAACCCATTCCCAAACCCTCTCACATATTTTAAGCCTTTCCCTCTAAAAATGTTCTCTCTAAAACCACCATTGTTGGTGAAGCTCAAGAACAGATTAAAGCTGGGTTTTCCATGGATGAATCATGAAGTTTTAGAGCTTTTCAACTAATAAAAGGTATGGTGATCCTTCATCTCTAAGTAACATTTCACTTGGAGAGTTCTTCTCAATGTTTTCAAATAAAGTTTATGATCAAAGTTCTTCTTCTCCAATCTAGCCATGGGTTCTTTCTCAAAACGTTTTTAATGATTAAATCATGATGAATTGAAGTTAATACAATGGTTTTAATGTGTTTTCACTCCAATTGCATGATGAAACCATGTTCCTTCCAAAATTGGTTTAGCTCTTGCATGGGCTTTGTGATCTTGACTTGTTATCGATTGAATTACAATTCCCTTACGTTGAAGTGATTGTATATACTGTTAATTACATGAATTTATGTTGAATTGATGTTGAATGATCCATTAGGATCAATCTATGAAGATTTGAGCATGTTTAGCCTAGTTTTCTATAGTCAGTGTAATATTGGTTTTCTTGTGATCCAAAGTGAGTTTCGATTAAGTTGTGGTTCTTGTAGCTACTGTTTTAGGTTAATACCATGGTTGAATTATGGATATAAATCATATGTGACAAAATTAGAGAAGGCTTGGTTTGAATTAATCTAGGTTCTTCTTGTCTATGAAGTTGTAATTTGTGATCTTGACGTTAGGTTAGTCGCTATAAGAATTGATTATGGTTAATGTCTATAGCTGCTGCCTATAATGAAATATGAGGATGAATTATACGTAATTAATACAATATGGGTCAATTCGTGATAGATTGAATATGATTAATCTATGTAAACTTACTTTCCATGAACTCCCTATATGAAGCGTGCTTGTATCGACCAAAAATGGAAAATTGTAGTAGTGTCTCATCTAGATTATGATTTCATTAGCTACTGTATTAGGGTGATATGATTCATGAAATATGACCTATAATCCATATGAATGAAATTGATTAGCGATCTATGTTCTTCTACTTTCCTAGTATGTGATATATATGTTATGGTATAATCATGTAGTGACTTGTACATGGTTTCTTATATGTTTAAAGTACATTTAGCTACTGCCATATATGTGTTTTATTGATGAATAAGGTGTATTGATCAATGATGATCAAAGGATGAGAATTTGGTAAGAATGCTTAATTCCTTTACTCTTCTACTTCTCTATTCCTTTATAGTTATGTTGATGAAGCCTTGTATGGCATTGTGTGGTATGGTCCACTTATGGTGGCGGTGTTTACTTTATTGTTATTATAAATGTGTTGACCATGGCCATGAAGGCAAATTGATGAACTTATGAATATGTGCTTAAAATGATACTATGAGAAGATTATGCCTACTTTCCTATTCTAGTTGTGAATTAGGTTGTGTGGCTATTGTTTGGGCATATGTATAACCATGTTAGGGTATTATATAGGTGCTGCCATTGATGTGTTAAAGTGGTTAATAGCCTCTACCCACGTATCCCTTATATGGAAGTGTAAATAGCTAAAGTTAGGAGTCTTGAATTATAATGTATGTATAGTCTCGTCTTCTATGCTACTATGTGTTGTGCGCTATGTGCTTGAAGTATAATGTGGTCTAATAGTGTGGCTGACTTAAGATGGTATTGATAGCCATTATGTGATCATGTTGTTTAATGTACACACACTCTCACTTACATGCATATTATAAGTAGTATAACTCATGGTGTCTAAATGAAAGGTAGTTTTCATATTCACTAGTCTCTACTACTATGTATGTTAAGGTGATGTTTATGAATGTATGACTTGTATTCCCTTACTAGGATGACTTGATAGGTGTACTAGTGTGGACAACGATATGGGACCGTGTCTATGCATTGCACATGTGTATCTTGATAGGATAGTTCCTAGGTTTGGTTCTTATGCATGTGAAGGATGATTATATGAACATGTTATGAATATGATGTATATGATATGATGAGGTATGAATGTGTATAGTGTCTTAGTAGGTTTATATGAGAATATTACTCATATAGTTATGCCTATAGACTTATACATTGATATATGAGCATGTGTGACTTTATGTGTTATGTGAAAGGTTTGTTCACATCTATGTATACACCCACACACATGAATGACGATCTAGTTAATAGAGGGGCCTTGAGAGGGGTGCCCAAGAATGCTATAAATTCTAGATAGGTGCTTGAATATGCTATAAGCATATGAGTGATGGATATTTTAAAGCTTATGTTTTATAAATAAACGTAATGAAGGCTTTTCAAATAAAGGGAACCTAGCTTAGCACCGAGCGAACTTGACAATGGGAGGTGATGACTTATCCCTAGAAGTAAAGATTCATCCTAGAAGTTGCCCATGTGATGATAACTTCCATGTTCGATGGATATGTCACTTTAAGGGATTCCCATGAAGAGCGGCCCACTTTACCATATGGTATGAATAGGGATATCTACCTCTTAGTTCCATAAACTATGCTTGCCATATAGGATCTACCAAAGTGAATTCACTTGATATGCTAGCATATATGTTAATGTTCTACCTTGGCTAAGTAGTAACACCTTCCTTTGGTGTAAGGCTCTACAACACCAAATTCCATGATTAGCACCCATGGTCTTAGTGTCGGTTAAGGCTATGGTTTCTCTAAAGTAAAATGGACAATGGAAGTAATTGAATAAGATCCTAACTAGGAGGACATAAGGTAAGTTACTTAGGATAGGTGGAAGTAATGAACCCATCTAGACATTGCACAAGTGACTCCTTAGGAAGTCTTAGGAAGGTACCTTAATACTTATGATTATGTATGTGTCCTTTATGTATGATATTGTAGTCTTGGTTTGACTATGATTATATTGTACTATACTTCTATGATGGCATGTGTTGTCTTGTGTAGATGCTATGTATGGTTTTCTCTTGTGTTCCTAAGGTGATGCAATGCACCAAGTACCCCTAAAGAATTACTTAGGAGGTTAATGAATGGAAAGAAAGAGTTAAATGCTAAGAAGGGTAAGTTCACTGTAAAGTGACCTCTATGTGTACTTATATTCTATATGTGCTTTTATATGATGTTTGGTCTTTAATTGTGTTACTATGAAGTAAGTGGATGATATAAATGATATTGATAAAGGTTTTATGATTATTTACTCAAAATGGCATGAAGTATGATTTCAAAGGAAATGTCCCTTTAAATGCATGTTTTCGCATGGTTGCCATACTTAGTACATTCTTGTGCTAATCCCATTCTTCTTTACTTTTTACACAAAGTGTAGGTATTGGAATGCTTAAAGGAGGTCTATGATTGAGGAGCTTGATAGGTGATTTCCCAAGCTCAAGGAAAAGAATCTTTAAGTTCAAGGATGTCCTACTAATGCCCATATTGTAAAGTCTATTTAGTAATGTATAGCTTTGTATTATGTCTTAAGGGTTTTATCCTTAATGTACTCTAAAGTTGTTGAGTCTAAGATGGCAAAGGGACTTAGAGTCTAAATCTGTATTATGTCTTATGTTTTACATATATACGATGTGATGTTTCTAGCATATGATGTGCTATGAAAAGTTTTAAATTTTCCGCTAAATTTACTATGTCAATGCAATGAATGATATGAGAGGCTTGTCTTAGACCTCCGAGAGGTCGACGACGCCGGTTACAATCCAAGATTGTACCCTATCTTCTAGGGTATGCTTTTGGGTCGTGACAAACTTGGTATCAGAGCATGAGGTTTATAAAGCGGTTTTAGGTTCTAAAAAGTCTCATATTGCCACGTCTAGTAGAGTCTCGTATCATTGGTGGTGAGTCGCGACACATTAAATGGTACGAGAGGCTATAGGATGATAGAGTTTCCCTTCTTCATCAATCTCATATCGTGCCATAGAACTTAATTCTATAAGATCTCTCTCTTATGTTTTCTTGTCCGAAGTATTTTAGATATGATTGCTTGGATGAGAGTTCTCTATGCTTGAGGGAGAAAAAGTGAGTTTGAAATGCTTATCTTTGTTTTATGGTTTGAATGAGTATGTGTGGAGGTGACATTTGTCCTTATTTGATGATGTATATACTAACTAAGGCGACTTGAAAGGGTTAACTAGACATAGGTAGGGGTATGGGACTCTACCTATGTCTTGCACTAATTTTCCTTGATGGAGACCTTAGGAGGGTAATACTATGTATGTGTATGATGATAAATGTGAATGTGCTTATGAGATGATATCTATGCTTGTAAACATGTAAATAGCCTAGTGAGCTAAAGAATACGGAGTTATCCATGCATGAAGGTTATAGAAAGTGGAGTATGATGCTAATTGTAGTTCTTGTTGGGTTACTTGGTTTAATGAAGTTATGGAGATTTACTTGATCATTGCACATGTTAACTCTATGGGTATTATGATTGGTCATCTTACCTTGCTTTATATGAAATATCTCTTATTTGATGATGTGATGCCAATTATGGCAATATATGAAATCTATGTGAAATAACATGTTATGTCGAATAATGTATGTCATGATATAGTTGAAGCATGCTAGAAGTTATGGTGGTTAAAGTGATTTCTCTTAAATTGTGTATTCCTATATGGTTTTGTATGATAGTAGCCAAATATTTGGATTTGAACTAGGGTTGTTTAATAACTACCTATGGAGGTATGATATCCTATGAGTGTATGTGATTAAAAGAGTGTATTGTTTTCCTTTGCATATAAATGATACTTGATGAGTTGCTAGCATAAATTGGAGTCTTTTGTGGAGACTTGAATTGTAAATATAGTATGCATGCTTATGAAGAATGAGTTGGTAAAGCTTTATTTTTTTATAATTCCATACTTGTTCCATCAAATGTCTAAATGTTACACTTTTGAGTATTTGGAAGCATGCTCGTTATAGAGACTAGGCAACTTATTGTATCATGTTTGGAGCACTTACTAATTTGTCTTTTGATTAGATATTGTTGAAATATGTGTAGAATTTATGAATATGAACATGATAAGGAATGTAGAAAATAATATTTGCTTTTTCCCATTTAAATTGAAAGGATGAGAATCTTATGACATGATGAGTCGTAGAGTTATTTCTAAACTTCTTGTCGTGTTATGAACTTCCTTGTGGTTTTCTCTAATGATGTATGACCTTAGTGTCTATTGTATTGTAGGAAGACCTTATGTGAATTAAATAGTATGATATTATATTATTTGTCTATTGATCATGAAGATGTGCATGATATGATTCTTTATACATGATGTTAATCTTGTTGACTATATGGAGATGGTATTAGCTGACATAAGTGTAGTTGTCTCCTCTATGCATGTTGATATAGGACTTGAATGTAAAGGATTGTGATCACATGATAAGGTTTAGAATGCCTTAGTGTTGCTAAATTGAGTTTATGAAATTCCCTCTAAAAGTAGTAATCACTCTAAGTGATAAAACTGAAGGTTTTGTATTAGAGATCCTCTACATGTTGGGTTAAGTTGCTCTTAATTGGGTTTGCCCTAAGTGGGGGATGGTGTTTGAGTAGTGAGATTTGTAGAAATTGTCTACATTGTCCTTCTATTCTTACTTGAATTAGAAAATATAAATTCTTAGTATGCTTGTTCATGAAAATAGTCTTGCATAAAGTGTAAATTGCATGATATTTATATGATTGGTATGAATTGGTTGACATCATCTTAAAGACATGGTGAATTTTCCAAGAAGCATGAAAAGAAATTTTTGTAAAATCCATGTTTTCTCTTGTTGACTTGCATTTTAATGTGCTAAGTGTGAAATAGACCTCATGAGGTAAGACAAGGAACTTGGTAATAGTCACGTGTAGGTTAAATTGTTTAGCCTTGTAATGGAAGTTGAGTCTCTTTTACAATGAAAAATGTGAACTCTCTTTAAAATTTAGTGATTTGAAGATTTGTGATGCAAAATTGTAGGCTCATTCTTGAAAAGTGAAAGCATGTTTTGCTAAGTGTACATGTGTGTGCCTATAATTTGTGTTATTTTTCCAAAATGAGGCTTACTATAAGGGTGAGTATTATGTTAAGGAAAGAACTTGTGGAATGACTTCCTATTTTGTTGCGATGTATTTGGTGTGACTTGCCATTTAGATTTCACTAAGAAAGAAAAATGTATACATGTCTTTGCTTGAAAGTTAAAATTTCTCATTTTTAAGGAAATCGATCTTGTACTTTGTTAAGGTGTGAACTCTTGATGCATGTAAATGTGTTGAACTGCTCTTATGTGCATTGAAGTCCTTGATGTGATTAAAGAGTCCTAAGAGTCATTCGAGGACGAATGTTCCCAAGTGGGGGATATTGTAAGACCTCGAAAATGAGATAAGGTGTCTAGAGCCTAACTTGTTCGTATTAACGTTATAAGGTCCTAAAATGCCTTATTATGTCATATAGAGTCAGTGTACAAAGTTTGAAGTGATTTGGAAGTCGAACGTCAAGGGACGTCCAAGACGTTCGATGAATAGTCACTTATGTGCCTCATGTGTGTATGCATGCCTAAGTTGTGTGAACTGAGTCAAATAAGTCTTGAAATGGTGTTAAATGATGTTTAATGTTATTGTATGAAGTTTCGTAAAGTTTGGAGGTCAAACGCCCAAGAACGTCCAAGACGTTCGAAAGATAGACCCTAAGACTTTCATTGTATGTCATGTTGGGGTCAAGGCTGTTTGGACGTCTTGTAGGTGTTTGTTTTGGATGAAACTTATGTGGTAGGTCTATAACATGTTAAGGTTTGTAATCGCGTTGGAAACGTCTGGGTATGACTTCTAAAGGGCCCCACAAGAGGCCCCAAAAGAAGGACCCCAAGGCTGCCTATACACTGCCTGGGCAGTGTCCTTGACGGACCCAATGACGGACCGTTGGGCCACCAACGGACCGTCAATAAGGTATCATCGAAGGAGACTTCCCTTGGTAATGTCATGAGCCAAGAAATTGGCTAAGTCATGGGCGACGGATGGCTGCCACGGCCCGTCAAGCCCATGACGCCCCGTCAAGGCATGCGTCGCGGGTGCCTGCGAGTTGGCTGCCTGCGTGCTGCCACTTAAAGGGGTGAATGGTAAATTCACCCCACGTCCTAACCTGACTATAATAGGTTTAATTAAGTAATTTTAGGTGTATATAAGTCTTTAAAAACGTGATCAACCCATTCCCAAACCCTCTCACATATTTTAAGCCTTTCCCTCTAAAAATGTTCTCTCTAAAACCACCATTGTTGGTGAAGCTCAAGAACAGATTCAAGCTGGGTTTTCCATGGATGAATCATGAAGTTTTACAGGTTTTAAACTAATAAAAGGTATGGTGATCCTTCATTTCTAAGTAACATTTCACTTGGAGAGTTCTTCTCAATGTTTTCAAAGAAAGTTTATGATCAAAGTTCTTCTTCTCCAATCTAGCCATGGGTTCTTTCTCAAAACGTTTTTAATGATTAAATCATGATGAATTGAAGTTAATACAATGGTTTTAATGTGTTTTCACTCCAATTGCATGATGAAACCATGTTCCTTCCAAAATTGGTTTAGCTCTTGCATGGGCTTTGTGATCTTGACTTGTTATCGATTGAATTACGATTCCCTTCCGTTGAAGTGATTGTATATACTGTTAATTACATGAATTTATGTTGAATTGATGTTGAATGATACGTGAGGATCAATCTATGAAGATTTGAGCATGTTTAGCCTAGTTTTCTATAGTCAGTGTAATATTGGTTTTCTTGTGATCCAAAGTGAGTTTCGATTAAGTTGTGGTTCTTGTAGCTACTGTTTTAGGTTAATATCATGGTTGAATTATGGATATAAATCATGTGTGACAAAATTAGAGAAGGCTTGGTTTGAATTAATCTAGGTTCTTCTTGTCTATGAAGTTGTAACTTGTGATCTTGACGTTAGGTTAGTCGCTATAAGAATTGATTATGGTTAATGTCTATAGCTGCTGCCTATAATGAAATATGAGGATGAATTATACGTAATTAATACAAAATGGGTCAATTCGTGATAGATTGAATATGATTAATCTATGTAAACTTACTTTCCATGAACTCCCTATATGAAGCGTGCTTGTATCGACCAAAAATGGAAAATTGTAGTAGTGTCTCATCTAGATTATGATTTCATTAGCTACTGTCTTAGGGTGATATGATTCATGAAATATGACCTATAATCCATATGAATGAAATTGATTAGCGATCTATGTTCTTCTACTTTTCTAGTATGTGATATATATGTTATGGTATAATCATGTAGTGACTTGTACATGGTTTCTTATATGTTTAAAGTACATTTAGCTACTGCCATATATGTGTTTTATTGATGAATAAGGTGTATTGATCAATGATGATCAAAGGATGAGAATTTGGTAAGAATGCTTAATTCCTTTACTCTTCTACTTCTCTATTCCTTTATAGTTATGTTGATGAAGCCTTGTATGGCATTGTGTGGTATGGTCCACTTATGGTGGCGGTGTTTACTTTATTGTTATTATAAATGTGTTGACCATGGCCATGAAGGCAAATTGATGAACTTATGAATATGTGCTTAAAATGATACTATGAGAAGATTATGCCTACTTTCCTATTCTAGTTGTGAATTAGGTTGTGTGGCTATTGTTTGGGCATATGTATAACCATGTTAGGGTATTATATAGGTGCTGCCATTGATGTGTTAAAGTGGTTAATAGCCTCTACCCACGTATCCCTTATATGGAAGTGTAAATAGCTAAAGTTAGGAGTCTTGAATTATAATGTATGTATAGTCTCGTCTTCTATGCTACTATGTGTTGTGCGCTATGTGCTTGAAGTATAATGTGGTCTAATAGTGTGGCTGACTTAAGATGGTATTGATAGCCATTATGTGATCATGTTGTTTAATGTACACACACTCTCACTTACATGCATATTATAAGTAGTATAACTCATGGTGTCTAAATGAAAGGTAGTTTTCATATTCACTAGTCTCTACTACTATGTATGTTAAGGTGATGTTTATGAATGTATGACTTGTATTCGCTTACTAGGATGACTTGATAGGTGTACTAGTGTGGACAAGGGTATGGGACCTTGTCTATGCATTGCACATGCGTATCTTGATAGGATAGTTCCTAGGTTTGGTTCTTATGCATGTGAAGGATGATTATATGAACATGTTATGAATATGATGTATATGATATGATGAGGTATGAATGTGTATAGTGTCTTAGTAGGTTTATATGAGAATATTACTCATATAGTTATTGTAAGACCTCGAAAATAAGATAAGGTGTCTAGAGCCTAATATGTTTGTCTTAATGTTATAAGGTCCTAAATTGCCTTATTATTTCATGAAGAGTCAGTATGCAAAGTTTGAAGTGATTTGGAAGTCGAACGTCAAGAGACGTCCAAGACGTTCGACGAATAGTCGCTAATGTGCCTCATGTGTGTATGCATGCCTAAATTGTTTGAACTGAGTCAAATAAGTCTTGAAATGGTTTTAAATGATTTTTAATGTTATTGTATGAAGTTTCGTGAAGTTTGGAGGTCAAACGCCCAAGAACGTCCAAGGCGTTTGAAAGATAGCCCCTAAGACGTTCATTGTATGTCATGTTGGGGTCAAGGCTGTTTGGACGTCTTGTAGGTGTTTGTTTCAGACGAACCTTATGTGGAAGGTCTATAACATGTTAAGGTTTGAAATCGCGTTGGAAACGTCCGGGTACGACTTCTAAAGGACCCCATAATAGGCCCCACAAGAAGGACCTCAAGGCTGCCTAAACACTGCCTGGGCAGTGTCCCTTGACGGACCGTTGGGTTACCAACGGACCGTCAAGCAGGTATCGTCGAAGGAGACTGCCTTGGGCAGGTTGTGAGCCAAGGAATTGGCGAAGTCCCCTGCGACGGATGGCTGCCACGGCCCGTCAAGCCCATGACGCCCCGTCAAGGCCTACGTCGCGGATGGCCTGCAAGTTGGCTGCCTGCGTGCTGCCACTTAAAGGGGTGAACGGTAAATTCACCCCACGCCCTAATCTGACTATAATAGGTTTAATTAAGTAATTTTAGGTGTATATAAGTCCCTAAAAACGTGACCAACCCATTCTCAAAAACCCCTCACTCAAATTGAACCCTTCCCTTCCCAAAATATTCTCTCTAGAAACCCCCATGGTTTTTGAAGCTCAAGAACAGCTTGTAGATGGGATTCTCATGAGTTATTCATCAAGTTTTATAGGTCTTCATGAATATTAAGGTATGGTGATCCTTCATCTCTAAATAACCTTTCACTTGGAGAGTTCTTCTCAATGTTTTTCAAAGGAAATCTTATGAACAAGTTTCTAATCTAACAATCTAGCCATGGGTTCTTTCTCAAAACGTTTCTAAAGATTTTATCTTGATTAATTAGTATTAATATGATGATTTGAATGTGATTTCACTTCAATTGCATGATGAACCCATGTTCCTTCCAAAATTAGGTTTAGCTCTTGCATGGGCTTTGTGATTATGGCTTGTTCTTGATGAATTGGTGATTCTCTTATGTTGAATTGCTTGTGGTTATTGTTATTGACACTAAGTGATGTTGACTTGATGATTATAAGTCCATGATGATAAATATATGAAGAATTGAACATGAATAGCCTATGTTTCTACATGTTGTCTTGAAGTCGATTGTGAGATCGGTTGTGTAGGCTCTTGATTTCGTATGAACGGCTGTAGCTACTCTTTTAGGGTGATGTAATGGATGAATTTTGTAAGTATAAATCCTAAATGTTCAAATTAAGAAGGGCTTGCATGAATTGGTATAGATTCTTTTAGGTTATGAAGTCAAGAGGCTAAGTATGTGATGGATCTTGAATTGTGATTAGATGATGCATGACTTAGGCTTGATTTCTTACCTAATGAGCTACTTCCTTAGACCTATACATGTATGAACTATGGTCTAAAATCAATGTTAGGGAAGATAGCTAATGATCTATGTTATCCTACTTTCCTAGTATGTTGATATGATGTATGGCGTTATGGTATAATCTTGTAGCGACTCGTACATGGTTTCTTATATGTTTAAAGTACATTTAGCTACTGCCATATATGTATCTTAATGATGAATAAGGTGTATTGATCAATGATGATCAAAGGGTGAGAAATTGGTAAAATTGCTTATTCTCTCTACTCTTCTACTTCTCTATTCTTTAGAGTAATGTTGATGAAGCCTTGTATGGCATTGTGTGGTATGGTCCACTTATGGTGGCGGTGTTTATTTTATTGTCATTATATATGTGTTGACCATGGCCTTGAAGGCATATTGATGAACTGATGAACATGTGCTTAAGATGATACTATGAGAAGCTTATGCCTACTTTCCTATTCTAGTTGTGAATTAGGTGGTGTGGCTATTGTATGAGCATGTGTATAATTATGTTAGGGTATTGTATAGGTGCTGCCATTAATGTGTTAAAGTGGTTAATAACCTCTACCCATGTACCCCTTATATGGAAGTATAAATAGCTAAAGTAAGGAGTCTTGATTTCATGGTATATATTGTCATGTCTCCTATGCTATTATGTGTTGCGTGCTATGTGCTTGAAGTATAATGTGGTCTAATAGTGTGGCTGACTTAAGATGTTATTGATGGCCATTATGTGATCATGTTGGTAAATGTACACACACTCTCACTTACATGCATATTACAAGTAGTATGAGTCATTGGGTCTAAATGAAAGGTAGTTCTCATATTCACTAGTGTCTACTACTATGCATATCAAGGTGATGCTTATGAATGTATGATTTGTATTCCCTTACTAGGATGACTTGATAGGTGTACTAGTATGGACAAGGGTATGGGACCTTGTCTATGCATTGCACATGTATATCTTGATAGGATAGTTCCTAGGTTTGGTTCTTATGCATATGAAGGATGATTATATGAACATGTTATGAATATGATATGATGAAGTATGAATGTGTATAGTGTCTTAGTAGGTTTATATGAAAGGATTGCTCATATAGTTATGCCTATAGACTTATGCATTGATATACGAACATGTGTGACTTGATGTGTTATGTGAAAGGTTTGCTCACATCTATCTATACACTCACACACATGGATGATCTAGCTAGGGAGAAGAGGTCCAACTAGGAGGGCCCAAGAATACTCCAAAACTAGATAGGTGCTTGAATATGCTATAAGCATATGAATGATGAATATCCTAAGACTATGTTTTATAAACAAATTGTAATAAAGGCTTTTCAATAAAGGGAACTTAGCTTAGCACCGAGTGAACTTGACATTGAGAGGTGTTGACTTCCCTTAGAGGAATATTCACCATTTGTCCCTTATAGAGTGTTGACTTCCCTTAGAGGAATAATCACCTATGGACCTACACATGGTGTTGACTTCCCTTAGAGGAATACTCACCTATGTACTTACATGAAGTGTTGACTTTCCTTGAGGAATATTCACTCATGCTATCTCATGAGGTGAGGCCCCATTACCAAATGGTATATAGAGGGAATACCTATCTCTTAGTTCCATAAACTATGCTTGCCACATAGGATCTAGCAAAGTAAATTTACTTGATATGCTAGCATATATGTTAATGTTCTACCTTGGCTAGGTAGGAACACCTTCCTTTGGTGTAAGGCTCTACAACACCAAATTCCATGATTTGCACCCATGGTCTTAGTGTCGGTTAAGGCTATGGTTTCCCTAAAGTAAAATGGACAATTGAAGTAATTGAATAGGATCCTAACTAGGAGGACTTAATGTAAGTTACTTAGGATAGATGGAAGTAATGAACCTATCTATACATTGCACAAGTGACTCCTTAGGAAGTCTTAGGTAGGTACCTTAATACTTATGATATGTATGTGTCCTTTATGTATGATATTGTAGTCTTGGTTTGACTATGATTGTATTGTACTATACTTTTATGATGGCATGTGTTGTCTTGTGTAAATGCTATGTATGGTATTCTCTTGTGTTCCTAAGGTGATGCATTGCACCAAGTATCCCTAAAGGATTACTTAGGAGATTAATGAATTGAAAGAAAGAGTTAAATGCTAAGAAGGGTGAGTTCACTATAAAGTGACCTTTATGTGTACTTATATTCTATATGTGCTTTCATATGATGATTGGCCTTTGAATGTGTTGCTATGAAGTATGTGGATGATGTTGATAAAGGTTTTATGATGATTTACTCAAAATGGCATGAAGTATGATTTCAAAGGAAATGTCCCTTTTAAATGCATGTTTTCGCATGGTTGCCATACTTAGTACATTCTTGTGCTAATCCCATTCTTCTTTACTTTTTACACAAAGTGTAGGTATTGGAATGGTTAAAGAAGGTCTATGATTGAGGAGCTTGATAGGTGATTTCCCAAGCTCAAGGAAAAGAATCTTTAAGTTCAAGGATGTCCTACTAATGCCCATATTGTAAAGTCTATTTAGTAATGTATAGCTTTGTATTATGTCTTAAGGGTTTTATCCTTAATGTACTCTAAAGTTGTTGAGTCTAAGATGGCAAAGGGACTTAGAGTCTAAATCTGTATTATGTCTTATGTTTTACATATATACGATGTGATGTTTCTAGCATATGATGTGCTATGAAAAGTTTTAAATTTTCCGCTAAATTTACTATACCAATGCAATGAATGATATGAGAGGCTTGTCTTCGACCTCCGAGAGGTCGACGACGCCGGTTACAATCAAAGATTGTATCCTATCTTCTAGGGTATACTTTTGGGTTGTGACAAACTTGGTATCAGAGCATGAGGTTTATGAAGCGGTTTTAGGTTCTAAAAAGTCTCATATTGCCATGTCTAGTAGAGTCTCGTATCATTGGTGGTGAGTCGTGACACATTTAATGGTACGAGAGGCTATAGGACGATAAAGTTTCCCTTCTTCATCAATCTCATATCGTGCCATAGAACTTACTTCTATAAGATCTCTCTCTTATGTTTTCTTGTCCGGTGGTCTTTTAGATATTATTGCTTGGATGAGAGTTACTCTATGCTTGAGGGAGGAAAGGTGAGTTTGAAGTGCTTATCTTTGTTTTATGGTTTGAATGAGTATGTGTGAAGGTGACACTTGTCCTTATTTGATGATGTATATACTAACTAAGGCGACTTGAACGGTTAACTAGGTAGGGGTATGGGACTCTACCTATGTCTTGCACTAGTTTTCCTTGATGGAGACCTTAGGAGGTTAATACTAAGTATGTGTATGATGATAAATGTGAATGTGCTTATGAGATGATCTATATGCTTATAAACATGTAAATAGCCTAGTGTGCTAAAGATATGGAGTTATCCATGCATGAAGGCTATAGATGAGTGGAGTATGATGCTAATTGTAGTTCTTGTTTGGGTTACTTGGTTTAGTGAAGTTATGGAGATTTACTTGATCATTGCACATGTTAACTCTATGAGGATTATGATTGGTCATCTTACCTTGCTATGTATGAAATACCTCTTATTTGATGATGTGATGCCAATTATGGCAATATATGAAATCTATGTGAAACAACATGTTATGTCAAATGATGTATGTCATGATATAGTTAAAGCATGCTAGAAGTTATGGTGGTTAAAGTGATTTCTCTTAAATTGTGTATTCCTATATGGTTTTGTATGATAGTAGCCAAATATTTGGATTTGGACTTGGATTGTTTAATGACTATCTGTAAAAGTATGTTATTCTATGAGTATATGTGATTTAAAAGTGTGCATTGTTTTCCTTTGCATATAAATGGTACTTGATGGGTTGCTAGTATAAATTGGAGTCTTTTGTGGAGACTTAAGTTGTAAATATAGTCTGCATGCTTATGAAGAATGAGTTGGTAAAGCTTTATTTCTTATAATTCCATACTTGTCCCATCAAATGTCTAAATGTTACACTTTTGGGTATTTGAAAGCATGCTCGTTATAGAGACTAGGCAACTTATTGTATCATGTTTGGAGAACTTACTAACTTGTCTTTTGATTGGATGTTGTAGAAAAATGTGCAGAATTTATGAATATGAACATGATAAGAAGTGTAGAAGAGAAATTTTTGCCATTTAAATTGAAAGGATGAGAATCTTATTACATGATGAGTCGTAGAGTTATTTCTAAACTTCTTGTCGTGTTATGAACTTCCTTGTTGTTTTCCCTAATGATGTATGACCTTAGTGTCTATTGCATTGTAGTAAGACCTTATGTGAATTAAATAGTATGATATTATATTATTTGTCTATTGATCATGAAGATGTACATGATATGATTCTTTATACATGATGTTAATCTTGTTGACTATATGGAGATGGTATTAGTTGACATAAGTGTAGTTGTCTCCCCTATATATGTTGATATAGGATTTGAATGTAAAGGCTTGTGATCTCATGATAAGGTTTAGAATGCCTTAGTGTTGCTAAATTGAGTTTATGAAAATTCCCTCTAAAGTAGTAATCACTCTAAGTGATAAATATGAAGGTTTTGTATTTGAGATCCTCTACATGTTGGGTTAAGTTGCTTTTAATTGGGTTTACCCTAAGTGGGGGATGGTGTCTGAATAATGAGATTGTAGAAATTGTCTACATTGTCCTTCTATTCTTACTTGAATTAGGAAATACGAATTCTTAGTATGCTTATTCAAGAAGATAGTCTTGCATAAAGTGTGAATTGCATGATGTTTATATGATTGGTATGAATTGATTGACACCATCTTAAAGACATGGTGAATTTTCCAAGAAGCATGAAAAGAAATTTTTGTAAAATCCATGTTTTCTCTTGTTGACTTGCATTTTAATGTGCTAATTGTGAAATTGACCTCATGAGGTAAGACAAGGAACTTGGTAATAGTCACTTGTAGGTTAAATTGTTTAGCCTTGTAATGGAAGTTGAGTCTCTTTTACAATGAAAAATGTGAACTCTCTTTAAAATTTAGTGATTTGAAGATTTGTGATGCAAAATTGTAGGCTCATTCTTGAAAATTGAAAGCATGTTTTGCTAAGTGTACATGTATGTGCCTATAATTTGTGTTATTTTTCCAAAATGAGGCTTACTATAAGGGTGAGTATTATGTTAAGAAAAGAAATTTGTGAAATGACTTCCAATTTTGTTGTGAATTTAACTAACTCAAGTTTTTGTGCATTAAAGTATGAGTGCTTAATTAACTTTGAGTGTGAGTTATGATCTGTCTATGAGTAGTTTTTTTCAAGATTTTCTTGTAATGAATTAAGGCGTAATGATCATGTTATGATTAGGAGAAGGATGTTCCCCTATGAACATGAAAAAGAACTTTTGTGTTTGGTGCATTAGAGAGTGAGTGAATAATGATTTTGCTTGCTTATGTGCATTGAGTGCTAAAAGGAGTTGATGATACTTTAAATGTGATGAACTGCTCTTATGTGCATTGTAGTCCTTGAAGTGTTTAAAGAGTCCTAAGTGTCATTCGAGGACGAATGTTCCCAAGTGGGGGATATTGTAAGACCTCGAAAATGAGATAAGGTGTCTAGAGCCTAATATGTTTGTATTAATATTATAAGGTCCTAAATTGCCTTATTATTTCATGAAGATTCAGTATGCAAAGTTTGAAGTGATTTGGAAGTCGAACGTCAAGAGACGTCCAAGACGTTCGCTGAATAGTCGCTAATGTGCCTCATGTGTGTATGCATGCCTAAATTGTGTGAACTGAGTCAAATAAGTCTTGAAATGGTTTTAAATGATTTTTAATGTTATTGTATGAAGTTTCGTGAAGTTTGGAGGTCAAACGCCCAAGAACGTCCAAGGCGTTTGAAAGATAGCCCCTAAGACGTTCATCGTATGTCATGTTGGGGTCAAGGCTGTTTGGACGTCTTGTAGGTGTTTGTTTCGGACGAAACTTATGTGGAAGGTCTATAACATGTTAAGGTTTGAAATCGCGTTGGAAAAGTCCGGGTACGACTTCTAAAGGGCCCCACAATAGGCCCCACAAGAAGGACCTCAAGGCTGCCTAAACACTGCCTGGGCAGTGTCCCTTGACGGACCCAATGACGGACCGTTGGGCTACCAACGGACCGTCAAGCAGGTCTCGTCGAAGGAGACTTGCCTTGGGCAGGTTGTGAGCCAAGGAATTGGCCAAGTCCCCTGCGACGGATGGCTGCCACGGCCCGTCAAGCCCATGATGCCCCGTCAAGGCCTACGTCGCGGATGGCCTGCAAGTTGGCTGCCTGCGTGCTGCCACTTAAAGGGGTGAATGGTAAATTCACCCCACGCCCTAACCTGACTATAATAGGTTTAATTAAGTAATTTTAGGTGTATATAAGTCCCTAAAAACGTGACCAACCCATTCTCAAAAACCCCTCACTCAAATTGAACCCTTCCCTTCCCAAAATATTCTCTCTAGAAACCCCCATGGTTTTTGAAGCTCAAGAACAGCTTGTAGATGGGATTCTCATGAGTTATTCATCAAGTTTTATAGGTCTTCATGAATATTAAAGTATGGTGATCCTTCATCTCTAAGTAACCTTTCACTTGGAGAGTTCTTCTCAATGTTTTTCAAAGAAAATCTTATGAACAAGTTTCTAATCTTCCAATCTAGCCATGGGTTCTTTCTCAAAACGTTTCTAAAGATTTTATCTTGATGAATTAGTATTAATATGATGATTTTAATGTGATTTCACTTCAATTGCATGATGAACCCATGTTCCTTCCAAAATTAGGTTTAGCTCTTGCATGGGCTTTGTGATTATGGCTTGTTCTTGATGAATTGGTGATTCTCTTATGTTGAATTGCTTGTGGTTATTGTTATTGACACTAAGTGATGTTGACTTGATGATTATAAGTCCATGATGATAAATATATGAAGAATTGAACATGAATAGCCTATGTTTCTACATGTTGTCTTGAAGTCGATTGTGAGATCGGTTGTGTAGGCTCTTGATTTCGTATGAACGGCTGTAGCTACTCTTTTAGGGTGATGTAATGGATGAATTTTGTAAGTATAAATCCTAAATGTTCAAATTAAGAAGGGCTTGCATGAATTGGTATAGATTCTTTTAGGTTATGAAGTCAAGAGGCTAAGTATGTGATGGATCTTGAATTGTGATTAGATGATGCATGACTTAGGCTTGATTTCTTACCTAATGAGCTACTTCCTTAGACCTATACATGTATGAACTATGGTCTAAAATCAATGTTAGGGAAGATAGCTAATGATCTATGTTATCCTACTTTCCTAGTATGTTGATATGATGTATGGCGTTATGGTATAATCTTGTAGCGACTCGTACATGGTTTCTTATATGTTTAAAGTACATTTAGCTACTGCCATATATGTATCTTAATGATGAATAAGGTGTATTGATCAATGATTATCAAAGGGTGAGAAATTGGTAAGATTGCTTATTCTCTCTACTCTTCTACTTCTCTATTCTTTAGAGTAATGTTGATGAAGCCTTGTATGGCATTGTGTGATATGGTCCACTTATGGTGGCAGTGTTTATTTTATTGTCACTATATATGTGTTGACCATGGCCTTGAAGGCATATTGATGAACTGATGAACATGTGCTTAAGATGATACTATGAGAAGCTTATGCCTACTTTCCTATTCTAGTTGTGAATTAGGTGGTGTGGCTATTGTATGAGCATGTGTATAATTATGTTAGGGTATTGTATAGGTGCTGCCATTAATGTGTTAAAGTGGTTAATAACCTCTACCCATGTACCCCTTATATGGAAGTATAAATAGCTAAAGTAAGGAGTCTTGATTTCATGGTATATATTGTCATGTCTCCTATGCTATTATGTGTTGTGTGCTATGTGCTTGAAGTATAATGTGGTCTAATAGTGTGGCTGACTTAAGATGTTATTGATGGCCATTATGTGATCATGTTGGTAAATGTACACACACTCTCACTTACATGCATATTACAAGTAGTATGAGTCATTGGGTCTAAATGAAAGGTAGTTCTCATATTCACTAGTGTCTACTACTATGCATAACAAGGTGATACTTATGAATGTATGATTTGTATTCCCTTACTAGGATGACTTGATAGGTGTACTAGTATGGACAAGGGTATGGGACCTTGTCTATGCATTGCACATGTATATCTTGATAGGATGGTTCCTAGGTTTGGTTCTTATGCATATGAAGGATGATTATATGAACATGTTATGAATATGATATGATGAAGTATGAATGTGTATAGTGTCTTAGTAGGTTTATATGAAAGGATTGCTCATATAGTTATGCCTATAGACTTATGCATTGATATATGAACATGTGTGACTTGATGTGTTATGTGAAAGGTTTGCTCACATCTATCTATACACTCACACACATGGATGATCTAGCTAGGGAGAAGAGGTCCAACTAGGAGGGCCCAAGAATACTCCAAAACTAGATAGGTGCTTGAATATGCTATAAGCATATGAATGATGAATATCCTAAGACTATGTTTTATAAACAAATTGTAATAAAGGCTTTTCAATAAAGGGAACTTAGCTTAGCACCGAGTGAACTTGACATTGAGAGGTGTTGACTTCCCTTAGAGGAATATTCACCATTTGTCCCTTATAGAGTGTTGACTTCCCTTAGAGGAATAATCACCTATGGACCTACATATGGTGTTGACTTCCCTTAGAGGAATACTCACCTATGTACTTACATGAAGTGTTGACTTTCCTTGAGGAATATTCACTCATGCTATCTCATGAGGTGAGGCCCCATTACCAAATGGTATATAGAGGGAATACCTATCTCTTAGTTCCATAAACTATGCTTGCCACATAGGATCTAGCAAAGTAAATTTACTTGATATGCTAGCATATATGTTAATGTTCTACCTTGGCTAGGTAGGAACACCTTCCTTTGGTGTAAGGCTCTACAACACCAAATTCCATGATTTGCACCCATGGTCTTAGTGTCGGTTAAGGCTATGGTTTCCCTAAAGTAAAATGGACAATTGAAGTAATTGAATAGGATCCTAACTAGGAGGACTTAAGGTAAGTTACTTAGGATAGATGGAAGTAATGAACCCATCTATACATTGCACAAGTGACTCCTTAGGAAGTCTTAGGTAGGTACCTTAATACTTATGATATGTATGTGTCCTTTATGTATGATATTGTAGTCTTGGTTTGACTATGATTGTATTGTACTATACTTTTATGATGGCATGTGTTGTCTTGTGTAAATGCTATGTATGGTATTCTCTTGTGTTCCTAAGGTGATGCATTGCACCAAGTATCCCTAAAGGATTACTTTGGAGATTAATGAATTGAAAGAAAGAGTTAAATGCTAAGAAGGGTGAGTTCACTATAAAGTGACCTTTATGTGTACTTATATTCTATATGTGCTTTCATATGATGATTGGCCTTTGAATGTGTTGCTATGAAGTACGTGGATGATGTTGATAAAGGTTTTATGATGATTTACTCAAAATGGCATGAAGTATGATTTCAAAGGAAATGTCCCTTTTAAATGCATGTTTTCGCATGGTTGCCATACTTAGTACATTCTTGTGCTAATCCCATTCTTCTTTACTTTTTACACAAAGTGTAGGTATTGGAATGGTTAAAGAAGGTCTATGATTGAGGAGCTTGATAGGTGATTTCCCAAGCTCAAGGAAAGGAATCCTTAAGTTCAAGGATGTCCTACTAATGCCCATATTGTAAAGTCTATTTAGTAATGTATAGCTTTGTATTATGTCTTAAGGGTTTTATCCTTAATGTACTCTAAAGTTGTTGAGTCTAAGATGGCAAAGGGACTTAGAGTCTAAATCTGTATTATGTCTTATGTTTTATATATATACGATGTGATGTTTCTAGCATATGATGTGCTATGAAAAGTTTTAAATTTTCCGCTAAATTTACTATGCCAATGCAATGAATGATATAAGAGGCTTGTCTTCGACCTCCGAGAGGTCGACGACGCCGGTTACAATCCAAGATTGTATCCTATCTTCTAGGGTATACTTTTGGGTTGTGACAATTATGCCTATAGACTTATACATTGATATATGAGCATGTGTGACTTTATGTGTTATGTGAAAGGTTTGTTCACATCTATGTATACACCCACACACATGAATGACGATCTAGTTAATAGAGGGGCCTTGAGAGGGGTGCCCAAGAATGCTATAAATTCTAGATAGGTGCTTGAATATGCTATAAGCATATGAGTGATAGATATTTTAAAGCTTATGTTTTATAAATAAACGTAATAAAGGCTTTTCAAATAAAGGGAACCTAGCTTAGCACCGAGCGAACTTGACAATGGGAGGTGATGACTTATCCTTAGAAGGAAAGATTCATCCTAGAAGTTGCCCATGTGATGATAACTTCCATGTTCGATGGATATGTCACTTTAAGGGATTCCCATGAAGAGCGGCCCACTTTACCATATGGTATGAATAGGGATATCTACCTCTTAGTTCCATAAACTATGCTTGCCACATTGGATCTAGCAAAGTGAATTCACTTGATATGCTAGCATATATGTTAATGTTCTACCTTGGCTAAGTAGTAACACCTTCCTTTGGTGTAAGGCTCTACAACACCAAATTCCATTATTGGCACCCATGGTCTTAGTGTCGGTTAAGGCTATGGTTTCCCTAAAGTAAAATGGACAATGGAAGTAATTGAATAAGATCCTAACTAGGAGGACTTAAGGTAAGTTACTTAGGATAGATGGAAGTAATGAACCCATCTAGACATTGCACAAGTGACTCCTTAGGAAGTCTTAGGAAGGTACCTTAATACTTATGATTATGTATGTGTCCTTTATGTATGATATTGTAGTCTTGGTTTGACTATGATTATATTGTACTATACTTCTATGATGGCATGTGTTGTCTTGTGTAGATGCTATGTATGGTTTTCTCTTGTGTTCCTAAGGTGATGCAATGCACCAAGTACCCCTAAAGGATTACTTAGGAGGTTAATGAATGGAAAGAAAGAGTTAAATGCTAAGAAGGGTAAGTTCACTGTAAAGTGACCTCTATGTGTACTTATATTCTATATGTGCTTTTCTATGATGTTTGGTCTTTTATTGTGTTACTATGAAGAAAGTGGATGATATAAATGATATTGATAAAGGTTTTATGATTATTTACTCAAAATGGCATGAAGTATGATTTCAAAGGAAATGTCCCTTTAAATGCATGTTTTCGCATGGTTGCCATACTTAGTACATTCTTGTGCTAATCCCATTCTTCTTTACTTTTTACACAAAGTGTAGGTATTGGAATGCTTAAAGGAGGTCTATGATTGAGGAGCTTGATAGGTGATTTCCCAAGCTCAAGGAAAGGAATCCTTAAGTTCAAGGATGTCCTACTAATGTCTTTAATGTAAAGTCTTTAAATATTGTATAGCTATGTAATGTGTCGTATGGGCCGTGTCCCTAATGTACTCTAAAGTTTTTGAGTCTAAGATGGCAAAAGGGACTTAGAGTCTAAATAAGTATTATGACTTATGTTTTATATATATACGATGTGATGTCTCTAGCATATGATGTGCTATGAAAAGTTTTAAATTTTCCGCTAAATTTACTATATCAATGCAATGAATGATATGAGAGGCTTGTCTTAGACCTCCGAGAGGTCGACGAGGCCGGTTAAAATCCAAGATTGTACCCTATCTTCTAGGGTATGCTTTTGGGTTGTGACAGACGTCAAAAGTGCCAAAAAAAATTTGACGTCTGTCAAGACCTTGGCTATCCATCCGATTTTACCTCATGGCCATTCCGACGAATTTTCAACGTCAAAATAGCCCCGAAGCGCGCATACCCCCATTTCGACGATTTCTCGTGTGCTATAGCACACCATTTTTTGGGTGATCCGGATCCCGACAACAAAAGTGCTAAAAAAATTTATGGACATCCGTCAAGACCTTGGCTTTGCATCCGGTTGGCCCTCACGGCCATTTCAACCCATTTTCAAGGTCAAAATAGCCCCGAAGCGCGCATACCCCCATTTCAATGATTTTTCGTGTGCTATAGCACACCATATTTTGGGTGATCCGGATCCCGACGTCAAAAGTGCCAAAAAATTTTGTGGACTTCCGTCAAGACCTTGGCTATGCATCCGGTTGGCCCTCACGGCCATTCCGACCCATTTTCAATGTCAAAATACCCCGAAGCGAGCATACCCCCATTTCGACGATTTTTCGTGTGCTATAGCACACTATTTTTTTGATGATTCAGATACCGACGTCAAAAGTCCAAAAATTTTTGTGGACGTCCGTCAAGATCTTGGCTATGCATCCGGTTGGCCCTCACGGCCATTCCGACCCATTTTCAAGGTCAAATAGCCCTGAAGCGCGCATACCCCCATTTCGACAATTTTTCATGTGCTATAGCACACCATTTTTTGGATGATTCGGATCCCAACGTCAAAGTGCCAAAAAATTTTGTGGACGTCCGTCAAGACATTGGCTATGCATCCGGTTGGCCCTCACGGCCATTTCAACCCATTTTCAAGGTCAAAATAGCCCCGAAGCGCGCATACCCCCATTTCGACGATTTTTCGTATGCTATAGCACACCATTTTTTGGGTGATCCGGATTTCGATGTCAAAAGTGCCAAAAAAATTTGTGGACGTCCGTCAGGACCTTGGCTATGCATCCGGTTGGACCTCACGGCCATTCCGACCCATTTTCAAGGTCAAAATAGCCCCGATGCGCGCATACTCCATTTGGACGATTTTTGTGTGCTATAGCACACCATTTTTTGGGTGATCCAGATCCAGACGTCAAAAGTGCCAAAGAATTTTGTGGACGTTCGTCTAAACCTTGGCTATGCATCCGGTTGGCCCTCACGGCCATTCCGACCCATTTTCAAGGTCGAAATATCCCCAAAGCGCGCATACCCCAATTTTGATGATTTTTCGTGTGATATAGCACACCATTTTTTGGGTGATCCGGATCCCGACGTCAAAAGTGACAAATATTTTTGTGGACGTCCGTCAAGACATTGGCTATGCATCCGGTTGGCCCTCACGGCCATTCCGACCCATTTTCAAGGTCAAAATTGCCCCGAAGCGCGCATACCCTCATTTCGACGATTTTTCGTATGCTATAGCACACCATTTTTTGGGTGATCCGGATCCCAACGTCAAAAGTGCCAAACAAATTTGTGGACGTCCGTCAAGACCTTTCCTATGCATCCGGTTGGACCTCACGGACATTCCGACCCATTTTCAAGGTCAAAATAGCCCCGAAGCGCGCATACTCCCATTTCGACGATTTTTGTGTGCTATAGCACACTATTTTTTGGATGATCCAGATCCCGACGTCAAAAGTGCCAAAAAAATTTGTGGACGTCCTTCAAGACCTTGGCTATGCATCCGGTTGGCCCTCACGGCCATTCTGACCCTTTTTCAAGGTCAAAATAGTCCCGAAGCGCGCATACCCCCATTTCGATGATTTTTCGTGTGCTATAGCACACAATTTTTTGGGTGATCCGGATCCCGATGTCAAAAGTGCCAAAAAAAATTGTGGACGTCCGTCAAGACCTTGGCTATGCATCCGGTTGGCCCTCACGGACATTCCGACCCATTTTCAAGATCAAAACAGCCCCGAAGCGCGCCTACCCCCATTTCGACGATTTTTCGTGTGCTATAGCACACCATTTTTTGGGTGATCCGGATCCCGACATCAAAAGTGCCATACAAATTTTGTGGGAGTCCGTCAAGACCTTGGATATGCATCTGGTTGGCCCTCATGGCCATACTGACCCATTTTCAAGGTTAAAATAGCCCCGAAGCGCGCATAGCCCATTTCGACAATTTTTCGTGTGCTATAGCACAATATTTTTTCGCTGATCCGGATCCCAACGCAAAAAGTGCCAAAAAATTTTGTGGACGTCTGTCAAGACCTTAGATATGCATCCGGTTGGCCCTCACGGCCATTCCAACCCATTTTCAAGGTCAAAATAGCCCCAAAGCGCGCATACCCCCATTTCGATGATTTTTCGTGATAGCACACCATTTTTTGGGTGATCCGTATCCCAACGTCAAAAGTGCCAAAACATTTTGTGGACGTCCGTCAAGACCTTGGTTATGCATCCGGTTGGCCCTCACGGCCATTCCGACCCATTTTCAAGGTCAAAATAGCCCCCGAAGCGCGCATACCCCCATTTCGACGATTTTTCGTGTGCTATAGCACACCATTTTTTGGGTGATCCGGATCCCGACGTTAAAAGTGCCAAAAAAATTTTTGGACATCTGTTAAAACCTTGGCTATGCATCCGATTGGCTCTCACGGCCATTCCGACCAATTTTCAAGGTCAAAATAGCCCCGAAGCGCGCATACTCCCATTTCGATGATTTTTCGTATGCTATAGCACACCATTTTTTAGGTGAACCGGATCCCAACGTCAAAAGTGCCAAAATTTATTGTGGCATCCGTCAAGACCTTGGCTATGTATCCGGTTTTCCCTCATGGCCATTCCGACCCATTTTCAAGGTCAAAATAGCCCCGAAGCGCGCATACTCCCATTTCGATGATTTTTCGTGTGCTATAGCACACCATTTTTTGGGTGATCCGGATCCCGACAACAAAAGTGCCAAAAAAATTTGTTGACGTCCGTCAATACCTTGGCTGTGCATCCGGTTGGCCCTCATGGCCATTCCAACCGATTTTCAAAATCAAAATAGCCCCGAAGCGCGCATACCCCCATTTCGATGATTTTTCGTGTGCTATAGCACACCATTTTTTGGCTGATCCGGATCCCGATGTCAAAAGTGCAAAACAATTTTGTGAACGTCCGTCAAGACCTTGGCTATGCATCCGGTTGGCCCTCACGGCCATTCCGACCCATTTTCAAGGTCAAAATAGCTCCGAAGCGCGCATACCCCCATTTCGACGATTTTTCGTGTGCTATAGCACACCATTTTTTGGGTGATCCGGATCCTGATGTCAAAAGTACCAAAAAAATTTGTGGACGTCTGTCAAGACCTTCGATATGCATCCGGTTGGCCCTCACGGCCATTCCGACCAATTTTCAAGGTCAAAATAGCCCCGAAGCGCACATACTCCCATTTCGATAATATTTCGTATGCTATAGCACACCATTTTTTGTGTGATCCAGATCCCGACGTTATAAATGCCAAAAAATTTTGTGGACATCCGTCAAGACCTTGGCTATGCATCCGGTTGGCCCTCACGGCCATTCCGACCCATTTTTAAGGTCAAAATAGCCCCGAAGCGCGCATACCCCCATTTCGACCATTTTTTTGGGTGATCCAGATCCCGACGTAAAAAGTGCAAAAAATATTTGTGGACGTCCGTCAAGACCTTGGATATGCATCCGGTTGGCACTCACGGCCATTCCGACCCATTTTCAAGGTCAAAATAGCCCCGAAGCACGCATACCCCCATTTCGATGATTTTTCGTGTGCTATAACACACCATTTTTTGGGTGATTCGGATCCCGACGTCAAAAGTGCCAAAAAAATTTGACGTCCGTCAAGACCTTGGCTATGCATCTGATTTTCCCTCATGGCCATTCCGACCCATTTTCAAGGTCAAAATAGCCCCGAAGCGCGCATACCCCCATTTCGACGATTTCGCGTGTGCTATAGCACACTATTTTTTGGGTGATCCGGATCCCGACAACAAAAGTGCCAAAAAATTTTATGGACGTCCGTCAAGACCTTGGCTTTGCATCCGGTTGGCCCTCACGGCCATTCCGATCCATTTTCAAGGTCAAAATAGCCCCGAAGCGCGCATACCCCCATTTCAACGATTTTTCGTGTGCTATAGCACACCATATTTTGGGTGATCCGTATCCCGACGTAAAAATTACCAAAAAATTTTGTCGACTTCCGTCAAGACCTTGGCTATGCATCCGCTTGGCCCTCACGGCCATTCCGACCCATTTTCAATGTCAAAATACCCCGAAGCGAGCATACCCCATTTCGACGATTTTTCGTGTGCTGTAGCACACCATTTTTTTGATGATTCGGATACCGACGTAAAAAGTGCCAAAAATTTTTGTGGACGTTCGTCAAGACCTTGGCTATGCATCCGGTTGGCCCTCACGGCCATTCCGACCCAATTTCAAGGTCAAATAGCTCCAAAGCGCGCATACCCCCATTTCGACAATTTTTCGTGTGCTATAGCACACCATTTTTTGGGTGATCCGGATCCCGACGTCAAAGTGCCAAACAATTTTTTGGACGTTCGTCAAGACATTGGCTATGTATACGGTTGGCCCTCACGGCCATTTCAACCCATTTTCAAGGTCAAAATAGCCCCGAAGCGCACATACCCCCATTTCGACGATTCTTCGTATGCTATAGCACACCATTTTTTGGCTGATCCGGATTCCGATGTCAAAAGTGCCAAATAAATTTATGGACGTCCATCAGGACCTCGGCTATGCATCCGGTTGGATGTCACGTCTATTCTGACCCATTTTCAAGGTCAAAATAGCCTCGAAGCGCGCATACTCCCATTTCGACGATTTCTGTGTGCTATAGCACACCATTTTTTGGGTGAACCAGATCCAGACGTCAAAAGTGCCAAAGAATTTTGTGGACGTTCGTCAAGACCTTGGCTATGCATCTGGTTGGCCCTCACGGCAATTCTGACCCATTTTCAAGGTCAAAATAGCCCCAAAGCGCGCATACCCCCATTTCGATGATTTTTCGTGTGCTATAGCACACCATTTTTTTGGTGATCCGGATCCCGACGTCAAAAGTGACAAATATTTTTTTGGACGTCCGTCAAGACATTGGCTATGCATCTGGTTGGCCCTCACGGCCATTCCTATAACGCCCCAAAATGAACTAAGGTGAACTAGAGCCTCATGGTTGTTTCTTGAGTTAATTTTAAGTTACAGAGTTAGTTTGGTGTCCTTAGGCAGTGTGCAAGGTTTGGTTAAGTTTGGAGTTCAATCGACCAAAAACGTCCATGACGTTCGGATGGTATGCCTTAGAATGTACTTGTATGTCTTGGCGAGTTTGGATGAGTTTTATGTGTTCGTTTTACTTGAAACATGAGTCGGATGTTCCTTAGACCTAGACGACTTAGTTTAGGGGTTTGACGTCCGGGCACGACCCAACCTAGGACCCACAAGGGGCCCTAGATGAAGGGCCCAAGACTTGGGCAAGTCTGCCCATCAGTAGCTCACGACGGCCATGGCGACGGTCCGTCGTACTCAGGACGGTCCGTCGAGCCAGGGCGTCGTGGGTGACAGAGAGTGAAATTGGGACAGGCTCCATTTAGAAGCCAAGTGTTCCTCGACGGAACCCCGTGACGGTCCGTGGTGGACGTGACGGTCCGTCGAGGAGGTCTCGTCGACGAAGCCTGCCAGTGCACGATTTAAAGGCTGCCAGCTTAGGGTGTTTTATGTAAATACACCCCAAGCCTTATAAGACTCTCTTACACCCTAAACCTAGAGAAGAGCCCCCTTTTCTCTTCAAGATCCAACTCTCTCTTTCTCTCAAGAAAACTCTCTCAACTCTCTTGGAAGCTAGAAGTCAAGGAAGGATAGGAGGACGGATTGGGAATTGTTTCTTCATCAAATTCGTGGGTTTCTTTCTCCTAAAGGTATGGTATCCATTCTTGAATACCTTTCCATTCAAGAAGCCAACTTCCAAAATGGTTTTCAAAAGGGGTTTTAAACTCAACTTCTTCTAAACTTTGATTTCTATTATGGGTCTTCTTGTAACTAAGTTTTAATGGTTTAAATGTATTTATCTTGGTTTGAATAGATGGTTTTGATGTTAAAACTCCATGAAACTCTTGTATATGCATACTTCAACTTTTGGCATGAAAATGGGTTATGTGAGCATGATTTGAGTAAGGTATGAACTTGGGTCTTCTTGTGTATGTCATGTTGGTGTAGCTACTGCCCTAAGGGCCTTCATATGGTGATATATTGATAAATTGCTTATGGGTAATGATGGTTTGATTTGTTGATGAGTTGCTCTCATTGTATAGTTCTCTTATTATGAATTGCTATTTGAGTGGTATGGTCCACCTTATGGGTGGCGGTGCTAATTGATGAACTTGATGTTACTTAGTATGGTTTGAGTATGTGACCTTGAAGGTCTAATATGTGAAATGAAGATATATTGGAAATGGGTCTTATGTTGTGTTGATGTAGCTTGAATTGCATGTTTGACCTAGTTTATGTCTAAATGAAGTATATGATTATGAGAAGTATGTAGAGTGTGTAGCTTGATGAATCAAGGTTAAAGTATGAGTAGAACTTGATGAAAATGAAATGATGCTTATATGCAAGGTGTGCACATGTACACACACACTCTTCTAAGATTTGTATTATGTCAAGTTGAGCAAAAAGGGGAAATCTTGAGGTGGACACACTTCGTGAGTTGAGATGTAGTGTCTAGTAACAACCTCTCCATTTCCTAGTGAGCTTCCTATGATAGACTTTTATGATGAGAAATCCGTGTGGAGTTATGCCTAGCACCGAGAGGATATGAAGGGGAGGTGGATTGCACTTCGTTAGTTGAGATGTTGTAATCCAAAGTACCTCTTGAGATGAGTACTCCTCGTTAGTAGAGAGTGAGTTACTTAGTAACAATCTCCTTATCCCTTAACTATGTGCCCGCATAGGTGTAGCTATTGGAAAAGCCATGTAAACGCTAAGAAGCATGACCTTACTCTAGGCAAGTAAGGATCCCTCATCCGATAGGGGTTAATATCGGGATTCCATGTCTAGCTCTCATGGTCTTTGTCGGTTAAGCTAACTCCCACAAAAAATTGTTTTGAAACTAGTTATCTTGTGTATTGTTGAAATTGTGTATGTATGTCGTGAAGTGCTCAATCCACATTAGTTACCAAGTAGGAGCATTGAGTGGGAGTAGTAGTATGGGATGCTATTCTCACATTGCACTTGGTGTGACCTATACCTACTATGGGAGAAGAGTACCTTCATGAATTCCGTGTGAATGAGTACTATGGTGTAGTGTTATGGAGGATTATTGTGGAGTACTTGAGTAAATGGAATCCATTAGGAGTACTAAGTGGGAGTGGTAGTATGGGATGCTACTCTCACATTGCACTTGGTATGACCTATATTTCCATGAGTGTTTTGCATATGTTAGCCAAGGGCGTGGATTTGATTTCTAACGAAGTAAGCCTAAGATTAGGTAGTTTTAAGGGTCGCTTTGGTGTGCTTTGAAGGGAGGTGTAATGAGAGTCCCTTCTTGGCTCACCTTAGGGAGTCTTAGAATAACCTTGGGTTAGGGCAACTTCAAAGAAAAAGGGTTCATATGACTTGGACCGTGCCTTTCACTGTAAGGTCTTCATGGTAAGAATTCAAAATGTTCACTATGATGCTTTATTCAATTTTATTGCAAGTTTAGCAAAGTTAATTGAAATGTTCCTTTTGTTTACTTTAAGTTTGGTAAGATAGCCATAAAGTGTTAAATTGTTGATTCTTATGTGGGTTTGCTTCTAGATTCATGAAGGTTATATTTGAATTGCATAAAAAGCTATCTTTACTAAAATGTCCCTTTTTGCATGTTTTTGCATATGCCATACTTAGTACATTGTTGTACTAACCCCATACTTTTTATACCTTATGAGTATAGGTTGGAAGCCTTTGGAGGATCGAAGTTGAAGCTTGGGAATTCTATCTCTCAAGACTTGGGTATGTCCTCATATATTCGAGGACATAGTTTTTATGTTTCTTAGTTTCCTTATTAAGACTTAAAAATGTATTTATTCTATTGTAAAGGGGCGTGTCCCTAAGATTCTAAGTTGTGTCTTTAAGTTGGCTTGTGACGATAAGGTTTCCTAGTATTTATGAAAAGACTCCTTTATTTATTATTATCGTGAAAAGTTTTAATTCCGCACTACTTTTCATGCTTTATGTTATGAATGCGAGTTAGAGGGCTTGTACGAGACCCCAAAGGGGTCAAGTACGCCGGTCACAATTCGAAGGTTTTCCCTAACTTCTAGGGGGTGCTTTCGGGTCGTGACAATTCCGACCCATTTTCAAGGTCAAAATAGCCTCGAAATGCGCATACCCTCATTTTGACGATTTTTCGTATGCTATAGCACACCATTTTTTGGGTGATCCGGATCCCGACGTCAAAAGTGCCAAACAAATTTGTGGACGTCCATCACGACCTTGGGTATGCATCCGGTTGGACCTCACGGCCATTCCGACCCATTTTCAAGGTCAAAATAGCCCCAAAGCGCGCATACTCCCATTTCGACGATTTTTGTGTGCTATAGCACACCATTTTTTGGATGATCGAGATCTCGACGTCAAAAGTGCCAAAAAAATTTGTGGACGTCCGTCAAGACCTTGGCTATGCATCCGGTTGGCCCTCATGGCCATTCTGACCCTTTTTCAAGGTCAAAATAGCCCCGAAGCGCGCATACCCCCATTTCGATGATTTTTCGTGTGCTATAGCACACCATTTTTTGGGTGATCCGGATCCCGATGTCAAAAGTGCCAAACAAAATTGTGGACGTCCTTCAAGACCTTGGCTATACATCCGGTTCTCCCTCACGGACATTCTGATCCATTTTCAAGATCAAAACAGCCCCGAAGCGCGCCTACCCTCATTTCGACGATTTTTCGTGTGCTATAGCACACCATTTTTTGGTTGATCCGGATCCCGACGTCAAAAGTGCCAAAACAAATTTGTGGGAGTCCGTCAAGACCTTGGATATGCATCTGGTTGGCCCTCATGGCCATTTCGACCCATTTTCAAGGTCAAAATAGCCCCGAAGCGCGCATACCCCATTTCGACAATTTTTCGTGTGCTATAGCACAATATTTTTTGGGTGATCCGGATCCCGACGTAAAAAGTGACAAAAAATTTTGTGGACGTCCGTCAAGACCTTGGCTATGCATCCGGTTGGCCCTCACGGCCATTCCGACCAATTTTCAAGGTCAAAATAGCCCCGAAGCGCGCATACTCCCATTTTGATGATTTTACGTATGCTATAGCACACCATTTTTTGGGTGAACCGGATCCCGACGTCAAAAGTGCCAAAATTTATTGTGGACGTCCGTCAAGACCTTGGCTATGCATCCGGTTGGCCCTCATGGCCATTCTGACCCATTTTCAAGGTCAAAATACCCCCGAAGCGCGCATACTCCCATTTCGATGATTTTTTGTGCGCTATAGCACACCAATTTTTGGGTGATCCGGATCCCTACGTCAAAAGTGCCAAACAAAATTGTGGACGTCCTTTAAGACCTTGGCTATACATCCGGTTCTCCCTCACGGACATTCTGATCCATTTTCAAGATCAAAACAGCCCCGAAGCGCGCCTACCCTCATTTCGATGATTTTTCGTGTGCTATAGCACACCATTTTTTGGGTGATCCGGATCCCGACGTCAAAAGTGCCAAAAAATTTTGTTGACGTCCGTCAATACCTTGGCTGTGCATCCGGTTGGCCCTCACGGCCATTCCAACCCATTTTCAAAATCAAAATAGCCCCGAAGCGCGCATACCCCCATTTCAATGATTTTTCGTGTGCTATAGCACACCATTTTTTGGCTGATCCGGATTCCGATGTCAAAAGTGCCAAAAAAATTTGTGGACATCCGTCAAGACCTTGGCTATGCATCCGGTTGTCCCTCACGGCCATTCCGACCCATTTTCAAGGTCAAAATAGCCCCGAAGCGCGCATACCCCCATTTCGACGATTTTTCGTGTGCTATAGCACACCATTTTTTGGGTGATCCGGATCCCGATGTCAAAAGTGCCAAACAAATTTGTGGACATCTGTCAAGACCTTCGATATGCATCCGGTTGGCCCTCACGGCCATTCTGACAAATTTTCAAGGTCAAAATAGCCCCGAAGCGCACACACTCCCATTTCGATGATTTTTCGTATGCTATAGCACACCATTTTTTGGGTGATCCAGATCCCGACATCAAAAGTGCTAAAATTTATTGTGGACGTCCGTCAAGACCTTAGCTATGCATCCGGTTGGCCCTCACGGCCATTCCGACCCATTTTCAAGGTCAAAATAGCCCCAAAGCGCGCATACCCCCATTTCGATGATTTTTTGGTGTGTTATAGCACACTATTTTTTGGGTGATCCGGATCCCTACGTCAAAAGTGACAAAAAATTTTGTGGACGTCCGTCAAGACCTTGGCTATGCATTTGATTGGCCCTCACGGTCATTCCGACCCATTTTCAAGGTCAAAATAGCCCTGAAGCGCGCATACCCCCATTTCGACGATTTTTCGTGTGCTATAGCACACCATTTTTTGGGTGATCCAGATCCCAACGTCAAAAGTGCCAAAAAAATTTTTGGATATCCGTCAAGACCTTGTCTATACATACGATTGTCCCTCACGGCTATTCTGGCCAAATTTCAAGGTCAAAATATCCCCGAAGCGCGCATACCCCAATTTTGATGATTTTTCGTGTGCTATAGAACACCATTTTTTAGGTGATCCAGATCCCGACATCAAACGTGCCAAAAAATTTTGTGGACGTCCGTCAAGACCTTGGCTATGCATCCGATTGTCCCTCACGGCCATTGCGACCTATTTTCAAGGTCAAAATAGCCCCGAAGCGCGCATACACCTATTTCGACGATTTTTCGTGTGCTATGGCACACCATTTTTTGGGTGATCCGGATCCCGACGTCAAAAGTGCCAAAAAATTTTGTGGACGTCTGTCAAGACCTTGGCTATGCATCCGATTGGCCCTCACGGCCATTCCGACCAATTTTCAAGGTCAAAATAGCCCCGAAGCGCGCATACTCCCATTACGATAATTTTTTGTATGCTATAGCACACTATTTTTGGGGTGATCCGGATCCCGACGTCAAAAGTGCCAAAATTTATTGTGGTCGTCAGTCAAGACCTTGGGTATGCATCCGGTTGGCCCTCACGGCCATTCCGACCCATTTTCAAGGTCAAAATAGCCTCAAAGCGTGCATACCCCATTTCGATGATTTTTCGTGTGCTATAGCACACCATTTTTTGGGTGATCCGGATCCCGACGTCAAAAGTGCCAAAAAATTTTGTGGACGTCCGTCAAGACCTTGGCTATGCATCCGGTTGGCCCTCACGGCCATTCCGACCCATTTTAAAGGTCAAAATAGCCCCAAAGCGCATACCCCCATTTCTACGATTTTTCGTGTGCTATAGCACACTATTTTTTGGATGATCCGGATCTCGACGTCAAAAGTGCCAAAAAATTTGTGGACGTCCGTCAAGACCTTGGCTATGCATCCGGTTGGCCCTCACGGTCATTCCAACCCATTTTCATGGTCAAAATAGCCCGAAAGCGCCCATAACCCGTTTCAACAATTTTTCGTGTGCGATAGCACACCATTTTTTGGGTGATCCAGATCCCGACGTCAAAAGTGCCAAAAAATTTTGTGGACATCCGTCAAGACCTTGGTTATGCATCTGGTTGGCCCTCACGGCCATTCCGACCCATTTTAAAGGTCAAAATAGCCCCAAAGCGCGCATACTCCCATTTCGACGATTTTTCGTGTGCTATAACACACACTATTTTTTGGGTGATCCAGATCCCGACGTTAAAAGTGCCAAAAATTTTTGTGGACGTCCGTCAATACCTTGGATATGCATCCGGTTGTCCCTCACGGCCATTCCGACCCATTTTAAATTTAAAAATAGCCCCGAAGCGCGCATTCCCTCATTTCGACGATTTTTCGTGTGCTATATAGCACACCATTTTTTGGGTGATCCGGATCCCTACGTTAAAAGTGCCAAAAAATTTTGTGGACGTCCGTCAAGACCTTGGCTATGCATCCGGTTGGCCCTCACGGCCATTTCGACCCATTTTAAAGGTAAAAATAGCCCCGAAGCGCGCATACCCTTATTTTGATGATTTTTCGTGTGCTATAGCACAACATTTTTTGGGTGATCCGGATCCCAACGTCAAAAGTGCCAAAAAATTTTGTGGACGTCCGTCAAGACCTTGGCTATGTATCCGGTTGGCCCACATGGCCATTCCGACCCATTTTCAAGGTAAAAATAGCCCCGAAGCGCGCATACTCCCATTTCGATGATTTTTCTTGTGCTATAGCATACCATTTTTAGGGTGATCCGGATCTTGACGTCAAAAGTGTCAAAAAATTTTGAGGACGTCCGTCAAGACCTTGGCTATGCATCCGGTTGGCCCTCACGGCCATTACGACCCATTTTCAAGGTCAAAATAGCCCCGAAGCGCATATTCCCATTTTGACTATTTTTCGTGTACTATAGCATACCATTTTTTGGGTGATCCGGATCCAGATCCCGACGTCAAAAGTGCCAAAAATTTTTGTGGACGTCCGTCAAGACCTTGGCTATGCATCCGGTTGGCCTTCACGGCCATTACGACCCACTTTCAAGGTCAAAATAGCCCCGAAGCACGCATACCCCCATTTCGACGATTTTTCGTGTGCTATGCATTCGGTTGGCCCTCACGGCCATTTCGATCCATTTTCAAGGTCAAAATAGCCCCGAAGCGCCTATACTCCCATTTCGACGATTTTGCGTGTCATATAGCACACCATTTTTTGGGTGATCCGGATCACGATGTCAAAAGTGCCAAAAAATTTTGTGGACGTCCGTCAAGACCTTGGCTATGCATCCGGTTGGCCCTCACGGCCATTCCGACCCATTTTCAAGGTCAAAATAGCCTTGAAACGCGCATACCCCCATTTCGACGATTTTTCGTGTGCTATAGCACACTATTTTTTGGGTGATCCGGATCCCGACGTCAATAGTGCCAAAAAAATTTGTGGACGTCCGTCAAGACCTTGGCTATGCATCCGGTTGGCCCTCACGGCCATTCCGACCCATTTTCAAGGTCAAAATAGCCCCGAAGCGCGCATACTCCCATTTCGATGATTTTTCGTCTGTTATAGCACACCATTTTTTGGGTGATCCGGATCCCGACGTCAAAAGTGCCAACAATTTTGTGGACGTCCGTCAAGACCTTGGCTATGCATCCGATTGTCCCCCACGACCATTCTGACCCATTTTCAAGGTCAAAATAGCCTCGAAGCGCGCATACCCCATTTTGACGATTTTTTGTGGCGCGCATACCCCTATTTCGACTATTTTTCGTGTGCATAGTACACCATTTTTTGGGTGATCCGGATTCCGACGTCAAATGTGCCAAAAAAATTTGTGGACGTCCGTCAAGACCTTGGATATGCATCCGGTTGGCCCTCACGGCCATTCCGACCCATATTAAAGGTCAAAATAGCCCCGAAGCGCGCTTACCCCCATTTCGATGATTTTTCGTGTGCTATAGCACACCATTTTTTGGGTGATCCGGATTCCGACGTCAAAAGTGCCAAAAAATTTTGTGGACGTCCGTCAAGACCTTGGCTATGCATCCGGTTGGCCTCACGGCCATTTCGACCCATTTTCAAGGTCAAAATAGCCCCGAAGCGCGCATATTCCCATTTCGACGATTTTTTGTGTGCTATAAGCACATCATTTTTTGGGTGATCCGGATCCCGACGTCAAAAGTGCCAAAAAAATTGTGGACGTCTGTCAAGACCTTGGCTATGCATCCGGTTGGCCCTCACGGCCATTTCGACCGATTTTCAAGGTCAAAATAGCCTCGAAGCGCGCATACTGCCATTTCGACGATTTTTCGTGTGCTATAGCACACCATTTTTTGGGTGATCCGGATCCCGACGTCAAAAGTGTCAAAATTTATTGTGGACGTCCCTCAAGACCTTGGCTATGCATCCGGTTGGCCCTCACGGCCATTCCGACCCATTTTCAAGGTCAAAATAGCCCCAAAGCGCGCATACCCCCATTTCGATGATTTTTCGTGTGCTATAGCACACCATTTTTTGGGTGATCCGGATCCCGATGTCAAAAGTGTCAAAAAATTTTGTGGACGTCCGTCAAGACCTTGTCTATGCATCCGATTGGCCCTCACGGCCATTCTGACCCACTTTCAAAGTCAAAATAGCCCCGAAGCGCGCATACCCCCATTTCGAAGATTTTTCGTGTGCTATAGCACACCATTTTTTGGGTGATCCGGATCTCGACGTCAAAAGTGCCAAAAATTATTGTGGACGTCCGTCAAGACCTTGGCTATGCATCCGGTTGGCCCTCACGGCCATTCCGACCCATTTTCAAGGTCAAAATAGCCCCGAAGCGCGCATACTCCCATTTTGATGATTTTTCGTGTGCTATAAACACCATTTCTTGGGTGATCCGGATCCCGCCGTCAAAAGTGCCAAAAGTTTTTGTGGACGTCCGTGAAGACCTTGGCTATGCATCCGGTTGGCCCTCACGGCCATTTCTATCCATTTTCAAGGTCAAAATAGCCCCGAAGTGCGCATACCCCCATTTTGATAATTTTTCGTGTGCTATAGCACACCATTTTTTGGGTGATCCGGATCCCGACGTCAAAAGTGCCAAAAATTTTTGTGGACGTCCGTCAAGACCTTGGCTATGCATCCGGTTGGCCCTCACGGCCATTACGATCCATTTTCAAGGTGAAAATAGCCCCGAAACGCGCATACCCCCATTTCGATGATTTTTCGTGTGCTATAATGTGAATTAACCTATAAAATATTCTTATCATTTAGTTATACATATTTGCTTCAAAGTATTAAAAATCCAATCACTTTCTACTTGACGCATGTATATAAGAAAAGGAGAGTCATATCTTCTATTATTAACTTAATCATCTTATAAACAAATGAAATGAAAGGCAAAAATCTTTTTCAAAACTTGAACTTGGTTGGTGTATATGAGTAGACATTTAAAATAATATTAGTAAAATAAGTAGATATATATGTCTTACATGGAATCTTACCTAATAATTCGCGTCTCACGTAATGTATTATATGTATTATGTGTCAGTTTTGCTCAATCTTAAATAAGTTAAAGTACTTACTTGTGCTTATTAAAATTAGAAGGCATAAATGTGAAATACGACTAAAATAAACAACATATCTATGAATTATTATTTCATTAAATTAAAAGCAAATTACAGAAATCACATATTTTTAAGGAAAAATGACTATATCCCTTAAAAATTTATAATTACAGAAATCTCTCAAACGGGTACCTTAATGGAAGGTCCGGATACATTAATGGTCATAAAATTAAAGCGGTGATACATTAAAAAAGAAGACCAAATATATGCACGAATACATTAAAAAAGAAGATCGGATTTATTAATAGAAAATCGAATACATTAATGACAATTCTTATTTAAGAGAAAAATCAGGAATTTTGTAAATTCGTGAAACTTATTCCTTAAATTAAAGCTTAGCTTAAAACCCCAAAAGATATTATTTTCAGCCTATTCTCCGGTCCACTTTATTATATCATACAAAAAAAAACAACTCCTAAAACCCTTCAATTTCAATCCATTTTCCGCCATGAATTCCAACTCCACAACTCCAAATTTCGACAATCTTCTTCTCCAATCGTTAATGGGTAGACTCCAAATCCGTCCTCCTCCTCTTCCTTCATCAAACCCACCATTTCTTTCTCCACAGTCACTCGAAGATCTTCTCTTCAACAACCTCCCTTCCGATGAAGACGATGATGAAGAAGAAGATCAAGACTATAACCTTAATGGATCCTCCTCGAAGTCCCAGCTCTCCAGAGAAGAATCCCGGCTTGAAAAACAGATAATCAGAACAATACTTACCGGAAAGATTGATTCATTGAAACCCAATTCTGGTCAGGCTGTTACGATTGGTGAACATCATATATGTGTTGCGTTTCATGAAGACCCAGGTACGGATTCTCGGGTTTGGGAATGGCATGGACATGTGATGTTGTTTGATGAGGAAAATGGGTATACACCGGAGTATATTTATGGGAATTATTTTGAAAGAGTTAGTGTTAAGTTAACGAAGATGAAGAAAGAGGAGGAGGAGAAGGAAGAAGAGGATGTTGAGAAAGAAGAGAAGGTGGGTAATTTGGGATTGAAAGAGTTGATTGAATCAGGTGAATCAAATAGTGAGGGGCGAATACTTCGTCGGAATATGAATGCTGGCTCTTCAAGGTTGGTAGAATAATACTTTTTAGTCTGCTCCATTTTTTGTATAATCTGCTGCTCAGTTTTTATACAAGGGGTTTAATTTACATCCTTTAAGGTGTTTTTTTCCAGAAGTTTGGAGCTTTTTAAAGTACTTTTAGCATAGAAATGATAGCGCAACGAATTCTCTTTTAAGGCATTTAAATGATCTTCCTCTACTTTTTAGAGTATTGGGATTAAGTGTATCTAATTATAGGTGAATTGATATAGAGAATTTGTATAGGAGACTTAAATAGTTGTTGTTGATATATTTTTCGGTTATGGAGTAATGAATTTAAGCTGCCTTTGAATTAATTCTTCTCTAAAGGTTGAAAATTTACCAAAGATACGCACTTTAGCGGGTTTAATAGATACGGTCTAAAGATTATGGTTGCTGTTTAGATATACTTGAGCATTACTATGTTTCTTTTATACCTAAAGGCTAAATGAGACTTGATTTCATTAATTCCATAGTCAGTATCTAAATTAGAAATCTTATCCTTTTTAGTTTGTTTTTGTTACCAATCAAAAATATGTCAGCCTCTAAACCTTTTGGTATAAATTTCATTGTTTCCTACACATTAGCTTTGATTTTGGAGTTCTTAACGATTCTGACTACCAGTTGGCAAGAAATTGCATGTTATGCATTGAGATTAATATTTTTCAGTAACTTGGTCTAAATGTGAACATGAAGTCAAATAGGAACTACTCACGTTGTTTGAGAATGGATGTTTATGCACTTGGATGCCAAAGTTTTAGCATGAACCTTACTGAATGGTTTTGTATATTCTTCCCTTGGATGTCAGTACATTTGATCATATGAATGAAAATAAACTAGTTTCCTAAAAAAGCTCTACATTCAAAGTGTTGGTTGACCTCTATGGTAGTGCTGACATATAAAGAGGGAATTTTTTTTTATTTTATGTCTAGTTCTCCAAGAGGCTGAAGTAGCATAAATAGCATATTGCGCAAGCAACTTCTAACTCTTGGTACCTTTATGGTCCCGTAATTTGGTTGTTAAATTATCAGGAATAGGCTGGGATTCGCAAGGTAAACTTTCTATGCAGTACTATTTTATATTAACATGCTCAGCTACCTTTCTAATGATGCAATAAACAGTGTCTTGAACTCTTAAATTTACAAAAAAAATATGGAGTGATACTGCCAGAAACCAAACTTTGAACTCTTCCTGATCCATGTCAATGGAGTATATAACATTGGTTCTCTTAGAAATTATTAATAGGCTTCTGAACAACAGCGTGCACTTAGATGACTGTTTTATTTTTATTCTCCGTACCCTCAATCAAAACGTCTTTCAATTTTAGGGTGTTCAATATTCTTAATACAAAATGGGCCTATTGAGACAGCAAAAGTTTTGATGGCCGAGATAAGGATGGTACAAGAAACACAGTACTGTTACAAAAAAGTATACCTATAGAGCAGCACATCTTTTTGGACCATGACTTTTAGAAGTCAATGATATTGAGGTGATACCTTAGGCTGCAATTCATAGCGGTAAAACATTCTAATGCCATTTCCGGTTTTATGCCATCTCTAAGATCGTAGAAGTGGTATACATTTTTAGTATTCTTCAGTTTCATCTGATATTCTGATCCTTGAAATGTAAGACTAAGACCAGTAGTTGTTTTAGTTAGTGATATATCTATACTTCTCATCATGCTAAGTATTACAGCTGATTCATTCGTAGGAAAGAGTCAAAATGTTGGAACTTTATAAATAAGATAACTTCAGAGCCTCCCGCATCCTTAGCTGAAATCAGCAAACTATCCTAGTAATATTTGTCATCGCTAGAGATTTTTTTGTATGGGTTTATTAATCTAGTTTCATCTTTCCCACATTCTATGGCATCTATATCTCTGTAACATTCTTATCAAGCATTTTGATACCTCTGTTACTTGCTTCCTGTCTTTCGGTGCTCAGTGCAGTATTCATTCACATGCTATGCTGTTTTTCTTTGACCAAAGTGATTGTATCTTGTTGCTTGAAGTTGATTCCTGTTTTGTTATTCTTTGGAAGTATTTAATTTAATAACAGTTTTGCTGCGACATATAGGTGTTTTGAATATGACTCTTTACACATCTTTATTCTATTTATTTTGATTTAATTTCCTTACCTTCAGGGTCTAGCTTACAGGCTGGTGAATTTGCACTTTTGCAAAACAAAGAGGTGCTCTGCACATTTCCCCTTGGCTGGATGGATGTTTTTTCATCTTCCCATCTCTAATCTATTTGGTATTTGATGGCATACCAAGTAGCTTGGAAAGTTGGGAGAACATAGGCTTGTGTTGAAAGTTTAAGAGCTCCACGGTGAGCAGCGTGCAGTTGAGACTACTTTTCTGTGATAGACTCTTCTGTTGAATTCTCAAAGCGGTTGCCCGTGTATATTGGGTTGATCACAGATTATAAGATAATTCGATTTCTGAATGTTGATTGTCACTGAACATCTTTTTTGGGTGTGTTGAGTAATAGGTTTTTTAACGACTCGTCTCTGATCTAGTTTGAGTATGTCTTATTAACTATTGATAATACTCTTTTTACCACGCCATTTTCTGCAGTTCTTTTGTGGAAAGTTAAGCTTATTAGTGCAATCTCTTGCTCTGCTGCTTCAGGGGATTGAGTGTTTACTACCAGTTACTTGGTTGAAAACTCAGTAAAAAGAAATCCTACTAAATAGTTTAAAGTCAGAGGATCCAGAATCCTTAAAACACTTGGCAGATAAAGAGTTCCACCTCAAACAACATATTCTTAGGAGTGAACTATTTTCAAGTACAATACAATATCGTTCAACAAAAATGCTATATTGCAATCAAATATTTCACTAGAGTCTGTGGCCATTGGCCAGTATATGTGATATTGCAATTTGCAATTGAATATTTCATTAAGATACACGAGAGTCTCTGATCATCATCGACCAGTCCAACCAACGGTCTTATTTGTCGTAATCCCAAAATTTACTGGATCTTGTGGAGGTGGCGGTGGAGCTCTAGGCATACTTGGCTTTGCAGGGTCAACAAAAATTACCCAGCCATCCAAGAACTTGGCGTTCATTCCTTCACGAGCCTTTTCTGCTTCTTCTATTGTTTCATAAGAAACAAATCCGAATCCCTTTGATCTCCCAGTTGCTCTATCAGTAATTACTTTCGCTGTACATCAACACATTGCAAAAAGATTGGTGACTGTTTATCACAGATGAATCGGAATCTAGCAAAATAAAAGAGGAAAATGAGAAGGAAATTTCTTAGTATTTACCTTCAGTAAGACATCCAAATTCTTCAAATGCCTTTTTAAGGTTTTCATCGCCAGTGTATCTTGAAAGCCCTGCACCAATGTCACATAAAAGGGAAAGAACCATGAAAAAAGAGCTGAGACCTAAAATGGACCATTTATTCACTTACTTTTAGCACTTGCATACAGCTAGTTTCACTAACATCAATTATTACTTCGTCACAATGATTTCCCAATTCTGCTTATTAATATGTGATCCTCAACTATTCTTTTTCTTGCTTTGAAATTGTTCGACATAGAAGGTTTGCAAGGAAAAACATATTTAATTCTAGGTAGAAATAACTTCTGGGTCTCAACTAGAACAACCTATACAAAGATACAAGTTAACCATGTAGAGAAGTGCAACTCTAGTAGTATGAGGACAACAATAGCAGCGCCTAACACCTGTAAGCTAACTCAAGAGCCACCATGAATACCTCTAAGAGAATATTGAGGCTTATGTTCTTCTAAACAGGATATACTTAGGAAACTGAGCCTCCCCTAGTTTCTCAGATGAACTTTTTAAATTAACAAAGCTTGCCTAAAAAAGTTTGTACTCCTATATGTGCGGTACAGTATATTTACACTTCTTTTGAGCAGAGGGTCTATCGGAAACAACCTTTCTACCCCTCCCAGACCTCACTTGTGAGATCAAACTGGGCATGTCGTTTTATGTATGTCCTCTTAGAATTTAGAAGAACAGTTCCAAGCACATGAATTACTAAGAAACTAGTATCTTTTCAGAAATACTTGGGTGGTCTAGAACTATGGTTTAACAACTAAGAAATCTCCAAAGTAAGTGGCACACAGTTCAAAACTCAATTGATGATGGGCACACACCGCCACACGTCTCTGCTTAGATTCCAACTTTTTATACATGGCAGGATTTGAAAACATGTTGTGCACCTGACCCACCCATGATTTTGACTGTAACAAGATTTGAATCCATGATGTGCGCCTAACTTACATTACGTGTTGAGCTTGTGCCACCCAACAAATCCCCGAGGCCATGCCACATTACGCTTTCAAGTAATTTAATTCAAATAAAATGCATAACCTTCCAACTTTCATTTCCTTAACTTTTAACCACGTTAGAGAAGAGTATTAAATCTCCTCCGATCTTACTAGCTCAAATATACAGAGTGATGAATCAACCAACAAAAAATACTGCATCTACATATGAAATCCTAAATGTATGTGAAAAAGTCCAGTATGTGATTTCCAGGCATAAAAATTCAAAAAAAGATTACAATCAAACTAATACTCGCTCTCGATAACTTAAAAGTGTCAATTAGGACGACGTAGAAGATGGAAATAAAATCCTTGTCCAGAAGACAGTGCAGATGCATTACACATGGATAATCAGCATACTGCCATGCTTGCAGATCACCTAAAAAATTGAGATCTTTTCTGTATCACTTGCAGTTCATAATTTCTCAAAGCCAGTTAATCATAGAGGGCAAGTTTTCTTACAAATCAAAGTTGAAAGCATAACCATTCGGAACTAATAACTTACTGCACGAACTTTCAACAACACTAGAAACTAGTAATCACCACAGCTTCCACGCATCTAACTCCTTTTCGACAAATAAGAAAGAAAATACCACGAGCTGATACCGAAAGAATTTGTTTATATGTATCAAAACTAACTCCATACAACATTACAAAAACTCAACCTTTATCTCCTTATATATCTTCATACGAACTGAATGGTTTTTAGTTTTTTAATCGTGTCGATATTATTAAATAATTTTTTCAAACTGCAAATTACACAAATTATTGATTACAATAATCCAATAACAATCACTAAAACAGATTAACCAAATCAGCACAAAAACAGTACTAATTTCTCAAAGCCAGTTAATCATAGAGGGCAAGTTTTCTTACAAATCAAAGTTGAAAGCATAACCATTCGGAACTAATAACTTACTGCACGAACTTTCAACAACACTAGAAACTAGTAATCACCACAGCTTCCACGCATCTAACTCCTTTTCGACAAATAAGAAAGAAAATACCACGAGCTGATACCGAAAGAATTTGTTTATATGTATCAAAACTAACTCCATACAACATTACAAAAACTCAACCTTTATCTCCTTATATATCTTCATACGAACTGAATGGTTTTTAGTTTTTTAATCGTGTCGATATTATTAAATAATTTTTTCAAACTGCAAATTACACAAATTATTGATTACAATAATCCAATAACAATCACTAAAACAGATTAACCAAATCAGCACAAAAACAGTACTTTTCTGAATCCAATGAAAAAAATAACTAAACATTCAAATTATAAAAAATCTCAGAAATATCTTAGCCATGAACATAAGTAAAACTATAAGGTAATCATAAGATTTGATGTGTTTATGCACATACCGCTGACAAAAAGCTTTGGACTTGTGAGTGTTGAATTCAAACGAATTAACGAAAACTGTGATTGAACAATCGTTGAAGATCCACTGAAAATCCGACGAAATAATGCCATTTTAACAATAAATTAATGATGGTTGTGAACTGATGGTAGTTCTGGAAATTTTATTGGCGGCAAGGGTTTAGGGTTTTATGATAAATTAATAGAAATAAATGGTGAATTGTAAAGCTTAGGGGGTCAATTAGTTGTTTTGCTAAAGTAGAGGATCCTCCATGATAAATAATTAAATTTAGAAGGTTCGAGTATAATTTGAGTTAATTTGATCAACATGAGTTGTGGCGTTGTGGTGTAACAGTTCTTTAATTAGAAATTTTAGATTCAAATTTTGGTTATAGAGAAAATCTTATAAGTACACACCTAGATGTCATGTAGTGTGTAATTTAGTTATAATTCGAAGAAATGATATTTGATTGTGAATAGTTATTTTGAGATTATTTATTTTGAAATAAGTGATTCCTTTTTATATATATGAGATAACTTATCTAATACTAAAGTGATTGAGAAGAAGTTATTTGAAACTAATTATTTCTTTAATATAAATGATATATATATATGAGCTTTAATTTTTGAATGATAATGATAAAAAGTATGATAAAAAAATATCTAAATATTATTTACGATAATTCGAATATATTTGTTCTTTTTTTTTCTTATATCTTTTGTTTTAACACTTCTATAAAGCAGTCCAATCTCCAATGGCACAACAACAACACTAATCCCATTCCACCTAAAGTAAAGCTCAGCATAGACACCTCTCCATTCAGCTTCTCTGAGAAAAAAATGGCCGCCGCAGCACCTCCACCGCCGCCGTCGCCTACCCCCGCTGTTATCTCCGAAGACTTGCTTCCGACTGGCTACAATGTCTTTTCCCGAATTCGCCTTGCTACCGTCGTCGACGTTCCTCATATCCACAAACTCATCCACCAGATGGCCGTCTTTGAGCGACTCACCCATCTCTTCTCCGCCACAGAATCTTCACTTTCCTCCACTCTCTTCCCTGAAAACTCCCCACCTCCGTTCACCTCCTTCACCGTTTTCCTTCTCGAAGTTTCTCAAACCCCTTTCCCTCTAATCGACCAAAACTACCCAAATTTTAGCCCCATTCACAAAACGGTAAATCTGGATCTCCCGATTACCGACCCGCAAGCGGAATCGTTCAGATCGTGTGGAAATGATGTTGTGGTTGCTGGGTTTGTGTTGTTTTTCCCTAATTATTCGACTTTCTTAGCGAAACCTGGGTTTTACATCGAGGATATATTTGTGAGGGAGTGTTATAGGAGGAAAGGTTTTGGGAAGATGTTGTTGTCAGCTGTGGCTGCTCAGGCGGCGAAAATGGGGTATGGAAGAGTTGAATGGGTGGTTCTAGATTGGAATGTGAATGCGATCAAGTTTTATGAAGAAATGGGAGCTCAAGTTATGCAGGAATGGAGGGTTTGTAGGCTGACTGGTGATGCCCTTCAAGCCTTTGCAAATGTCAACATTTGAGTTTGAAATTGTCTTCAATTTTACACCCAATACTACTCCACTGTTATGTGTGTGTGGATGTAAGTGTTATCAGTAGGAATTAAATAAAGAATTTCACTTGTTTTTGCAATTTGCTCTTTTGTCTCAGCTTGTGATACTGTATTTGGAATGATTAATTTTACTTCTATCTGACTAGAAAGGTTTATTTCTAGCATAAAGTTTCTTGCTTTGTCATATGCTCCAGAGTAGATGGCCTATCGAAAACAACCTCTCCATCCGCAACAAGAGTACCATCGCATTAAAGGCCTCAAATCCATGAGATTACACTAAATATATTATTGTCGTAGCAAGTCTCCTTCGAAGTAGAAGCTAACGAGAAAAAATGAATTTGAACGAAACGACTTAGTTTGAACAACGAAGGGTGATTAATCAAGTTCACAACGAATTTTCTAACAAGCCTTATGAAAGAGCTTTAGGAACTTTGAATAGATTCAGCAACAAATTTTCTAACAAGCCTTATGAAGAGCTTTAGGAACTTTGAATAGATGTTTGAACACGAGCTACGTTTTAATGTACCATTAGTGTCAATATTATTAGGTTGCTTAAAGAAAACGTAAGCAAGCAAATTTCATAATAAATATCTTCTAATTTTAGGTATAGTGGCATAACAAGAATGTATTTGGGAAGTTTGTAGAAGCTAGACTTTGACAAGAATATATTTGGCTTTGGTGATGATAATGAAGGCAGATGAAAGCATAAATATGGTGGGCGTGGAGGATCAGTCTTGAATGAACTCAAAGTTCATCGCCGCGCAGGGCAAATCCAAGATTTTCACTAGGGATTCAAAATTTAAAAATAACAAAGTAAATTTTAAATCTCGAAAGTACCGAGTCAACCTAGAAGATTTTTAGAATATCATGAATATACAGTGAAATTAATCATCGAAGGGGTTCACATGAAATACATAACTGCACCCTAGATCCACCCCTGCTTGCCAACCTTGACATTCAAGTGGGTGGCACTGGCCAACACTTATTTCCAAAAACTTAAAAAATCCATGTAAAATTACATTGAAAACTAGGATTTTGACTTCTTGCCACATAAAATGGAACAAAAGGATTGCTACTACAATATCAATAACAAATTGTTGCTTCCTCTTTTGTTGACCCAATCACTAAATATATTCAATAATTCATCACATCAAGAAAAAGCTTATGGCCCTGTATAAGATATATCCTAAATTACTTTCTGGCAAAATTTTCTCTGTATGCAAATGTACAATAGGAAACTACCACTGCGAAAAGAAGGGGTAAAAACATTTGCCCCCACGCACGCATGATAAAAGGTCAGCATGCCTCAAGGACTTCAGAAGAGCAGTTCCTCAGCTGCTCTTTTATACATCATCTGAAAACTAATCTATAAAACCGACAGACTACTTTATGAAAATATAGCGGTAAATAATGAAGGGAATGAATAAAAAACACTTGTCCTTGCATCTAAAGATGAGCCCCATAAGGTCCATCATCAACATGGTGTACCTCCAGGAACACCTTGCCTCATGAACTATTCAATCACCTTGAAACTCTAATTCATCAGCTAGAGGTGCTTTTTGCATGTTCTAAGGTATCGAAGAAAAGATTGTTCTTGCAATGAAAGCACCACTGTCTCTATTTCCAGCTCCATTTCAGATCATCAAGTATAATAGACGTCTCCCTCCCTTCTTAAATATGAGGTCTGTGCGCATATGTAGTAATGTAGCTCCTCGCGCACATTCTTCACATAGAAGAATTACAATTCATAAGATGTCTGCTCCACTTCCTTCTCCAACATTAATGACCCTTTGAATTCCGTCAACGTGAAGTCTCTTGAATACTCCAGATACTGTTAAAACAGTTCTAAAATGTCAGCATAGAACTTGGTAAGATTTATTATCTAAATGGTAAAATAGATTGGGTAGTAGAAACTGGGGAAGCACACCAAACATTGTTTAGCCATATGCACAAGAAAACTCCTGACAAATATTAACCAAACCCAACTCTGATTCCTCATCCATGACACTGTGACACACAAAGGGAGCAATTAGTATATAGGATATGAAACTCCTCTAACTACTGCCCTCCACTAGCAATCTGTCTTGTGACCATGCTTTGATCAGTAAGGCATAAATTCAGTTCAAAAGAACCAACTCACAAAAGGAAGTCAGCTTGAATAGAGGGAATGCAAAGACTTTTTAAGCTTATTCCGCTAGTATTTATTTTTTATTATTATTATTTTTTTGATAACCGAGAAATTCATCTGTAACCCGCCCTTTGGACCAATCACAGCCTTCTTAACTCGGTGGATAATGGGCACGCCCCTCTACCCTTCTCCACTTAAATACCGGGCTTTGTTTTGCATGGTGTGGGGCTTGAACCTGTGACCTAAGCCACAAATCCTCCACCTTTTGCCACTCGAGATAGGCCTTGGGGGCTACGTCTGCTAGTATTTCCAGATCAAATTGCCTTATGGCAACCTAAACATCCTCTGTAAAACCCTACAGCTTGCACTTGCTCCAACTCTTGAATCAGCAATTAGAAATGGACTTGCGTGCATAACTTGACATTAAATCTCTTCCAGTAGCCTCAAACATTATACAGCTTAAAATCTAATCTCTATCTTTTTAAGAAAATTGGATCTATTATTTAACTTTTAACACCACTATCATCCATGATGCAAAGGGAGAATCAGATAAACAAGGTAAAAAAAAATTATCTGTCGATACTAATATTAAAGATCCACTCACGCGTTCATCAGTCATCTTTCTGAAACCCAGTTTATTCGTCCAGATGGATTTAGCCTCTTCAGCAGCTGGTACAACCAGGTTATTAATATGCATCGAAGATAATAGAATTTCAATAGATCCAAATAACGCCTGGAAATAACCCTTCAAAAGAATAAACATAAGGATTATCAGCTTGTGTTCCACAAGAATAGCTTACTTCCCCTAGGAGTAAAGCTTCAGAACCAGCAAGCAAAACCACAAATAAGCACAGCAAAGGAGTCTAGTCAAGCAGAGCTTACTTTGCCTTGGTTTTCTCTACTTGTAGCCACCATAGGGAGTTCAGCAACCTCTTGCCCGAAAATCCTGAGAAGAGCAGCTGATACAACTACTGACCTGTATCCATTTGGTGACATGAATAATGACTCAGAAAAGCAGATTAGTATGTTACTTCAGACCAACCACAAATACAAAATATTGAGAAAGCACTGAAAAATAACTTAAAATCAGTGGCTTACTTCACAATCAAAACGATGCAGTACATTCCCCCAAATTCTTGACCTGAGATGTTTCTCCTACATTAGACAGGAATACAGAAATTAGAAAAGTCAAAGTGTGTGCAATTCAAATAGAGCAAGTACTTGAATTTTGGAAGAAAATGGCAAAATAACACAAGCAGGCCAAAACATCCAAGCCACAACCAGAAGAGCTCTAAATGATTGGGAAATAGAAAGATTAGCAAGCTTGCTAAACTTTTTAGAATCCCATATCCACACCCCCAGACCTCCCTGACAAGCCTTGGTGGAAACTCAATGGAAAGGGCAACTTCTGTGAGATCTACTTATAGTAACCTTCAACTTCAAAACTGGCCTGACTAGGATTTGGCCTCAGAAACTCATCTGAAATCAAAATTCCACCAAAGGTGCCAGTTTTCACCTGGCTAGTGGTTAGAAGAGCCTGCTTAGCAAAAGAAAGATCACGAGAAGAAGTTTCTACATTTGCTCAAGATGTCTACTGTGTGGTCAAAAACTGGAAAGCAATGAACATCTCTTCATCCACTGCAAGATAACTACACATCTGTGGCACATGTTCTTTTGTATTCTATTTCTAGGAGTTTCTTGGGTTGTTCCCAAAACCACTTTTGCACTCCTTAGTAGCTGGAAAGAAGTTGGCAGAAGAAGTGGTACAGAAAACTGGTGGCAAATTATTCCAGCTTGTATATGGTGGTCTATATGGGAAGAAAGGAACTTTAGACATTTTTATTTGCCTCAAGTGTTACCTATTTTTGGTGTAAACAGGATATTTTTAGTGATGTAGCAGAGCTAGTAGATCTGATAGGAAACTGTTAATGCTTTAGACCTTCAGCTACTGGCTGATCTCTTCTTTTGTTTTTTATTTGGAGCGAGCTTGTACAGTTCCATCAGCAACTTTAATGCTAATCTTTTGGATTTCTATACAAGCTATTACCTTTCTCTCAAAAAAAATAAAAGTTTAACAATTGCATGGCATGTCATGTGCAAATAATCTAATTGTAGGGAAGATTAAGAGATGTATTAGGACAACCTTATCATTTGACTTATTTATCTCAAATATATTTTGCTAATTAATCGTAAAAGAAAGAAGACAATTGGATAACTTCGGTGAGTGAAGGCAACACGAGAACTTACAATAAGACATTCCAAGACTAACATGATGCATGATTCTTTCTTTTGATAGGCTAAAAAATTAAGATCAACATTCAACATTTTATTACGTGGTACTTTTTCTTTTATTTTTATGTCAAAATTCAAACATACACACATATTAAATTGTGTATTCACGGATATAAGGGACACATGTAAAGCGCGTACCCTGGGACTAGTTGTCCTAAATGGAGACTACTAAAAGATCAAACACGAGAAGCATTGTCTGTCAGATTTTCTAATACAGTTCATGGACAAGAAAACAAAAAAGGCCGAGTCACTAAGGAAAACTTGTGGTAACACTAGGGTTATAACATGTAAGCAAAGGAATACTCACCCATAAACCATAACAGGTATAAGATCTCGTCCAGATTTGGCAACAATAGGATCAAAGCGCTCCTGCACAGAAAGACAGAGATGACAATTATAACTAAGTAACCAACTTGAATAAGGAGAAGTTTGACGCATAACTCAAGGATAAAGTTTCAGATAATTAATGAATAAGTGGGGACAAAGTGCATATGGAAATTCTTCTTGTTACACCTTGTATCCTTCAATGAGCTGGTCCTACTCCATTAAGACTCAATTAATCTATTTTTTTTTATTAAGTAGACTTAATTATTCCATGATGTGGTAGTTAAAAGGATTTATCTGTTTCTAACAACGGTGTTGTGGTCAACCTGGCATCCTGTCGAGATTTATCGAGTTCAAGAATCTTGATGATGCACAAAATTATACTTGAGGATTGAAATCTACAGTAAGGTTCAGTTATCAGCAAGTTTTTTCACCACCATGCAGCATTAAGTAGCTTTACCACAAGTGTTAAAAACATCTTTGTCCAATTATAGCAGTAATGTACAATCTCCATTGATTCAGATTTTCGGTAACTGTCCTCTTTATGATCTGAGATGTCGAAAAAAATTCCAACTGATGCTTGATACTAACAATAAAAAGCTCACCCTAAAGATTACTGCTGCACTGGAAAGAAGAGGTAGATGCTCCGGGAAGCGACTCTTCCCACTTAAGATACGCCACTGAATGTCATCTGTAGCTGTATCCATTAAACATTTCTGGACTTGCTTCTTAGTTACGGCAGCTGCTGCAGGAGCTGGGATGACCTCAGCTCCCTTCAAAACATAATTCTGAAGTACCACATAAATTTTATTGCAGTCATTGCAACAAAACCATTTATCCTTCGGGAGTTCCTATCACCAAGTATTAATGAGTACTGATGGACAACATAATCACAGTTATCCAACATACGAAAGAAACTAGACTCACTTTCAGATCACACCTCCCACTTTCCCGCAGACACCCAACATGGTATTCCTTCTCACACTGCATATGCACCCAAAAAAAAAAAAAGAAGTTAAATAGGAAGCTGTGGATATGGCACCATAACAAAAGGAATATGAGGGAGCAAGGTTAAAGACAGTTGCAGAACATTGGAATGGCAAGTAAACTGTTGGTCAGAGCATACCTGATCACAGAGCATAACTGTCCGATCATCAAATTTGGCAACGCTGAAGTCCGGGGTCCTAGAAATATATGGTGGAAAAATGAGTTCAAGGGTATATTATCTCCACTTGTAGGCACCCATCTGATATTAATTTGCACTAGCAAACCATACAATATGTGACAACCAAGTCAACAGATAAATTAACATATTGGCCAGCATAAACTGCATCATAGGACCGCATAAATTCTTGGACACTATCCCAACTATTTGAAGTTACTTAAAATAATAAATCATAGAAGCAGTTCGTCCATCTGCTAGAACCTAAATCTGATGTATACCAATGTTGACATGGGTGACAACTCTAAGGGGCCGTTTGGTTACGGTATAACTTGTCTCTTATTCATGTATAAAACAATGTATTAAGTTATACAATGTTTGGTAGAAATTTTTGTTTAGGTAGAAAAGTCAACATAACTTATACCATGTTTGGTTGCATTTTTATAGTTCTACATAATTAATACCAACATAACTTATGAGGGAATCTATGTATAAAGTTATGCAGGGTATAAGGTGGAATAAGTTATGTGGGTATTAGTTATACATGTATTAAAGTGATAAATTACATATTTACCCTATTATTTTATTTTATTATTTTTAATTGGAAACTTTATTGTTTTCCTATATATAAGTTTGTTGTTTTTATTTCTTTTTTATATTTAGACCATTTTTGTTTCTTTTAATTTTTTTTAAATGGAAACTTTATTGTTTCCTATCAACATGTGTTGTTTTTATTTCTTATTATATATAGATTATTTTCATTTCTTTTTATATACTTACGTTTTGATTGATTTATGCAAATATAAATATTTTTTTTAATATTAGAAATTGATTGTATATTTTTTAACGGTACATATGCTAATCGAATATTAACATTATATATTATTCAATATATTTCACATTTTATTAGTATGTATTATTATTTTGTAAATAATTTATATTAATAATTTACAACAAGTTTAATATTCAATACTTAATAATTCATGTATTGTAATCTCTGAACCCTGCATAACTAATACCTGCATAACTAAACCCTGCATAGCTAATACTTGCATAACTAAATACTGCATAACTAATATCTGCATAACTAATACCTGCATAACTAATACCTGCATAACTAAACCATGCATAGCTAATACCTGCATAACTCTAACCAGTAACCAAACAGCCCCTAAAAGTGTTCCAGGTTTAATAAAGCTTTAAGGGTAAAGCGCATCAGAGTGTAGGCTTTAGAAAAAAAAAGGCTCAATGAAGGACATATATATATACTCCCTCCGTCCCATTTATATGTCACCTTTTTACTTTGCACTTGCATTAAGAAATGATGTAACTTTTCCCTTCAACCCATTTTTGGAACTCAAGTTTTCAATCAATGAATATGAATTAATTTATTTTGATTAATTAATCTAACCAATGAATATGAATCATTTATTTAACTTTTCTAAGTTGGTCAAATGTAATTTTCAAGGCTAATAACTCACAAGGATAAAAAAGGAATAATATGATAATTTATGCATTGATTTTATGAAATGACAAATATTATGCACCAACTATTTATAGAAAGGATGCAATATAAAATGGACGGAGGGAGTATATATATATGTGTGTTTCAAGAAAAAAATAGGCATAATACATAAATATGTCCTTTGCTTGACCTCATTTCACATTTATACCCTTCAACTTTGGGTATGCATAAGTAGGCACTTAAACTAGTATAAACTTGAACAAGTAGACACATGAGTCCTACGTAGCACAGGACACGTAGGACACCACGTAGGACGAAAAATGACATGAGGACATGTGTGTTTATTTGTTCAACTTTATACAAGTTTAAGTGTCTACTTGTGCACACCCAAAATTGAAGGGCACAAATGTGATTTGAAGCCAAGTTAAAGGGCATATTTATGTATTATGCCAAAAAAATAACACTCATTCATAAAGTTTTCTTTAAATTATGTTACCGGTTTCAAAAAAAATCATAATATTTTCCTTAACTATTAATATCTATATTTTCCAATTATATTGTTATTAATTATTTATTAGGACTGCTCTATTCAAGATAGAACTCAAGGGCAATAAGGCACACGCCTTAGTGCCTTGCCTACACTGAAGCGCAGCTTAAGCAACACGAAGCGCCGTCCCAGAGCTTCTCTGAGCTTCAGGGCTTAACCGCACCTTAGATGAGCACTTTGACAACATTGATGTATACTATTCAAAAACAGTATTGCCACACATGGCCACTTGATACTGGATGCATAAAACATAATGATGATTAATTTTTTAATTAATTTCATTCTTGAAGTGCTAGGAATACCTAAACGCAATGCAAAGAACCCTAGGAAAAACATACTCAGGAGAAACCACATCTTGAGAAGAATACAATGGGTTCTTGCTTAGAAACAAGAAAAGATGATGCTATGCGTTGCAGTTTAACCAGCTTTATCACAATGGACTAGTACTGTATGAAAATATGTACTACACGTCTGAAGGCATACATTACATATCTCTCGGAAGATATCAAACAAGGTTTAAGTGCTAAATTAATTTATTCATCACAATAATGTTCTTAAATCACAAAAGTTAGATAAATGGAAACTAGAAATTCTAAATGCTCTCTGAAGGACCAACTGCAACATACCTGCAAACAACGCACCCACCACTTTCAGATTCTGGAGCTTTAACCACTCTTGTCAACCGTATCATAATTGGTCCAGCATCTCCAGCAGTTTTCCTACCAGGGACAAATTTGTCTCTACAATATGAACAGAGCCAACCAGTAGTCGGGGTACACTGTAGACCGATACAAGCTGCAAGCATACAGGTTTTAGATGAACAAAACTGTAAGCACAAGTGAGGTTATTAGGCAGGGAAATAGAAAGAGCTCCACTCAACAACCAATAAATAGGCAGTCTGGCTTACAAAATTGCTTTTGACATGGCTTCATTTACAATCAAATAAGAGAAAAGAGCACTAAAATGTGATTTCTAATATAATACAAAGAGCTAACCATGTACCAATCTATCAGTTTGCCAACCAGCGCACAGAGATACAAAAAAGACTAATCACAATAGAGAACTATGTCAAACATTAGGGAAAAGGACAGCACCTGCATGAAAAGCCCGAGGACACCCTTCACAGCAAATCAGATCTCCTGCATCGCCACATATTGTACACATATCATCGCTGTTATTGGTGGCAATACTTTGACCATTTGCCAGCATTAATGCTATATCATGTAGGGTAAGTCCGTTGGATGTGTAGATGTGACGGTAGCTGGTCATCCACAAAATAATTCAGATCATTCATGTTTTGCTTATATGATGCAAATAAGTCTTTAAGAACTACTTACGGTTGACGTTTAGCTGCACATCCAGCATGAGACTCAAATTGGGAAGGACTTATCTGTTTAGAAAGGATAACAAGTGAAGTAGTAAGCAGCACTTCTGAAGTTTTTGTATACACACACACAATATATATATATATATATATATATACACACACACACACATATAATATATTACACATTTGGATTTATTTTATTCCAAATGTGAGTGTACGTGTACGTTATAAATTTTACCTCAGTATCACAGCAGCTGCAGACTATACCATTCCCCTGCTTGTAGCCCCCCAGAACTTTCTGCAGAAAGATTTTAATCGCTCACACATAAATAATAATTATGGCGACTGCTGCTGAATAGCCTCGAACAAATAATTAAAACAATAGAGAAAACAGTGCACAATAAAAGGACAATATTAAGAGAAAGGATAGAAATGAATTAACCTTTCCCTTAGAATAATATGCCAAATCAGTACCATCGGGAAGTCCATTTGGCATGAACAGTGATCGGTGCAAGTCATTATCCCTATGTACAGTAAAAAGATTGATGACATGTGCTAAGTCAAAAATGAGAAATCCTTTTATTCAAGGAAAACAAGAGAAAAGATACCTTTTTTTTGTGCCACCTTCTGCAGGTTTCTTTGGCTCTACTGTTGAGTTGGAAAAATTGCACCTTGGCCTGTCAAAATAACTGCACCATTAGATACAATCTAGGAATATGCATTTACAAAAAGAATGACCAATTGCATGAATGTGATTACAAACTTTTTAACCACATGCTTCCATGATTCTGCAGTCTCCATAGAGCTACGTGGATTTGGAGGGAAGTTGTCAATATACGAGTACGAAGCAGGATATAGGCCATCTTCCATCACCGAACTGCAATCACTGAAGTTCACCATAGTATAGTGCAAAGTTACAAACAAAATGAGTGAAAAAATTTCAGCAACCTCAACACCCAAAACCACTCAATATCATTATTATGCGAAAAACACAAACTACAACTGTATAAACTCCACAGAGGGACCAAGCTTACAAGTCTATGCCCTGGATCTAACTTAAGCATTTCTAAACTCTTCTACCATTCTCCAGCAGTAAATGAGGAAAAAGGAAAGGTACTTCCAAAGAACTGCAAAATGGATCATATTACAAAGGGAAAGAACAATGTGATTTGACGTTGCCTGTTTTAGAAAGTTCTCTTGATTTATTTAACTTACACGTTTCTGGAATATCAAGTTGCCATGAGCTATTGCACAATAAATGCTGAAGTCAATATTTACTCTCGCAACCACAACATAGGCATAGCTAATACCAAATCAGCGGCAACTGGCCGACCACGCACCAACTGATCCATTCATTACAAAAACATACCTAGTGGAATCCCACAAGTGGGGTTTGGGAGGGTAGTGTGTATGCAGACCTTACAACTACCATTGATTATGCATTAAATTATGTTAAGGTTTTAGATGAACACTCAAATTGACCCAGTAGGACGAAATACTAGTAAAAATGAGATTATCAAAGTCAAATTGGTACCCTAGAGGCCTAGAATGCTTCCAAAGGAGTCCTACTTGGCCCAAGATGCACATCTGAATTATTTGTTGGACTTCTCAATACCAATATGAATAGCTGATGGAAAGCTAGATGTGGTTTCCCAGCAGTGGACTTCGAAACAGCCATTTCTTTTCCTTTTTTTGTGACTACTCACGAACATACATTTTCTGCCAGTGTTGCAGGTGTAAAACTAAAAGGATAAGATATAACTCAAAACAGTTTTTGCTCTTGCGTCATATTTATTCTAAGGTCAACAATATATTGGCAACATCAATCAATCAACTATGCTTCAATCTCAGAATAGTTGGATCAACTATATGCATCATCTACATCCATTCACCTTGACTTCAGTCTATTTCATGTATTCGGAGATAGTTAGGACACTACCACAATTTACATTCAACCTACCGCAAAATGCAAATTCCCTTCTTTATCTGGTTTGGACTAGCCATGCTATGGAGTTCTGAAAGAGCAGAATTTGACATATACAAGTTTCCAACATTCTACCATTTTTAACTCCTTAAGTATTTGTGGTAATATTTTTCTGTGGTGTTCCAAAACCTATTCAGCAAGTATAGTAAATAAAGGTGAACTCAAGCATTCAAAATACTATAATCTAGCAAATAATAATCAGTCCAAAGTATTTTGACTCAAGTAACAGCATAGAGCACTTACACTCTTGGTAAATCACCCTTTAAGCTAAGTTCTAATAAAAACTGCGATACAGGTAAGACAAAGACATAATCATCCAAGAATCGTAATATAAGGAACCCCCAATTGCACATTCAATCAAACATCCAGCTACGGACAAAACGGTCAGTTGCTGAAATGCCTGGTCAGAAATCAACAACTCAATTCCTTGAAGATAACAGATGTAGATTTCACATCATTCACATGATAAGAAAGGAGAAAAAGATATGGGGTTTGTGGAAACAGCCAAGTTAAATGAAGTGGTCAGTCAAAAGGAGAAGTATGAAACTGCAAGGCATTTCATGTTCCTAATCACATTACAGCTATCCAAGAAACAAAAACATAGTGGTCAATGGAGCACAAATTGGATACTATTGAAGAGGACTCTAGAATCTGCTTTCCTTTTCTTTGTTCTACACCAACCCAGAAGCCAGAATAAGATAAAATAACACACCCAAGAAAACTGATAAGAAAGTAAGTTAGGGTGGAGGAGCAAAGACCAAAATCAAAATATTAAAACACTTTTAAAATGTACCTTGGCTTATACTGATACATCCCTGAAACTTTTCCATGAGAGTATTGGTAAGCACTAGCCACCTCATGGTGCTGCAGGAAGAGTTTGGCTGGAAAACAGAAGAGAATATCACAAATCATCACGCAACAGACAAATTTGACAAAACAGAATTTATTCTATGTTCACACCTGGAATTACTACCTTGGAGTCTCCTAAAGACCTAAACACAATTTTGCCCTTATGTTCCCACAACACACTTCCAAACCCTTGTGTTAAATTTCTAAGCTACATTGCTCTGTACTCGCCACCTTTTGTCAAGTTTGCTGGAAAAAGTGCTTAAAGATACCTTCCTACTTTAAATTTTAGCAATCTAAATTTATACAGAAGATAAGGAAAATCTATTCAGTAGATATACTGATGCATCAAGCATGCTATGTGCACTGATTCTAGTTGCTGGGAAAGGGGAACTGTCTCACTTGTGAAAATGCTTAAGCTGGTCAAATTATTTATTTCTACAGAGTTTGCACTTGGTTATTTATTGAAATGAGCATCATCTAAAATAGAGGTCTATGACGAATAAGCAGTAATATGGTGATTTTATCCCCCCAACCCTTCTCCGTGACCATGAACAAGAGATTACAGGTATAGCGCATGGAAAGCATGAGAATCTTCTCCTAAATTTTTATTACTGTCATGCTAATTATCAGACTGTTTCAGAAATGGAAGGTTACATAAATCAATTGAGACATCAACGTCAAACCACCTTTCCAAGCCTCCAGATATTGCTCATTAATAGAAGAACCAGCCACGTCTTTTACAACTTCTTCTAGTTGACTAAGTGGTGCAGTCTTCAACTCTTGAATTATCCTGTAAATAGGTTTTCCATTCTCCAAATAAATATGATTGTTCGGGTGTCTAGTCTTGCCCCCAGCGTGCATTTCAAATTCGTAAGCACTGAGAACCTGCTTAGACATAAATCTATTCAGTATGTTCATTAACATGCAGAAAGACAAACTTTCAATATAGACAGGAAACTCACTTTGGAGAAATTGCAGAGTGAACAACCACACAAGTATCCATAATCTTTTATGATTCCAAGTAGCTCCCTCTGACAGTCATAAAAGTGCTTCAGGCTTACATAGAAACCACTAAATAACAAGTCTAAACAGAGAAACCCACAAATTACCTTCCTAGAAGTTGAAATGTACTTCACCCGTGCTCCTTCTAAAATTCCCGTCGAGAGAAGCTTCTTGACATTTGTCGGGTAAGCATCAGAAGTGACCTTCTTAGACATTTTTAGTTCCCTGTTTAGAGGACATAAAAAGGGATCTCTATCATCAGATTCCAAAGGATTCCATGCCTGTCCTTCACTAAAGCCATCATCAACCCCGGCAGTCACAGGTATAGCAGCCTCAGCAGATGCATTATCATAATCCTCCTTCCTTTTGCTAAACTTGAATATAATCTTCCTGACACCAGTTGTGCTAAATTCCTTCGGTATTTCAAGAACCACAGAAGACTTGGCAACTGCCTTAGATGCATCAACTTGATTATGCTCTTCCTCACTGACACTCTCCTCCGCACTTGAATTCCCCGAAGAAAAAGATGTAATCTCTCCAGAACCACCTTGATTATTACCCAACAAATCCACCCCTTGACTACTGATAGTCTGGAAACTTGAAGTGTTCTCTCTTGGAGACAAATTTGGATTTGAAACTTCAGACAACATATCATCATTCGAAGCTTCCTTCAAGTCAATCCTTACATCCGGCTGGACATCACAATTATTCAACCTCTTTGGCTGCATGTCACCTGACTCCAATACCTCTGTGTTTAAAGTTTCAGGTACATGATTTGTGGCACAGCCTTCTAATTCTACACCATCTATAGTTTCAGGTTCACGATTTGTGGCACAACACTCTGTTTCTACACCATCTACAGTTTCAGGTGCACAGTTTGTGGCACCACATTCTACTTCTACACCATCTACAGTTTCAGGTGCGCAGTTCGTAGAGTGATTAGTCGCACGACAATCTAATTCTACAGCATCTAAAGTTTCAAATTTCTGCTTCTCAACACATAACTCCTGTTCAGTAGCATCTACAACCCATTGTCTGTCACTCTTAGAATCAACATTTATGGGTTTCTCAATTACCACCATTCCATCATTCATTGCCGCAAATTGTACGGCATCTAAAGTTTCAAATTTCTGCTTCTCAACACATAGCTCCGGTTCAATAGCATCTGCAACCCATTGTCTGTCACACTTTGAATCAACATTCATGGGTTTCTCAATCTCCATCATTCCATCACTCATTGCAGCTAATTCTACACCATCTAAAGTTTCAAATTTCTGCTTCTTTACACATCGCTCTGGTTCAGTAGCATCTACAACCCATTTTCTGTCACACTTTGAATCAACATTCACAGGTTTTTCAATCTCTATCGTTCCATCACTCATTGCAGCTAATTCTACAGCATCTAAAGTTTCAAATTTCTGCTTCTCAACACATAGCTCCTGTTCAGTAGCATCTACAACCCATTGTCTGTCACACTTTGAATCAACATTCACAGGTTTTTCAATCTTTATCATGCCATCACTCATTGCAGCTAATTCTACAGCATCTAAAGTTTCAAATTTCAGCATCTCAACACATAGCTCCTGTTCAGTAGCATCTACAACCCATTGTCTGTCGCACTTTGAATCAACATTTATGGGTTTCTCAATCTCCATCATTTCATCACTCATTGGAATCACTTCTACACCATCTAAAGTTTCAGATTTCTGCTTAACACACAACTCCTGTTCAGTAGCATCTGCAACCTGTTGTCTATCACACTCTGAATCAACATTTACGGGTTTCTCAATCTCCAGCATTCCGTCACTCATTGTCGCTACTTCTACACCATCTAAAGTTTCACATTTCTGCTTCTCAGCACATAGCTCCGGTTCAGTAGCCTCTACAACCCGTTCTCTTTTACACTTTGAATCAACATTTACAGGTTTCTCAATTTCCATCATACCATCACTCATTGCCACTACTTCTACACCATCTAAAGTTTCACATTTCTGCTTCTCAACACATAACTCCTGTTCAGTAGCATCAACAACCCGTTGTCTATCACACTCTGAATCAACATTTACGGGTTTCTCAATCTCCATCATTCCTTCACTCAATGCCACTAATCCTAAAGTTTCACATTTCTGCTTCTCAACACATAAGTCCTGTTCAGTACCATCCACAACCCGTCGTCTATTACACTTCAAATCAACATCAACCGGTTTCTCAATTTCCATCATTCCATCACTCATTACCGCCATACAAACGCCACTTTCCCCTTCCCCCATCTCAAAATACACCTTATCACAAACTCAAACCACCACTCAAAAACATCCACAAACACAAATTTATTCAGAAAATGAACAAACACAATTAACTAAAAAAAAAAAAAACCACTAACTACAAAAAAAAAAATACTTAACCACCCAAAAAAAAAAAAAAAAAAAAACTAACCAATTCCAGAAAAACTTTCTTCAATTTTACCCTGCCTCCACAACTCAAAACTCAAAAATCCCAAATCTGAATATAGAAATATACAGAAAAACAACTTTTGAGAGATCTACGGATAAACACCCAAAAAAATTGAAAAAAACCACAAAAAATGGAACACAGATCTGAAAACTCAACGCATAATTTGATTTTGATTTTGATTTTTTAAAAATTAAAGGGAAGATTTATGGGTAGGGTTTTAATTAGGGATTACAAATGAAGAAACAAATATAGATAGAAATAAAAAAACAACTGAATTTTATTTTATTTTTTGAGATTTCGCGGTATTGAAAGAGAGGAGAGAGAAAAAAAAGGAGGAAAGTCAGATGAGATTTGGAAGGAACGAGAAAGGGGAAAAGATAGGGTCATGGGAAAGTTATTGTGGTACTATTTTTATATCTTTGTGTAGGGCCCATACCAAATAATCCTATGTTATTTTGCCACGTGGCAACTACATGACTCACATTTTTCCCCTTGAGGTATTTAATTTTAAAATTTGAGAAAATATTTTTTAATAGAATAAAAAAATACTATACTACCATATGTTTTTAGTTTTTACTATCTATTAGATAGCGTCAATATGAAGTTATGATTTTAAAATAGCGTATGAATAAGTGAGTTTGATATAATTTTATGTTATTTTACTAAGTGGAAACTTAATAAGTAAGTCTTTTCCCTTTTAAATATTTAATTTTTAAAATTCAAAAATATAATTTTAAAAATTTATAGAAAAAAAACAGTTGATTGTGTTTTGTGTACGCTATATAAAGTTATGATTTTAAAATAGTATTTGTATTCTATGTTATTTTACCGCGTGGAACCTTGATGAGTCAGCTTTTACACTTGAATATTTATTTTAGAATTTGAGAAAATAATAATTTTTAAAATTTATAGAAAAAAATAATCCGAATTTTTACAATTTAAGCTTTCGTTTTATGTACGCTATATAGAAGTATGATTTCAACATAGTGTTTGAATATTTTATTTGAAATGACCCTATATTATTTTGCCATGTGGAACCTTAATGAGTAAGTTTTTCCCCTTTTAGATATCTAAATTTCACATTCGAGAAAATAATAATTTTTAAAAATTTATAAAAAAACAATTCAAAATTTTACATTATGAGCTTGTGTGTTTTGTACGCGATTTGAAGGTATGATTTCAAAATAGGGTTTAAATATGTGATTTAAAATAATTCTATGTTATTTTGGCACGCGGAGCCTTGATGTGTTAGCTTTTCCCCTTTGGATGTTTTATTGAAAATTTAAGAAGACAATAATTTTTAAAATTTATAAGAACAAGAATAACTAATTTTTGCAATCTAAGCTTGCGTTTTGTTTACGTAATATGAAGTTATGATTTTAAGATATAGTTTGACTATGTGATTTGAAATAATTTTATGTTAGTTTGACTTTTAAAATGATTGGATACATGTATCTTGTGGTTAAAATATAATATAGAAAGCAATATTACAACTATTATGAATTTTAGTAATTATAATTTAAAATAATGAGAATTGTATCACTTTCCTTAAATTAATATAATACTAGTACTAGCTTAATCTACCGGGAATCAGGATGAAAAGGATAACAAGTAATGTTTATCAATAATTTAGGAATAAAAAAATGTAGTTATTAATCTTTTATTCGTTTTCTTTTCCGTTCAATTAATATTTTCTCTTTTTTTTTCCTACTATATTAGAAGCATGAATTAAGATTTTGGTATCAACGTGTGCGCTAAAAGGAATTGAAATTCAAAGTGAGGGCATGTTAGACTTTTGACAGAATCGTCAAGGCAACGTGCCAATCATTCCTAGCCTTCTTTTTTCAACCGTCATTGTTTTACCGTCTTCTTCCACCTTTTCTTTTCTCAAGCATAATAAAGATGATTGTGAGGTAAATATCATCTCCCTTTCTCTATTTTCTTTTTCTTTGTTCTGTTGCTTTCTGCTTTAATTTATTCTCTGCAATTATTTTGTTGTTGTTGATTGTTTGGTTGTATATTTTCCCACCTCTGTTTCTACATGTATGCTTGAGAGTATTGAATGTTGTCACTTAGAGCTTTCAGTATACTCATAAATGTTTTGTGCATGTAAGATTTTTTTGGATAGCAATTAAATTTTTTTTACTCATCAAGAAAGTAAAATTGTTCTGTAGATGTTTGATGAGTGTCTTCAGAGAAGAGGATTTTTCATTAAACTTTGTTAAAATTAAAGTATATGCGCACACTCAATACGAATTCTTACCTTGGTTTGGCTGTGCAAATGGTACTACTCATCTCCTCAATTTACTTAGTTTAGTTCATTTACAAATTTATTTGGCTTTGATGTTGGACACTCTCATTGGGATAGGAGTAGAGTATCAGTACTTGACAATTGATTGTTTTTCTTATTAGTGTGATATTTATTGTCAATTCTTATCGATACATTATTAATTATACAAGAGACTTATTTTTACAGGGATCTCTTCTACCAGACACTCTAAATGATATCTATTGTCCATTTTTTTTTTGTTACTATTATTATTATTTTCAATTTTTGGTTGGAAGGAAAGTATGGTGATTCAATTTTGAAGCGCACGATACTGTGAATGGTATCTGCAATTTGAATCCTTTGTGCTAAATCATATCAAAATTATTACTTTGTTGGAATGAAAATATAGAGACTGCATTTGATATGTTCTTATATGTAAATCTTATTATTGGCACAAAAAGATGCATGACACCTGAAGTTTTAACAAGTTAAATCACAACCTACTCTATTCTTATTATGTTGCACATTCACAATTTCAAACTTTCTCCTCCTAGCCGTTGAGGTATTTTGTCAACAATCGTGTCGCACCAAGATGAATTACCATCATCATTTATTTTGCTACTTTTGTACAAATATGTAAATAGCGTAATTTAAATTCTCATAGATAGTGTAATCACAAATATATTGTAGAAACAATATATGTTTATATATTGCCAACATTTTACTAATTGTTGCCTTATCAATATTTGCAATAATTCTCCCTTTATAAATTTTGAGTCCGTGCGCGCACGGCATTCATATCTAGTATTACGTACAAAGTAGAATCATGCACTACACATTGATAGGTATTTTTTCTTACAAACAATAAAAGAATAAAGAATAAATTTTAGAAATAGCATAGATAAAAATTATATTAGCATATTGTAACTATAGTTTTGTTATTTATGCTCCATAGCCAAATTATGTTTGTTATGGAGCATCTAATTTGTATAAATTGGTGCTAATCGTATGTGTTTATGAAAATTGTATTTGTATACATATATATGTTATATGTGTTAGGCTAGAGTAGCGAGCGAGATTATGAGAGAGGAGACACGCAAGCGAGAGAGGACAGAGAGTGGAGAGAGGTAAAGTATATAAATATATTAATTAGATAATTGTATATATGTATCACTAATTGATATAGAAACACCCGATACATGTTGTTTGTGTGCTTCTTGTTGACGAGAAAAAAAGAATAGTGACAAAATCTAATTCAGAATTGATATAGAATTACACAATGCACATTGTTGGTGAGCATTCTACTCAAAGTTCAGTTTAAATTTGATTGTTTCTAATATACTAGCTACTCAAGAGTATATTGCATGTGTATGCTATATTATGTAGTAGATAAATGTTATAGCATAAAATTACTATTATTTAAATAAAAAATTCAAATACAAACTAACACTAACATCAGTATAATTATTTTAAAAATTAATAAATCAAAGTATAACACCAAGTATGATAAATATGTCTATTTATTCAATTTTATATATATTTAAGTAAATATACGTGCACACTTAAAGTAAGAAACATATTTTTAGTTGAAACCAAATCAAACAACATATATAATACATAAACACAACCTTTAACTTGGCTTTAGCGGACAATTATGTTCTCTAACTTTGAGTCCGCTCAAATACACAGTTAAACTTGTATAAAATTTGAACAAGTAGGCATACATGGCTTACATGACATAATACAAATAGGACGCCACATAGGACACACGATCGTCATGTAGAGTGTCATATATGACGAATGTGTTCATTTGTCGATTTTATACAAGTTTAAGGCTTCATTTGTTTCTATTAAGATTAAGAGGTTTGAATCTAAATACACATCTATATTAAGATTTGTATTAAGATTCAGGAGTTTTGATTTGAATACACATCTAAATATTAAGATGTGGTCTTTAAATCTGAATACTAAATAATTAATGTTGTTTGTTTTTAATATCTGAATGTGCATATGAAATTAACATTAAATTAATAAAATATCATAAAAATTCATTTCAACAAAATATATCACTTTTGATTAAAAAAAAGTTTTAAAAAATTTAATAATCACGAGAGTACAATTTTTTTCATTCAAAAACCTTGATAACGTCAAAACACCAACAATGTTCTTGACATAGTAATATAAAAAAAACTTGAAAGAAATTATGAAAACTTACCAATTTAAGAGGGGAAAAATGGTGTTTGATTGAGAAAAGAGAGAAAGAAATTTTTTAGTTATGAGATGAAAAGGCACGCTTAAAGCAGAGAAACGATGATTTATTATTTGATAACTTATTAAATGAGTCTGAATGTTGTTAAGAGTCTCCTACAGATCTGATTCATTCAGACCTTCTCAGACCCATTAAGAGACTTTTTAAAAAATAAAACAAATAAACTTAATGTGTTGAATCTGAATGATTTAAATTCAAAAATCAAGCGTACTTAATATGCTGAATCTGAATGATTAAGATTCAGGCCTCCATTAGGTGCAAACAAATGAGGCCTAAGTGTCTACTTGTGCACATTCAAAATTAAATGTTATAATTGACCGTTGACGCCAAGTTAACAGGCAAGTTTATGTATTCTGCCAATATATTATATAGGAAAAAGAACAAATATACCTCTGAACTATCGTAAATGATACGCAGATACCCTCCGCCATATTTTTGGGACATTAATGCCCCTACCGTCCAACACCTAGAACATATATGTCTTTCACTCTAACAGAAGACTAAATAGGGACACGTGACGCAACCTTATCAGTCGAATCAATATTTAATAAATATTGGATCGGTGGATAAGATTATGACATGTGTATGTCTGTTAGTATAGTTGATATATACACTCTAGTTTTTTGATGATAGGACACCAATATCCCAAAAATATAACGGAGGTATATGATACCATTTACGATAATTGGAATATATTTGTGCTTTTTCCTATTATATATAAACAAAAATCTTTTACGCGGCGCAAAGTCATTGCTTTTACACTCCCCAGTCCCCACCCCAACTGCCTCTCCGTTTGAAATTCACTGAAACCCCGTTATTCAGCTCCACAAAATCCTCTTTTTTAACTTCTTATATTCCTTATTACTTTTATCTCTCTGAATTTTCGTTCTCCTTCAAACTTAATACTCTCACCTTGTGTACAATCAATATGGTGAGTCTTCGATTTTTTTTATCTTGTATTTTTTTACTTTCAAATAAGCATAATTACTTTCCTATTGTGTTGTGTGATAATTGTTTTTTTTTTTGAATTTTGATACGTGATTTCTTTGATTAGAGAGAAGTTATTTGGTTGTTCATCTAAATTGTGAATTTTATAGTTGTTTGCATTTGCATTTGCATGGTGTTTAGTCTGATTAATTTGGATTCGCGTCGGGTAGGTCTTATTTGGGGAAAACACTCTATACTGAGTATTTTCCATATGTAGGATCGAAATTGAGATCTCGTTAAGGGAGTAGCAGCAGAGGCATACGCTTCATCACTTCCACTGTGGGAGATCTTGTAGAAATTCAGTATTGATTCGATTATATATTATATAGTTGAACATATCTGATTCATTTCCATCTGGATTTAGCTGAAAAAGTGAGCTGGTATATAAGGTATTTGATAATTTGATTAATCTGTTGACTTTGTTACACATTATTTATTTTCCCTTTATGAACATGGACTTATACTCTTTCAAATTGAGTGGATTTTTGGACTTATAAAAAAAGAAAACTATATACTAGGATTTATGTCTTTTGAGATGTTGTTTCTATAGCACCCTACGGGTGTAGTTTAGTGGTCAATGACGTGGGTTGAGCACAGTGGCGGACCAAGAATTTTCGTTCAGGAGGTTCAAAAAATAAAAATATAAACGTGTAAATAAGTCTTTTGAAATGGGCCATTTGAATTTTTTGGGGTTTAAAACCACACTTTTGGCACGTTTTTAAAATAAAAAATGCTTGAAAAACAGAACTGATTCTTTTAAACAAAAGTAAACTGAAACTATAAAGGAAAATAAATAAATGTTGTTGCAAGGACTCGAACCTGGGGCGTGCAACTTAATATTCAGGGGTCTTACCATTAAGCCATCTATTTTTATTTGTTATTGAGGGGTTCTAAATATATGCATCTACAGAAATACAGAAAATTTACCTTATATATATCGTGTATTCTTTTGCCGAGGGTGTTCGGGTGAACACTCTGGACCCAACGTGGGTCCTCCCCTGGTTGAGCAGCATGAGGTTTCAGGTTCAACTAGGTGATTTCTTCCCGTATGTTCTAGCTTGGTCGATAGAGTTAGGTGGCAGGCCCATCCCAATACCATGGTTATCAAAAAAACTGAAAAAAATGTTATTCCATGTATAATGGAACCTAGTTACCCTAGTCAACTCTATAGTGAACAGGATGATTGGTCTCTTCCTATTCCTTCAGAACGAGTATTTTTTATTTTTTATTTTTATTTTAGAGTTTAATTTAATCCAGCTACTACCAGTCTGAAATAGCAATGTAGTGTACTGAAAATATTTAGGAAGATCACTTGTTTTTTTATGATGTCTTCGCCTGCATATTTTCCGTGTAACTATGGCCCATGGAGTTCGAGTCCTCTTGTGTCCAGCTCGATTAATTCATAATTACATGTTACCTCCCGCCAACACATGTATTGAATAACTCTGCCCAAGGATTGAACATATGAAAAGAAACCACCTTATGCTTTTCTCTTCAGCGGATTTGAACCTGAGACGTCATGATTCTCAACCACTTAGCTTTGTTATGATGTCTTCGCGTGCATTTGTTGCCAAAACCTTTATACCCTCCACTCTCCCCATCATCCATTTTAAAAGTTTATCTCGAAATGAAAGAACGGAGTGATATAGGTGTTATTCTGTATTCTGGATAGTGTTCAGACAGACAATTGCTGCTGCATAGTAATGCAATGGCCTGATAAGTTACGAATAACCTAGTGAAAGTGTCTCCATCACTGATACACTCAAACTTACTTCTCAAATAAGAAGTAAAACGGTCGTATCAAGTAGAGAACCCAACTAATGAGGTTGGGGTCGATCATTTTCCGAGAAAACAAATGACAAAAGGGGGGTTTCTTAAATTAATAAAAATGATTAACTAAATTAAAATAAACAACTAACAAATTCAAATCTTGGAGTTTAATCAAATAATAAAAGTAACTAGGGCTTAAGTGTTTCCCACAGGTTCCTAACTCGGTAATTCTAGTTATAACAATTCTTTCCTAGTATCTTGCATGTAAAGCGATAAGTTATGTATCTCTAAATCTTTGGTCCGGCATCTAAAAAATTTCACTCCGCACTTTGGTCCGGCTACGTGTGTTGCTATACTAACCCTTATCTTTACCTCATATTAAGCATCATAATCGATATTTGACTAAGTTATTACTTCGTACCAACCTATACTAGCCTATTAGATAGTATACACTAAATCTATGTTGATAATTCTTTTCCTATTATCTACCTCCTTGGTCCGGCAAGTAGCATTAAGGCGAGTTCTAACGTTGGCCATCCGTTAAAAAGACTTCTACACGAAAGAATTATCAATACATGCAAGACACTATTCTAGAACTGCTATTTTAGTTAGATTTTACCTTGTTATTTACCCATGGTTCCCACAACCCTAATTATGGAGTTTAGTTACCCATGGTCATAATCACACAATTCATATTTGTAATGTAAGAATTTATGCACTTACTTTAATGAGAACGAATAAACTCCAGAAATTCACTTGATTAATCCACAAAAACACCAACAATCGATTCCGTAAAAAGTATATCAATTACCAAAACCAATAGTTCAACACTAAAACAAGAGTACTAAAAAATATCCAAGAGTCTAACCCCAAAAATGAGTTTTTTCGGACTATTTATAATAAAATAAAACCTAATAAAAGAAGGAATCTAATTAAGGAAAATCTGTCCAAAACGCGTCTAAGACGACGGTTTTACGGTACGTCAATCACCAACCATGAGTTTTGGGATTCAAATTACCAAATTGTGGGTTAAAGGGAAAGAAGAAAGAAACAGTATAGAATTTGAATTCTATTTATGGGTGTTGATTGATCAGCTAGATGCAATGGAAATTTATCTTGGAGGTCCATTTCTATTATATTCTTCAGCTCATTTTTAATTGCATTAGAGTTTTTGAGTTATAGATGCTCATGTGATCAATTATATGCGGAAATTTTCTAACATGATTGGGGTGTGTGATTCTTCTTGCTATAGGCTAACGCAGCATCTGGGATGGCAGTGCATAATAACTGCAAATTAACATTCTTGGAGCTGAAAACAAAAAGAACTCACCGGTTTATTGTTTTCAAGATAGAATAGAAGCAAAAGCAGGTTGTGGTTGAAAAGGTTGGTGAGCCAACTCAAAGCTACGAGGACTTTGCTGAAAGTCTTCCTGCTGATGAATGCAGATATGTTGTCTACAATTTTGACTTCGTGACTGAGGAAAATTGCCAAAAAGCAGGATCCTTTTCATCGCATGGTATTCAAAATGTCCCTAGGCGTTATAATGGATACTATAGAGTCGCACCAATTTTGTCTCATTTGTGGTTTTTCTTTGTCAAGGTCCCCTGACACAGCAAGAGTGAGAAGCAAGATGATCTATGCCAGTTCAAAGGACAGATTCAAGAGAGAGCTTGACGAAATTCAGATTGAGTTGCAGTCTACTGATCCAATTGAAATGGGACTTGATGTAATTAAAGCCGTGCGAACTAGGTATGGATGATTAGATATCAGATAGACCTGTAAAAGGGAGAATCTTGATGCAATCATCTTATTTAAACTGTTCATAGCTTGTGGACAAAAACTGGCTAGAGATGATATCAGTACCAAGCATTAAATTTTGATTCTTGAACGAGCTTTATGGTGGGTGGTCTAATATAAGATGTGTTTTATTTGATTATAAATCATTCATCTGAATATTTAATTTGTTGCTTAATTCTACTAGCTACTCGTATGTATTTGTTTTGAAGGATCGGACACGATAAAATTATTTTTGAAGTTTGATTGATATCTTACCCTAAGATTTTGGTTCTGGAGTTTGAGGAGATGTTAATAACAACTGAAGATTTCGCATTTGGAGAGTGCTTCCTCAAACTATCGATCATATTATAAGAATGGTATCAGTTTAATGAGATACTCTATTCTTTAATCAAATAAAAATTGTAGAAACTAATTCTTTTTGATGTCCTTGTATTGACTTATTCTTCAGATTGTCAGATTGTTGATAGATTAATGACAATATGTAACGACGAAAAACAATATATTTTATTCATCAATATTGCAAATAACTTACTTTGGAGCCCCGACTAATTTGTATCTAAGTTAAGTAATACCATTCGGGTAAGGTACTAGCAACTATGCTGAAAGGAACTTTACCAAGCAGCAACTTTGTTCTGCTTACACTGATTTGGGCTATCGCTATGTCAAAGGACATACTAGTTGCTCTCTGTAGCAGGCAAAAAGAGTATTTTGAGAAGGCTGCAGACAATGGAAAGACTGGTGGATTCTACAACCTCAGAATAATGTATCTTAAAGGAATTGGGGTGAAGAGGGATATGTGAAAATAGCGTCCAAATACTTCATAACAACTTTTGATGCTGATCAAGCAAAAACATTTTATCAACTGACAAAAAGGTTGCATGCTGGTGTAGGTCTTAAGAAGAATGTTCCACTGGTGACGATTCTATATGAAACTAAGGGTTCGTTGGTAGAATGTATTAGAAAAAATAATAAATACATTAGCTTTGTGTATTGGTAGTACTTTAAAATGTTACATACCAGGGGCGGCTCAAACCCGTTGGTGGCCTAAGGCCAAAATCAAACTAGAGGCCTTGAAAAAAATTATAAATGATTTTCTTTTAAATCTATTTTTCTAGCTTTTTGAGATGCAAGTTGTTGATAAATTTTTTGTAGTTAATCTCTTCTAATAATTCTTTTTCAATCGATAATATAGCCAAACCACTTAATCTTTCTCGAGACATTGGCGATTTTAAACACTATTTACAATATCAAATAAAAAATATAATAAACATAAGACACAAACAAAAATAATATTAGAAATTAGAATGATATTACCGTATTTAAAAGTTATGAAGACTTGATTTCCGAAAATGAATGGAGCTGCTGCAATATATTTTTTCTCCAAATTTAAAATATAAACTATCATTAATAGAGCAAGTAAGTTCTTAAGCTTTGAATAAGAGACTAAGAGAGATATAATATTAGAAAGGAGAAAGTGAAAAGAAATAGAGGAGAGGAGGATAAAATATATAAAAACAAAATTAAAAAAAAAAGATAACGTGTACATTAAAAAAAAAGTACACAATTTTTTATTGAAAAGTTGAAAAGTCAATCAACTTTAGCCTTTTAACCTTTTCACTTAATTTAATTTTTTTTATCCGTTTGCATTTATTATATGGGCCCCCCTAAAATTGGGGGCCTGAGGCGAATGACTTTTTTTTTAAACTAACAAGCCGCCCCTGTTACATATCGTAATATGCATTATAATATTACGAGAGGGAGATGTATCAAATACAATCCCACCAATCATTACTTGTATTAGATTGTATCCATGATTCTTTTTTCAATCTTGTATGAGTTAATTATTTATCTTTGCTATGTAGTCTCATTATTCAATACAATCTTGAAGGGTAAAAATAGAGTGATGCAATTCATGAATAAGAAAAGGAATGCGGAATAGAGAAAAAAATTGAGTTAGAGAGCGAGAGAGATGAGATGTGACAAAGGCGAGACAAATGAGAAATAAGAGAAATTTACTATAAATTTTTAAGTATAGCTATGTTGGGTAGTACTTCCTCCGTTTCAAAAAGGATGACTTAGTTTGACTTGGAACGGAGTTTAAGAAAAGAAAAAAGACTTTTTAATCTTGTGGTTCTAAATTAAAGTTATGTCAAATGTACCAAAATGTCCTTTAATCTTGTAGTTTTAAACATGCCACGTGGAAAGTTAAAGTTAAAGTATTGTCAAAAAAGAAAAGGGGTCATTCATTTTGAAACAGACTAAAAAGAAAATAGGGACATTCTTTTTGAAACGGAGGGAGTAATATTTTAAAATCATAGTAATTATAATAACTTGATTTTCCCTTAAAAATTACTATGAATGCACTTTTACAAAATTGGATTCCAACCCTAAATTCCAATTTCCAAGAGACCAAGAGGTAAGAAAAAACCGGGTTAATTGAATCGGAGCTAACATACTAGACCCGGTCTTTATAAAAACTACCGAAAACTATAAACCCCAACATCTCATCCCTTTTAACTTCTTCTTCTTCTTCGCAGGTTTTAGGGCAAAACGATATAGCGGCCGATTAAATAGATCGAAATCCAGGTATATATTAATTCCTCTAATTGTTTCATAATTTTGTATAGCAATGTTGCTAGTTTTCACATATTTTTCTATTTTTTTGTCCCTTATTAATGATTTTTTTTTGTTTATAATTGGTAGTTTTAGCATATAGAAATCTCTATACGGGTATGTGCATTAACATGCATATAATGCAGTTGGATCAGTAATTTTTGTATTTTTTTTGTGAATATTTTGCGGAGTTTGTGATGTAAATTTTCAGATTTGCTTAGTTTATTAGTAATAATGATCTTTTCCACATTATTTCGTTGTTGTTATTGCTCTTATTTTTGTATTCCATCTTTTAGACTGCTTTGATATGCTGTATTTTAAGCATATCCTCATTTGTTTTGAAAAAGCATTAGTATTTATTTGGACCACAAATTTTTTGAAAATGCATTAGTATTTACTAGTTTGGACCACAAATTGAGGCGTAGTTGATTATTAAATATTGTTCATATGGATAGTTGTGTTAGGCTTGAGATCGTATTGTCTTGCAGAATTTTTTTTCTAGTTTGTAAAATTGAGATGGAAAGAAAATTGTTGTTCTTCTTCTTCTACATTTCTGTTCTAAACTTGTTAGTTTTCTGTAACTTTGCAAAATCTGTGGAACCTTCAGTTTTTTCACCCAGTGAAAGATTTCAAGGAACTCATTTATGTTTTAAAACAATGAGTGTTGCTATTTGTTTTTAGCAAAAACGACTATAATTCCTGCTTTTTCTTTGGCTCATTGTATACGATTTTTTTTAGCAATTCCTTGACACATGATTTCAAGTATTTAATGGTCATATTGTTGTTATTTGTAGTTGGAAGATTTTGTCTAATTTTCTGTCATTTAACTACTCATCTTCAGGTGAAAGGTCTTTCTAGATCCTCACAATGGCGAATTTTGCCAAACCTGAGAGTGCTTTGAAGCGAGCTGAAGGTTAGTTGTTTCTGTCTTTGTCTTTTTTTGGATGGCTGGGTCAGTGGGGGTGGGGATGGAGCATTTAGTTTAGTACACTTAAGTGTCTTAAATGTTTTGTATTAGAATAGTTACAAGCACAGGTTATGTCTTTAGGTTTGCCATATTGGTTGTATTGGGCAATCAAAAGCACTCACTTGTTCTCTTTAATCATTCATGAGCTTAATTTTCTGATGCAGAGCTAATTAATGTTGGACAAAAGCAAGAAGCCTTGCAAGCACTTCATGATCTTATTACATCTAGGAGGTATAGAGCATGGACAAAGACACATGAGAAAATAATGTTCAAGTATGTAGAGTTATGTGTTGACATGAGAAGGGGGAGGTTTGCCAAGGATGGCCTAATTCAATATCGTAGTGTCTGTCAACAAGTGAACATTAGTTCACTGGAGGAGGTGATAAAGCATTTTATGCATTTAGCCACTGAGCGAGCTGAACTGGCTCGCAATCAAGCACAAGCCTTAGAGGAAGCTCTGAATGTGGAAGACTTAGAAGCTGATAAAAGACCTGAAGATCTTATGTTGAGTTATGTTAGTGGGGAGAAAGGTAAAGATAGATCTGATCGTGAACTGGTCACACCCTGGTTTAAGTTCTTGTGGGAGACATATAGAACTGTTCTAGAGATCTTGCGCAATAACTCAAAGTTGGAGGCTCTGTATGCTGTAAGTACCCCTACCCCTCTACATTTCTTTCTTTCTTTATTTGTTATTCTCCGTTTCTTCTAGTATTTTGGAGTCAATCACATACTGGGTTTATGTCGGCACATGAAGGATTTGGTTATCCTAACTTTTCAGTATCTTGTTTAGATAGTGTTACTGAGCAAGTTGTTTCAATGTTATTTAAAACTATTGTATTATCGCTTAAAGTGATAAATCGATACAAAGTGAGGCGCTTCACAGAAGTATGTGCTTCAAACAATAATGATGATTCTTTGAATCTCAACTCAAGAGTTGGATCACTATTGCACTGTTGTATATTGGATGTTGAGATTAATTGTTTTGATTGCAATTTGATTATTAATGGTGCTAAATTCACACATGTTATATAATTTTCTCTGAACTGTGTGCTTCACTTTTTTTGCTTGTATTTTCGCATCAAACACCACGGACCTTGTCTCTGTTAAAATTAGTAGGTTGTTTATCCTCTTTCTTTTTCTGTTTACTTTGGAGTCAGTAGTCTTTTTTTTTTTGAAACAGGACTTTTGAGTCAGTAGTCTGCAATCACTATGATGTTACTTGCTTCTTGTGATAAAAACATTCCTTATTCACTTACTACTGATTGCATTGACTTATATTGATGTGATGGGCTTCTATCTGACAACATAAATTGTTTATCAGAAAGCTGTTTCTCTGGTATTATATGTGCTTCTTTGCTTAAAATCATAGGGTGGGATCTTGTTTGCAACTTAAACGTTACACCTAAATCCGGTTTGTCCTGTGTGCCATTTGAGCTTGCTGCATCGTTGTTGAGTGTTGACAATAATTGCTATATTCGTACCAAGTGGATTTTAAGAATATATTTTGTTGGTGCAACAAATGAAATTGAATTAAGCTCTCTTGATATGCTCAGATGACGGCGCACCGTGCCTTTCAGTTCTGTAAGCAGTACAAACGTACAACAGAGTTACGTCGACTCTGTGAAATCATACGGAATCATCTGGCAAATCTTAACAAGTTTAGAGACCAGAGGGACCGTCCGGATCTGTCCGCTCCAGAAAGCCTACAGTTGTATCTGGACACAAGAATTGAGCAACTCAAAGTTTCAACAGAACTTGGACTTTGGCAGGTTTTTATTAGTTTCTCTGATATCATATACAATATTCGCATAGGAGAGGCGTAGAATTTTTATACACTTGCAACGGCCTTTGAGATTGCTTTGAGATGCATGAATTTGTTTGTCACCTTTTTATTTGGACATTACGCAGGAAGCCTTTCGTTCTATTGAAGACATATATGGATTAATGTGCATGGTCAAGAAAACTCCTAAACCATCATTGATGGTTGTGTACTATGGCAAGCTAACAGAAATATTCTGGATGTCATCAAATCATCTTTATCATGCTTATGCATGGTTAAAACTCTTTTTTCTTCAGAAAAGTTTCAATAAGAACTTAAGCCAGAAGGATTTGCAGTTAATAGCATCATCTGTTGTTCTAGCTGCACTGTCTGTGTCTCCTTATGATAAGTTATATGGTGCATCCCATCTGGAGCTTGAAAATGAGAAGGAGAGGAGTTTGAGGGTGGCCAATCTCATTGGGTTTGATGTTGAACCCAGATCAGAGAAGAAAGAAGTGGTAATTTTTTAAATTTTATAAATAGAGAAGCAGTAGATCCATGTTGGTTTCTTATATAACGTTTGTCTTGATTTTAGTTTCTCACCTTCGTTTCCTTTCTGCGTTCTCCTTTTCAGCTTTCCCGGTCATCAATACTCTCGGAATTGGTAAGCTAATCCCCAAATAAATTCTTTTTATTCTTGCACATTGGTGTCTTTTTGAATTTAATTTATAAAATGATATGCCCCTCAAATTCCTTTTTTTTTTCTTCTTTTTTTTGTGTGGTGTTAAATTACTGTATGTATTTGACTATTTGTACAGATGAGGCTCGTGTCGTCCTGTTTGATTGATCTTCCATTTTTTAATTCTTTAATTGTCTTGCAGTTCTGGTTGTCTTTTATAAATTTCTTTTGACGGATATAGGTGTCCAGAGGTGTGATGGCCTGTGTCACCCAAGAAGTAAAAGACCTTTATCATCTGTTGGAACATGAATTCCTTCCTTTGGATCTGGCACTGAAAGTGCAACCCTTACTGAAAAAAATCTCGAAGCTTGGGGGTAAGCTATCTTCGGCTGCTTCAGTTCCTGACGTGCAACTGTTCCACTATGTTCCAGCCTTGGAAAAGCTTGCAACTCTGAGGTTGCTCCAGCAGGTTCTCGCGTTTAACTTTAGAGTCCTTTGTTATTTGACATTTTTTCTTACATTTCAACTAACTTAGAGTGTGGTTATTTTGCTTCTTTTTATGTTTGCAGGTATCTCAGGTGTACCAGACAATCCAGATTGGTAACCTGTCTAAGATGATTCCATTCTTTGACTTTGCTGCTATTGAGAAGATTTCTGTAGATGCTGTTAGACATAATTTTGTAGCCATTAAAGTTGATCACCTTAATGGTTCTGTCTTATTCGGTAAACAGGTACAATTGTGTTCACTGGATGTTCCTCTTCTCTGTGCTCCTACGTTGGTTATGAGATATCCTGTCCGCCTTACCATTATCTGTGCTGAGCTACATGATTTCTTCCCCCTATTTGAATAAAACCATTGACTTAGTTCACTATTTTTTTCCTTGTTTTGTTTTCTAAACAGTTCTGGTTGGTTACATCTTCTAAGTCTTGCTACACATGAACAAAAAAAACTTGGGAGAAAGTAACAGTATATCTAGGGATCAAATTTATTGGCTTTTTGTTAAGTTTTTGCTATGTAAATGAGTGGTTGTCTGTAAGTGTCTGTCAAACACTCAAGCTAGCACCACAAGTACATATCTTGCTTGCTACATCGAATATGGGCCGGATGGTGTAGGATAGTTCTTGGAAGTTGTTTGACTTTTGATGTAGAGTTTTTACAGCATAGCACTTTGTGCTCTTCTGGATTTTGGGACATGGGGATATGGCGTCAAGTGAGAAGTTCCTTCTGTTCTTTGTTAAGTTTAACCTTATACCTCTTAATACATTGAACAAGTGTTGCAGAACATTTCTGTGTGTGTTTCCTAAATACTTATGTGAAAAGATTTCGGTAATCCCATGAAGTTATGTTTACTTTTCTTGGTGCATCTTCTTCGCATATATACTGTCATGCCTAGCAGTTTTTTTGGAAGTGTAGGGGGTGGAGGGCCAGACCTAGCCTTTACCTCTTCAATTTTAACCGTTTTTAATTTTTTAGTTTCGGGATTGATTCTCTTATCCTCTCCTTTGCCTGACGTGGACATAGAAAAATTAGAATAATTTGTTGCATTTCCATTTTTATATTTGTTTCTAGAGTATTGAGGCTGAAGGACTCCGGGATCATTTGTCACTTTTTGCTGAATCCCTTAGCAAGGCAAGGTTAATGATCTATCCCCCTGCGAAGAAAGTTGCCAAGCTTGGGGATGCCCTCTCTAATTTGGCGGAGATAGTGGAGAAGGAGCACAAGAGACTCCTGGCACGAAAGTCCATAATTGAGAAACGCAAAGAAGAGCAAGAGCGCTTACTCTTGGAAAAGGTATACCCTTCTTGAGGGTGTTGGAGTTTCATGCTATATTGTTTTCTTGGTTGATGAATTTTTGTTGACATTTCTTGAAGGAACGAGTGGAAGAGTCAAAGAGGCGAGAACATCAGAAGATGACTGAAGAGGCTGAGCAAAAAAGGGTTTCTGCTGAGCTAGAGCAGAGAAGGAACCAAAGGATTTTGAAAGAGATAGAGGACAGAGAACTCGAAGAGGCCCAAGCAATGCTGCAAGAAGCTGAAAAGCGCAGCAAGAGGAAGAAGAAACCAGTCTTAGACGGAGTTCGTACAAACTTTGGACCTTTTTTGGTTTGTTTATTCAGACCTCTGAATAGATATCCTTACTGATGTTAATGTAAGTGCAGGAAAAGATGACCAAAAAGGATATCATGGAGTTGGCATTACATGAGCAACTCAGGGAGAGGCAGGAAATGGAGAAAAAATGGCAGAAGTTTGCCAAAATAATGGATTATTTGGAGAGAGCGAAGAGAGAAGAAGCAGCACCTCTTATTGAGTCTGCATTTCAACGGCATTTAGCTGAAGAGGCTACTCTTCATGAACGTGAGCAGCAGGTATGCATAGAATTAGCATTTGTTTTGCATAACCACCATTAAAAATCTATTGTTTCACATTTTCCTTGAGATTTTTCTAAAGGAACTAAATTTTGGTATTTCTTTTTGGTCAAATGTTGTTGATTAATGGATCTGGATTTACAACGATCTTGCAGCAAGAAATTGAATTGAGCAGACAACGACATGCTGGGGACCTTGTAGAGAAGAGTAGGCTGGGCCGCATGTTGGAGGATAAGGTCTCTTAATCTTAATTTTTTTTATTTGGTTGCATTATGTATTTGTGTCTTCGGACTATGTATTTGAGCTTATGGTTGTAAAGGGGCACTGCCTTTGATATTTGCTTCAACTAACTGAATTCTGTTATGCCACTGGCCATTGGGAACCAAATCTCACGGTTGTTGTTGGAAAAAGGTTTTATGACATATGTTGCACTTTGAATATGCTAGCGTTACACCATCAGCTGATATAGGCCCTGATTATGCAGAGAATATTCCAAGAAAGAGTTGTTAGCTGCAGGGAAGCCGAACTCAATAGCATGAAACAGGAGAGACAAGAACGAATAAACCAGATAATTCAGACTAGGAAACAGGACAGGGACACTAGGAGGAAGCGGCTATTCTTTCTGCGAAAAGAGGAAGAACAACAGAAGAGGTTGCAGGAAGAGGAGGATGCGCGGAAACATGAAGGTATCCTTCTGGTTAAAGATGCATTTTACGCACTGAATTTAGATTTTCAATGGTGCGTTTCACCAAAACGTTTATGCTTCTGATCATTTTAGCAGCATCATTTAATTGTCATTGCTTATTTAAACCTGACCTTTTCGAGGTTATGCATACCGTTTGTAATGTACTCTCACCTTTGCAAGTCCTTTCATGCATGCGTCGTTGTCTGGTTTATAATTCTCAAGTGTTTAGGAGCTACACTGACCCCTCTCAAGTTCTTTTTATCCTCACCCATCTACCCTTTTTTTTTTGGGGTTGTGGTTTTGAGTTGTTATTTATAGTCAATTTAGAGTCCTATGACAATGTATTGAGAATTTGCAGAAGCGGAGAAGCGAAAAAGAGAGGAAGCTGATCGGAAGGCCAAGTTAGATGCGATTGCAGAAAAGCAGAGGCAACAAGAGCTAGAACTTGAAGAGAAGAAAAGGCTGGAGAGAGAGGTGGTCTTGGGGAAATCCATGCCTGTGTCACTTGAGCCTTCAACTATAGGTCGTCCCTCAGAAGCTGGAGCAACTGCTCCTGCAGCAACAGCAGCTGCTCCTACTCCCGGGAAGTTTGTGCCCAGGTTCAGAAGAGAGAAAATTGACGTAGCAGGCCAGGCTCCACCTCCCGAGACTGACAGGTGGAGCAGTGGTGGCAGGCGTGATGAACGAAACTCGTTTGGTGGTGGCTCAAGGACCAGTTGGTCATCCTCTAGGCGCAATTGATTGCAGTGAATCAGGTTACTGCCTCGATCAAGCCGTTTGCATTGTCGGGACACTTTTTGGCAAAAGTTCAATTTTGGCCGTTAGTTTTTGAAAACTTTTATCGTAGCATTTTATTTGTGTATCGGAAACAATCTCTCTATCTTCTCAAGGTAGGGGAAGAGGTCTGCCCACTTCAACTTGTGGAATTATACTGAGTAAGTCATTTACGTTTTTTTTTTCTTTTGTATCTGAGTTGTTTTCGTATAGCGAAGCTCAAGAGTGACATTTCTTGAGTAGGATATTTTTTGGACGTCGCAGAGTTTTAAAGTTTTGATGAGTTTGAACTGAAGGACAATTTTTTTGGCGGCAAATGTACTTTGTCCTTCACATTATTGTCGATGGATTATTTATTGTTGTTTGATTGTTATTAAGTTAATGGTGCCAACTTAAATAACTGTAAATTATTTTTGTATAATATAAGATTTGGACGTTCCTATTTAAAAGAAAATTATTATGCCTTTTCTGAAAATTTCAGAATAATCTGTTGTCGCTATAAATTACATTATACAAATCATATATGACAGATTCAATTGAGAAGACATAAAAAAGATATAATATCAATATTTTTTTAATTAGACTTATTTAGTATTATTTTATAAAATAATTTATTTATGTCAACAATTCATTGAATAAAACTTTTAACTCATGAATCTATACCATATCTTTCTTCTGCCACGTTTACAATTCCAACCAAAAAATAGTTATTTATTGTTGCATAGAACTTTGCTATCAAACAAAATTCCTCATAATTAGCTTTGATACTTACAAGCAAGAATAATGCCTTCTCCACATTCAGAGGCAAATATCTTTCATTGTATAACAACCTCTCATCAATTCTTCTAATTCTTTTGGGATCTTATAATGGCCCTTCATCACTTTGATGGGACATTTGATGCTCTAAGTTGACATTAATTAGCTTGCTTCCCTTGTAATATCTTATTTAATAGGATTAATAACAATTTTGCTCCCTCAGTTATTACTAAATTTTAATTTTTATACTCGTAAAATCTGACATGAAATTTTTAATTATCAAGGATATGATCTCAAATAAGAGGGCATAAAGGGTGAGAATTACGATACAAGGTTAATAAGCAGTTGAGTATTGTCTAGTTTTTTCTATTATCTTATTTTTTGATTTTATTATACATGTTTTTTTTTTTAGTTACGTCTTGTTAGTCGTTTTGTTAATATTCTTCTCCTTTATCTTTAGTTTTTATTAATGTATTTACTTTTTATATTTTGAGTTTGATATGTTTTACTTGAACCGATAATCTATAAGAAACAACAACTCTACCTTTATAAAATACAGACATAATACTACATACACACCACCCTCTACCTTCCCTATGTGAAATTAAGTTAAATTTATTATTATTATTGTACACTCCACCTTTAATTAGATGAGATATACACTATTCTGTGATAATTCACAAATTAAGAATTTTCCATCATTTAATTATCCATTTATTACGTTAAGTTTGTATTGTTATTCCATACTTTAGAGTGATGATTCTAAAAATAGTTTAAACATAATAAATTTCTAACCTAAAGTGATAATACACCGATTTTAATTAGTTGAAAATTAAACATGATGATACTCTCTATTTCAAAATAAATGAGTTTTTAAAGCATGACACACTCTTTAAGAAAGTTAATTAGTGAGATTAATTAAAGTATCCAAATTTAATTTTACCTTCTTCTCTCCCACCTCGCCCTATCATGAATGTCAATCATGTTCCCACTTATCTCTCAAGCCCTCAACCTACAAGGTGATGGTGGAGGTGTTCGACCTCTTGATTCAAGCTTACATGTCAAATTTAAATTTATCTTCTTTTCCTCCACCCAACATCATCATCAGAAAAATCAATAATATTCTGACTTATCTTTTTACGACAAACCTGCAATATACAGTATGATGGTGAAGGTGCTTAACCACTTGATCCCGACTACTTGTCAAAATCCAAATTTATTCAATGGAAAGTGGGAAAAATACTATTATCCCTATTTGATTCTTTATTGCAAGTCAACTGCCACCCTCTCCATTTTATTATATTTATATATACATTCATGTACATGTTTTTGCCTATCAACAAATTCATCACTATGGAGTCCTCCACACTTGAAGAAATCAATCCTCATTCTCAAGCACCTAAGCTAAATTTCATGTTGAAATTGAAGGAAAATTTGATATTCAAATCAAAATGGGCTGAATTGAATGGTGCAATGGGTGATTTAGGCACATATATACCAATTGTCTTAGCTTTAACCCTAGCCAGTCACTTAAATCTAGGGACAACACTAATTTTCACTGGTGTATACAATTTTGTAACTGGTGCTATCTATGGTGTACCAATGCCTGTTCAGCCAATGAAATCTATTGCAGCTGTAGCTATCAGTAACCCAGATTTCGGCATACCTGAAGTTATGGCTGCCGGAATTTGCACCGCCGGGATCTTATTCGTATTAGGCGTCACCGGATTGATGCAGATTGTGTATAGATTGATTCCAATTTCAGTTGTTAGAGGAATTCAACTTGCACAAGGTTTGTCGTTCGCAATGACATCAGTTAAGTATATTAAAAATGTACAATATTTCGCAAAATCAAAATCTGGAGGGCAGAGGGATTGGGTAGGGTTAGATGGATTGTTGTTAGCTTTAATTTGCGCTGTTTTCATTGTGATTGTTAATGGTGCTGGTGATGATGATGATGATGATGATCGCGTCGATAGTACTGAATCAGGAACAAGGGAAAAAATTCAGAAAATCATATTTTCACTTCCATCAGCTTTTCTTATATTTTTGTTAGGGGTTGTTTTGGCTATTATAAGAGGGCCTAAAGCTTTAAAAGGGTTTAAATTTGGTCCATCAAAAATTGATGTAATGAGTATATCAAAACATGCTTGGAAGCAAGGGTTTATTAAAGGGACTATACCTCAACTACCTTTATCTGTACTTAACTCTGTGATTGCAGTGTGTAAACTGTCGAAAGATTTGTTTCCAGAGAGGGAAGTTACAGCTACCTCGGTGTCGATGACGGTGGGGTTGATGAATCTAATAGGTTGTTGGTTTGGTGCAATGCCATGTTGTCATGGTGCAGGTGGGCTAGCAGGGCAATACAAATTTGGTGGTAGGAGTGGTGGGTGTGTGGCACTTCTTGGTGTGGCTAAGTTGGTTTTGGGGTTGGTTTTAGGGAGTTCAATGGTGAAAGTTTTGACACAATTTCCTGTTGGGGTTTTAGGGGTTCTGTTGTTGTTTGCTGGGATTGAATTGGCTATGTGTGCAAGAGATATGAACACTAAAGAAGAGGCATTTGTGGTACTTGTTTGCACATCAGTTTCATTAGTTGGGTCAAGTGCTGCATTGGGTTTTTTGTGTGGTATTGTGGTTCATTTGCTACTTAAGATGAGGAATATGGGTAGTAATGGTCAATCTTGTTCTAATGTAATTTGGTTTCATAGAAACCCATAAACTACTTGCATGTTTAGTGTGTTGGTGATCATCTTCTTGTAAATAAATAAAGATGTGTATTTTTTTTTTCCGGATGACGGTGGTGTCCTGACTAGTTTACGAACATTTTGACTATTTTATTAGATGTCTGTTAGCTTCACCCATGCGAGTTTCGATTTAGTTATTGTCAAGCTACATAGAAAAATATTCAAATGATCTTCATCTCGACAATGCTCTTAATTAATAAAAGTAAACTTACATAAAATCCACTAGTTTAAAAGCTAATTGTTTAGATGTACTTTAATTTGTAATATTACATATGTTACAAGATTTTGGTGTATTCAGATACGTTCATGTATATGTATATCGGAATACACAAAGTCAAAATTAGATATAATTTGTTCTAGATACACTATATCCAAGTAGATTTGCATGTATCTAAGATACATAACAAATCTCTCTTGCCTCCCTCCTGTCCCGTTCACCACTCTTCTATGTATCTGACATATCTCTCTCGTCTTCCTTCATCTAGCTCGCTTCTCTCCCTATTTTAGTATATTTTATAATAAGATTACATATATCTAAATCTATCTTTCTTAATATATAATAGAAAATTATTCACTAATGCTAAAATTCATAATATTTTAAAAGGGTAAGTAATAATAACATTTACGAAGTTTGTAATACTACAACTAGTTATTTGAATTGGTATTCCGAAATTTGACACATGGCCACTCGCAAAACTAAGCCGCACACATAAAGATGTACCATCACAAAAATATTTTTTTTTGTTCTCTGACTATTATAGCCTTATTTGTAAACCAGCCGTTATCCTCCTGGCCATTTTCTGTTTTAACAGCTTCTCCTCCCCTGTTCTGATCACTCCATTTTTCTCTTCCTCTCGATTTTGCATTTTCCGATCTCTCTACAGATCCGACATACGAATTGGATCCGGACCGTACGAACCGATACAATGGCGGCATCACGTCGTCTCCGGGATCTCCAAGCACAAACCGGTAACAAGGTCTGTGTCGATTGTTCTCAGAAGAATCCACAATGGGCCTCTGTTTCCTATGGAGTTTTCATGTGTTTGGAATGCTCCGGCAAACACCGTGGGCTTGGTGTCCATATTTCATTCGTCCGATCCGTGACCATGGACTCATGGTCCGAGATCCAGCTCCGGAAAATGGAGCTGGGAGGTAATGACAAGTTGAACAAATTCATGAATCAATATGGAATCCCAAAAGAAACTGATATTGTTACCAAATACAATACGAAATCTGCTTCTGTTTACCGTGATAGGATTCAAAATCTGGCTGAGGGAAAGCCTTGGCAGGATCCACCTGTTGTGAAGGAATCTGTAAAAGGTCCTAATAGCAGCAATAGCAGACCTCCGTTGAGTGGAAGTAGAATTGGAAATTCAGGTGGCAATTCTGGTTGGGATAATTGGGATAGTTTTGATGAAGGTGGCGATAGTAACAGTAGCATGAGGAGAAATCAGACGGTGGGTGATTTTAGGTGTGGTGGAGGTAGTGATGGTGGGCCTGCTAGGTCGAGGTCTACAGATGATGTTACAATGGCGCAGTATGAGGCGTCTGCTGCGAATAAAGATAATTTTTTTACTAGGAAAATGGCTGAGAATGACTCCCGGCCAGAGGGCCTTCCGCCCTCTCAAGGAGGGAAGTATGTTGGATTTGGATCAAGTTCTGGCTCAATGCCTAGGAATAATAATAACAATTCGCAAGGCGATGTCTTTTCTGCTGTTACTCAGGTATAAAGGTTGAGCTAATCATGTCTCTATGGGGCTTATGGTGTTTTATGTTTATCTATGTGGATTAACTCGCATTAAAAGTGATTTGTGTTTGCAGTTTCAGTATAGTTTCAGTGTTTCACCTGTTTAGCCTGTTACTTATCTTATGTTCTCGGTTATGCAGTTGTGCTTAATGTAGGGAATTATCTATCATTGGTTTATAACTGACTGATACTATAAAAAATGAAATCATTCAGTATATAAGAGTCAAAAATCATTTACGTATAGCTGATGAGGTTGCTTCTTTATGTGTGCAGGGATTCGGTAGGTTATCTATGATGGCAGCCTCAGCGGCGCAGTCTGCTGCAACTGTTGTTCAAGCAGGGTCAAAAGAGTTTGGCTCTAAGGTACTTTGAATTGATTGTTATACCTTATTGAAGGTCTAAGTGATCCTATGATTTTGTGGAGATGCTTTCTGAGTTAATATGTGAATTGGCAAATTGCATTACAAACTTCTCTTTGTTGTAAAATCCCAAGTCCTAAGTAATGTGCTACTGAGCATTATGTTTTGCGATAATGGATGGCCATTTGAAGTTTAATCTTTGAACTATTTACTATCACATTTGCATTATCAGCAACCTATATCTTTTGTTAGGGGATTGGGACTTCCACATGATTCACACTCACACATACACATGTAATTTTGGAATATTTTTTGGTCGACCACTATTTTGTATCTTGAACTTGTATTTAATAATTTGTCTATTTTGTGAGTGTACCAACCTAATTCTTGTGATGTATCTAACTTATATGCTTGACATGCATCTAGCATGAATGCGGGATGCTTCGTGAATCAGTCTGCCCCCCTTTTCTTTTAATAGTATCAGAGATTTGAAAAGTGACATTAGATTCTTTTTCTTTTTGGACCAAATGTTGAGATTGGATAATCAGAGTAACTCTTGAATGATGTTGCATGCAAAATCCCCTTCAACTAGAAATTAAGACATGTTCCACTAAAACTGATGTCCTAAGTTTGAATATGGTATAAGATTGCAACAGGTATTTCATTTTTGTATATAGATAGCCTTATATATCTATTTAATGTGGGATCTTATAAAGTCGAATCCTGATATCTTAGTAACCCTTTCATATGGACATGCACAGGGTCGGACCACATAATGCTCCGGTTCAATTCAAAATTTGGTTTAGTAAATGGGAGAAATGGTTGATGCTCTTCATAAAACTTCTAGCCTATGAGTCTAGTTTTTATGAGATCAGACGGAATTTGAATAATTATTAGAAAGAGATAGGATAGATTGAGTGAAATATGCTCATTCTGTGTTTTACATTGATTTTGTGAGCTTTACTGACTTTAAAGCTTCATAGAACACTTGAAAATGTGTTAAAGAGGGTAAACCTTACATGTACTGAGCCTGAGAAATTTTGGGTTAATAGCTATTTGATATCTTCCCAAACTTCTTTTTAGTCTTAACCTCTTGAGACACCCTAAGACCATACAAATTTATAAGATGTTTTGGTATCTTCAATTAGAAATGGACCTATTAGGTTAAATAAAACATAACAATATATGCATATGTAATAGTTTGAATATCTTGAATAAGATGAGAGAGAGTTTTTGAAATGCTTAGCCTAGTAAGTATTAGTTTAGTTAAGCTAAGTGGAACGTCCTTAGGAGCTGCCAGAAGGGAAATTCATCTTCAAGATAGTTTTTCTCTATGATGGACCTTAGGGGAAAGCATGGGAAAGAAGCAATTGTTTGTTGCACTGTATCATAACCAAGATTTCCCTCCACAATATTATGAGTCTTTCTCCACCTCTCTAGTTATAATCCTTAATGGTAGAACTTCTCGTCTTGGGAGTTACTCTATATGAAATTGAGCATCTGTATAATTAGTTTTGCCCTTCATCTTGCAACGAGAAAGAAGACAGTACAGTTGAATTGTATTGATTGGAAACCGAAAATTGTGACTTAAAAGTTAACGGAACTTGACATCATAGGAAGAAAGGTTGCAATATATGTTTCAATTATTTCATATTATGAGTTGGAGTTGTAAAAAAAAAGTTCCAGGTTAGTTTGTATTTGATCCTTCTCCAATCACTTAAAAGCCGTAGTGATTATTCAATACTCATAGTGATGATAGTGATGAGAATTTCTATCAAACGTATAATATTCAATTTAGTGATTGTGTATACTTCAATATAGCAGGAGTCATCCCCTCTCTTTCAAAGTACTGTTAGTTATGTATTTTTCCAGTCTTCATTTAAGTTTTTGTTCATATAGCCTGTATTCTCAACGCTATTGTTTCAAGTTCTTTTGGACAAAGAAAGAGGCTGGAATTTATGAATGTTCAGTAAGATGCATGTGTAATCCAACTCTTACAGGTGGCAGAGGGTGGTTATGATTACAAGATGAATGAAACAGTCAATGTTGTCGCAACAAAAACAACTGAGATTGGCCAGAAGGGCTGGGGTATCATGAAGGGGGTCTTAGCTTTAGCTTCTCAGAAGGTTGAGGAATTTGCTGAGGGTCCAAACCCGAGGGACGATAGCTGGCAACGAAGTGAAAATGAACGAAACGGCCATTATAAGGAATCCAGTCAGGCGTCTAAAGGGTGGAATTCTTCTGGAGGAGCACAATCATCTGGTAGGCAGGCCAATTCGGTCAGCTCAGCGTCCTGGGATGACTGGGATAGTAAAGACAACAGGAAAGAAAATCCTGCCGGAGGGGCCACATCCAGTAATGATGATGGCTGGGCTGGTTGGGATGATGGTAAAGACGATGGATTTGATAATTTCCAAAGTGCACCTAACAATAAACATGTTGCTCATGGTGGAAAATCAGAGTCCAAATGGACTGATGGAGGTTTCCTCTAAGAGTAGCAGATACCACAACTTCTGGTAATTCCTTTCCCTTCCAAAATTGATTTCATCAATATTACATCTTGGAAGGATTCGTCTCTGAAACTTGTTGATGTATGTAGCATTACAAACATGATTGGTCAATTGCCTCTCAGGTAAAAGAAACAAGGAATGAAGGCAACAGAACAAACTGTTCTGATGCCTATTATTTTTCAAGGTTACAAGTTTTAGGTTACATTTGGATTTGTAATGACCATAGTTGTATTTACTATTTTTCTGCATTTTGGTCGTGTATTTAGGAGATTGTCTTTAATCGTGTACCATTTATTTGTGTTGTATACAGCTGCGTAATATATTCATTTGCGCGTAAAGTTTTTGATCAAGTTCTGGTGTAGTTTGTTCTTTATGTTGCTATCCATCAGTAATAGCATGTATTGTAATGATATACTATATATATGCAAATACACATCCTCTTGTTGACCCTTTCTTTTGTTCATTTTTGCCTTTAACAAGAACTGAAAGCAAGCAAATTGTTCTAGTCCTTATTTGAAACCAAAGTGGTTTATGCCTGTTCTATCAGATTAAATTCTGAATAAAAAATTCTACATATGAGATAAACTTATCCTCGATATATTCCCACGACTTTAATATCTTATCCCTCAAACCAAACGATTGTGTTTGCATGATCCACAATCTCATATTCAATCTCCCTCAGTTTCTGAACATCATCAGAGTAAAGGGATTAACTTCTTCAATCTCCTTTGTTGAAAAATTGCACTGCACAAATACAGCAAAACTATAGTAACAAGTATCTCAAAAAATGCTTGAGGTGAGTTTCAATGTTTTCTTGAGTCATTTCTTATGTAGGGAATGTTTCTCCTTGATTTCGAATATCGAATATGTAATCAACATACCCAGTGAATCCATAAGTTGAATCTAGATAGGATAAAGTATAAACAGAACCTTACTACTAACCCATGAGATAGGATAGGGAGCCTGTTTTCAAAAGATCATCGGTAAAGCTTACAAGAAAGGAATAATAGCAACAACAAAATAATGTGATAATCGAAACACAATATATTATGATAGATATTTAATGCAAGAACTACATGAACCGAACAAACCTAAATATTCGAACAACAAAACAACACTCCGCTACCTCCTAACTTGTCTAAGTAATAGAATATATAATTTAAAAAAAATAAAAGAAGAATTGTCTATTTCACAAAATAGAATTGGCGTCGCCCGGACTCGAACCGGAGACCTTCAGTGTGTTAGACTGACGTGATAACCAACTACACCACGACACCTTTTAGTCAATTGATGATTTTTACTCTAATTATAGTAAATTTCCCATTTTAGTTTATTGTTATCCATTCTTTTACTCGTTAAGGAGCATGTTGTACACATGATAAATCATAAATTAGATAGGATTATGAATGTTGTCGAATTACATTTGCATATTGCGACGACACTTACTTTCTCGTAAAAGCTTAATCAAACATCTTACTTTTCTAAAATAAACACTTTTGATTTCTCAAAAGCTTGGTCAAACAGACTATAAGAACATTTTAAAAATATGTAATAACATAAGAGTCTTATAGAAATCTCAGAAATAATTAGGGAAAACAAATAGTTTTTTCTATGAAAATAATTGAATAAAAATGAGGATGAAATGCGCGTATATATATATATAACATATCAATAAAGTAAAAGCTAGAACTGATTGGTAATGTAATAACAGTATAATCCAAGTCTATTACAATTTTGAAACATCCTGTGGCTGTAGTTTAGTGGTAAGAATTCCACGTTGTGGCCGTGGAGACCTGGGCTCGAATCCCAGCAGCCACAATTTGTAATTTTTTTACTCTCTAATGTGAATAGATATATTCTACTCATTTAATTTTATAATAAGCAATTTTTTCAAGAATTTTATGGAAAAAAAGTTACATTTCAATTAGTTAATATTGCTTATATGAATTTTTCTTCCAATATGTTATATTCTTAACCAACTCAATATTGATTCTAAAGTTTATTGGCTTTGAGACATTTTATTTATTGTGTGATAGGTATATCTTATTTCATTCACCGTTACTGACTAATGCATCTGAAGTTCTATTAAAACGTATTCAAATAAATTCAAATTAGAACATTCTCTTAAATTTTATCTTATGTATTTTCGATGATCTTTATCTAATATAACAACTTCTAATTTTATCCTATATATTTTTTAGAGTTGAATATACATATGCACATATCTAAATTTATTTGTGAAAAGAAAATCTAAAATTTATTTTTGAATATATATATTAAAATAAAATATTGTATTAGCGCGATTTTCGATAAGAAGCAGAGTTTAGCCCTCAAAATTGAGTTTATGTAGCCCAATTATTTACCCCTAGCCCAAAGCCTCATTTTGAAAGCCCATAAACAGCACGCTACGCTTCCATCCTTCAAATAGTAACCAAATCGGCGAATCCGTTTTCCATCTCCGCCGCTGCCGTCTCCGTCGCCGCCAAGATGAAGATTGTTCAAGGTGTCTTAAGGACTGCCAATGCTTGCCTATCTCGTTATTCTTCTCATCATCGGACTTTTTCTGCACTTCCGAATTTTGGTAGGTACTACTATTTAATCAATTCTCTATTGAATTCCTTACTTTATCATGCTAATTTGTAGTTTTTGTAACTGAAAATCCGCAATTTATTTTTATTGAGCTTATTTTGAATCCTATTATCGTTGTTTAGTAATTTTCTATGGACTTTACACCTGAAAACGGAGGTGGCTGACCTCAAAATATTTAGATCTGGTCGGTTCTCGTTGTTCAGAAATTTCATTTTTAGTGTTCGAATTAAGTAGAACTGTGCACTCCCTAGCTCAACTTGAGCTACAAAATGCTGATGAATTTGATAGCCTCCATAACGCATCAAGTTGCAGCAAAGTAAAATGAGCAGAGAAATTTGAAATTGGAATGGAAGTACTCAATTCTCATTGATCTATCTTGAATCTGAAAATCTGTGCAAGCTTAGATATATATACACGATCTATTCTAACCGACTTCTTTTACTCACTAACTTGAAAGCTGGTGACAGCCTACTAACTGATTTACACTGGTTAACAGACTAGCAAATTTGGACTTACTAATCAGGCTAATCACTAACTTAACACCCTCCTTGAACTCTTTTGAACTTCAGAGCTTAATCATGTCTTAAATGAGCCTTTGGCAATACTGGTTGTCCCCATATATCTTCCAAGATCACTCAGGAAAAAACTGTTTTAGGAGAAAACTGTTTAGGAGTTATTTCTCAAAAAAATAAAATTAAGTTGTTTAGGAGTTTTAAACAGCTGAGCATGTTGAACACACAATGACAATCGGCATCCTGTGATTGAATAGTGGAAAGAATTGTAACATGGTCAAGCTTCTCTTAGATGGTATTTTATTGGCTCACTGATCCTTCTCAAATTATGTGCCTTTCATATGGCACAATCCTAATTGACATTACTAATGTTCATATTTAAGACGCTCTAGTTTTATCCGGTTCTTCTTCATTGTGTAATTACGTGCTTCTTCATCATTGGTCATCATCACCTTTTTCATGTATATGCATTTTCTCTTTTATCTGCATCCCTGGTAATGGATACAACTTTCCTCGTCACTACACAGCCCCTGATGATAAACAAAGCACCAACTCATTTGAGTCTGCTGAAGACTTTGAAAGACGAATTTTTGGTGATAGTGCGGGTACCAGGCCAAGTGCAAACTCCTTTTTCAGAAAGCTTGATGACGCCGAAAAGTCTTATGATAGATCTGGTCTGGGCTCCACATTTAGTTCTGGAAACAGATCTAGTATCCTTGATGGTCTAGATGAGAGTTTTAATACATTATCAGATGGGATGGATGGTAAGCTGAAGGAAGCAGCCAGCTATTTTCAGGTTGATCCTGAAGAAGTAGATAAAGAAGATTATGCTTACAGAGCAGATATGAACTTTTGGCCCGGGAACACTTATGAACTCAAGGTATGAGTAATGAGCTACCATTTCTTGTATGCTTTTAGCATCTTGAGTTCAATTCCATAAGAGGATATGTCTCACTGTGGTTTTTGTATATCTTGCACCCATTGGTGTTTCAACAGCTTCCATCAAACATTCAAATGTTTGGGCCTGCTACAATGTATACTCTTTAAATGCTTATTTCCTAGTACACCTTGTTTTTTGTTCTCTGTGGCAAGAGCAAAATTATGGATGACATTAATTTGTTGCCATAGCTCAACGTGTCCTCTTCCTCTGTATTTCCTATGGTGCTGTCAGGTCCACCTCTAAGCTTTTCATTATTATCATGCAGGATCTTGATCTTAGAAAACCAGGAGTTCGCAAGCCCAAAAAAAGGGATGAATTTGAAACTACGACAGAGGAAGTTTTGCGCAAAGCTGATTTCAGGGTTTGTATTCTTGGTTCTGCATTACTTTGACCGTGCATGGCTTTAAAATGTATCTATATATGCACCCCAATGTCATGCACGTGGGAACAGCCTCGAGCACATACATTGCTTATTTGATATTCTTAGCTTCAAGTCTCTTTGCTGTTTAGTTTATTGTTGCTGAATATGGACGTTGGTTATAAACATAAAAGTGGTGTCTTCCTCCCAAGTATTGTCTTGTAATTTTGGCCCATTGTGAACCTTCTGACTCTTAACGAAGTTATCTGATTTATACCTTTAACTAACTTGCAATACAGAATGTGAGATTCCTAGCTAACTTCATCACGGAGGCTGGAATTCTCCACAAGAGGAGCAAGGTTTGTAATCAAATCCATCGACTAATTTTGACGATTGAATATGTCAATTTCTTATTCTCTCTTTTTGGTCATGTATAGACTGGAATTAGTGCCAAGGCCCAAAGAAAGATTGCCAGGGAGATAAAAACTGCCAGAGCTTTTGGTCTGATGCCTTTTACAACCATGGGAACAAAACACTTTGTATTTGGCAGAACAATGGAGGACCTTGATGCAGATTATGAATATGAGATGTATGACCCAAATTTTGTCGATTCAGAAGCTGGCCGAGAACCTTTTTAATCCTAAAAAGGATACTACTAGTTACTATTTGTTTTTCTTATCCTCGGTTTGTCCTTGAGAACATGTATTTCAGTTATTGCTAAGGGCTGATTTGCAGATGAGGAATCAGCATACTAACTCGTTTTCATCCAATGAAAATATGTTCTCAACGTTTTGTTTCAAATTACACACTGCTTCAAAGGACTGCCCTACATAATACATGCTGGTCCATTGTACATCAATGATTTAGCTGTTGGAACTCTCCTCCTTTGGATGTTGTGATTTGGTTCAGTTTGAGGATGCCCAAAATTAACTTTTGGCTCTACTACAAGATTATTTTTTTTCTATCTGTTGTGATTTGGTTGAGAAGATTATTGTTACTAGATGAGCGGATTCATAATCCATCGAGTTTTGAGTCCTCATTAGCCTTGAGGATTTCTTGGTTATCAAAATAAACAAGCATGTAGAAACACTATTGCAAAGTTTTTTTGAGGAACTTTTGTTACATTAGCCATAGGATATGAATTATGTCATATATGAAATCTGTTTGCTTTGGTTCATTTAGTAGAATGGAACATCACTTTTATTCATTATGTGCGCAATTGTTTGGGCCTCAGTTAAATTAATTAATACAGTGATGAGATATAATGCTACCATACATATTAAGCCAGATCTCGACAATATTCATTTATGTTATTTGTTGCTTTATCTTAGTCAGAACAACATGGACCTGTTTCTTGGGTGGGCATTGTCTTTTTAGATTGATTTTATATTATTTGGGTTGGATTTTTTTATTTTTGATTCATACGAAAATGTAATCTTATTCTAACTTAAAATATTGGTTTGATTAGGTTTTTTTTTCTTTACGGTTTTTTAATAATTAAATAAATATATAATTTTCTTATATAAATCACAAGTAAAACTTGAAATACAATACTTAAAAGTATATGGATTATAGATGTTTAAACATAAAATATAAACGGAATCAGTTGAAAGTGGTCAACTCCAACTTAATTCTAAACCTAAATATTATATGTGTAATTAATCATATATACGTAACTCTTTTTTTTTGGGTTATTCAAATTATTTTTCTAAATTCGAAATAAAACCAAAAAACTAAACAAATAATTTTTTGATCCAATATCAAACTAAAAATCTAATTCAAATTAGAACACCCCTAAATTCACTAAAATCAAAACAAAATAATCTTCACATTGGGTAAATGTGCCTCTTTTCTTTTGAAGGCAAAACTGAAGCTCTGCACATCGGACAATCTTTCTTCTTGATCAGCCATTTTTTGATGCAATCTGTATGAAACTCGTGTCCACATTGCAAAGCTCCTATACTCTCTTCGTTTTCATATTCAGATTGGCAAATAACACAGGTATCTGATTCTGCATCAGGATCTACAGCTTCGGGAGCATGATGAGTTCTTATTTTTCAAATACTTCAATACACGACCATAATCATCCTCTTGCTCCTCATGATTATTTCGAGGATGAGAGCGAAATCTTAAATTTCTCTCTCGAAAATTAATATAATCATCTATATAATCTTGTCTAGTAGGCTGATAATTGGGGCGTCTACGCAAATTATAGCCTCGTTGTTGATGATTTCTATTTCTAAATTGTCGAGCAATGTACTCATATTGGGCAAACGATTCATCATATGCGTTTGGATTGACATAATCATAGTGATTATATTGTCTAGAAGGCTGATAATTGGGGCGTCTACGCATATTATAGCCTCGTTGTTGATGATTGCCATTCCTAAATTGTGGAGCAATGTACTCATATTGAGCAAACGATGCATTATATGCATTTGGATTAACATAATCATAGAGATTATACTGCCTAGAAGGCTGATAAATGGGGAATCTACGCGAATTATAGCCTCGTTGTTGATAATTGCCATTCCTAAATTGTCGAGCAATGTACTCATATTGAGCAAACGATGCATCATATGCGTTTTGATTAACATAATCATAGAGATTATATTGCCTAGAAGGCTGATAAATGGGGAATCTACGCGGAATATAGCCTCGTTGTTGATAATTGCCATTCCTAAATTGTCGAGCAATATACTCATATTGAGCAAACGATGCAACATATGTGTCTGGATTAACATAATCATCGAGATCATACTGTCTAGAATGCTGATAATTGGGGTGTCTACGCGAATTATAGCCTCGCTGTTGATGATTACCATTATTGAAGGAACGTTGAGAAGTCATTGTTTCGTTTTGATCAAGAAATTAAGGAACAGAGTACTTTTGAGTTTGAACAGAGTACTATAGTTTGCATTGGAGCAAAGTATTAATAGAGGCTATTTTCTTCCCACTTTAATTTGTTTTTTTAGTATGATTTCTATATTGATTGGGTTTCGGCTAAAGTATTTTTGTTTATGGAAACTTAAATTAGGACATATTTGTTTGGAAACTTACATGGATACTTATTAGGAAAACTTATTTGTACTCGCATATTTATTTGGAAACTTACTTAGATATGCTATATTAAGAAACTATTTATTATTAGAGTAATATATTTAATTTGGGATTGTTTAGAGGTGATTTTAAGTTGATCGTGTGTTTATTTATTGAAAGATAGGATAGTTAAAGTGCCTATTTGTGCACTATGAAAGTTTGAGGCCAAAGTTAAAATTTGAAGTCAAGTTTAGGGTCCCAATATATGTTTTATGCCTTTAGTTAATTATAATGTATGGTATAACTTATGTATGGGTATGCAATATTATATAGTTCGTATATACCTTATATGACTTTTGACAAGCTATAATGTAGCACGGTGTATATTCTCACGACTTTTGACTTTTTTTTATGTAAATAAAATAATGCTATATTTATTGTAAACTAATATTTTATTGTATATATTTAAAACTAGCCCTATTATTAAATTTATAGGGCTTAATTACCATTTAATTCACTATCGATGATTTATGCAAACATCTTTTTGTGGCCATTATACACAAATTAATAGATCTTATTCTAAAATATATGCATGCAATCATTTACAAAATGTTAGATCGTGATCTTACATACACTCCTAAGTTTTCAATTTGTTGAAAAGGGATTTCATACGTCTAAAAGTATATGTTATAAAATGAGGTTTATTTACTAAAATAGTTATTCTAGGAACAATATGACGAAAATTTGACGTATACAAATACAATATATGATTCAATAAATAATAACATTGTTAGAAATGCAATTTCAATTTCCCTCATTATGATAAAATAGCTATACAAAATTTGGTTTGGATTCTTGAACACGTAAGGTATCCGAACAAGTTCACATTAATTATATAAATAAAAATGTGTGGATTTAAATAAAGATCCAACTTTATTTAAATTGAATAATTATGGAAAGTCGAAATATCTATTGTTTGGCGTTCTTGAGGTAATACAAAATTGGAAGTTTAAGATTCAAATGGGACAATGGATAGTCGAGGTGTGTGTTTTGATAAATAGCAATAGGTATGCAATTTGAAAAATTGCTACTTTAAATTTGTTTTTTACCCTTAACAACAAATTATTAGAATGTATGCGTCCATCAATGATAATTGGATCAGCTCCCTGACAGAATAATAATGCGAAAAATAAATAACTCAAAGTAAATAATCAAACACAAAGATGTTACGTGGAAACCTCCTTGCTCAATGGAGATGAAAACCACGACCTGTACTCACAAGATTCCAACCTAAAACAAAGCAAACTTTCAAATTACAAACTCTTGTAACCTAGGAATTTCCTTCCCCATTACTGTAGCAACTCTACTACAAAGGAAACTAAGCAATAAACTCTATTGCCCACTAAATCAACTAACTGTAGTTGATCTAGACTTCAAGAACCCAACAAGGCTAACTCTAGCCACCAATTACAAATCTCAAAGATAGAAACATAAACAAGGAGCGACTCTGCCGCACCCATACATCAACTGCTCTAGTTGACACTCCTAGAAACTCTACCGAAGAGAACATCAAAACAATGATGTATAGAGGCTTAACTAAAACATAGATGATTCGACTTACTAACTCTAGTTAATACAACTCAAACTAAAGACTTAGACAAACAACAAATCTAACTATCCTTTATAACTTTGGAGTAGAATTACAATATAAGAACACAAGACACAAAGCTCAAAATACAACAAAAGACGCTTCAACACTTCATCAAGTCCCTTGTTGAGTATGAACACAATTCTTCCTTGAATTAAAATGCCTTTTTTCTTTTAAAGCTTATGAATTTTCTGAATTCAAAACTATATTTGCCAGAACTTGGGTGTGTCTTTGGAGACGAGACTAGTATAAAATGGACACAAATCATTGGGGCAAAGTCATTGTCTGAGAAACTGCCGTTATGAAAAGACATGCACCAACCACAACAACTTTGGCAGTTTTGGTAGCTTTTTAGATAACTGTCTTTTGTCTTTTTCACGTACGCTGTCGTTCCCGACCAAGTCCATTGTTAGATACGAAAGTTTGTTAAATCCTCAAAACTTCAAATCAGCTCCAAAATAACACAAACAAATAGTGTGGGAATATTATTGCAAAATTCATTAGTGAATTTGAGTGTTTTCAAAAATGTTTTTGGGGCGAGTCTCTGGGCGGGGCGTATAAAAAAACACCCGGGACGCAAATTGAAGACATAGAGCGTAAGTCTTGAGCATAAACACGTAAGCTCGGGGCGTAAAAACATACGCCCTGGGTGTTAATTTTTTTTTTTTGAATCTTTTTGGTTTAAATCACATTTTTTATAATTGATATATCGATATTTCTCAAATAATAATTATAATACTATTTCATCATTGTCTATTAATTTCCTTCTCAAATAAAAAACCATAATACTTTTTTCTATATAATATAGCTTATTTATTAAATTTATTTGTAAAATTATTGAAAGTTTTACTATTGCTTATTTTCTTAAGTAATAAAATTAAAAAAATTAAATATACATGAGATTACACCTCATAGATCAATGAGACTTACACCCACCCTGTATCTCGAGGCTTATGTCTTGCCCTGTAGTGCATAAAACGTCTCGTCTCATGCCCCGTCTTGTAAAACACTGGTGAATTTTATGACCTATTTATGGATGTTCCCAATTCAGCAATTCTTTTATACCTTTCTCCAAGTCTTTTACTTCTCTCATCAAACTACTCATGCAAAATCCTATTGAACACAAACAGATAATCATCTTTCTAATAACTTCTTCTTTGCCTTCAATAGATGTCATGTTATCAATAACCTCCTTTGAGTGCTCAAGAAAATCACTTGAAGCTTTCCATTCCTTATTGCTTGTAGAAGTAGTTGTATATTCGCGTTGTGACTTTCCCTCCTCGAGGTCATAAACAACTTTATGATCTTCTGGTTGATCTTGGAAAGCTCTTGACATTCCGATAGAAATGGTTTTCTCGATACATTTCATTGAAGAGCTAATTGCATCATTGACAATCTGTCTGTCTTTGTTTAAGTGTTCCTGGATCTTGTTTCTCTCAGCATCACAACTATCTAATGCTTGTATGAGGGATTCTATACTGTAGTCCATGAAATATAGTAAGTGCACGACGTTTGATAGAGATCGTTGAAGGTTTTGGTAGCAAGAAACAGGAAAAGGCGTAAACCAGAAACCAGGTTCCAACTCTGCATCTACTATGAACTTTTGTAACTTTTCTACTTGAGAATTCAATTGTCTTTGCTTCTTCATACAGCCATTGATCTGCCCTGAGTCCAAGTCAATTTGCTTAGTACAACTTTTAAGTGTTCCAAAGCACAGAAGAAGATGATTTTTCGCGATTGTTGCTGCTCGTGTTGGTTGGATAACAAGCTCTATGATGACGAAACATGATAATCCAATTAAGGCCTCGGTCAGTCTAGCAATAGCAAATTCACTCGGGGGACCATAACGTTTTCTGCCTAGAATCAGTAATGCTCCGATAATTGCTGCATCTCCTCCTGCTGTAGAGTACATTTTACTGTGCCTTAAAATTGACGCGAAAATTATCCAAGGGATCATAGCTATGAATCTTATTCTCGCGAAATTTTGAAAAGCAGTGCAGCCTAGTACTCCATAGACTGATCCTAGAGCTGTTCCTTGTGCTCGAGCATTTGCAACCGTAAAAATTGCTATTTTTCCTGTTTCAAAGCTGATGGCTGTTGTAAGCCCTGACCAATATCCATTCCGTTTGTTGAATTGCAGACCAAGTAGTACAGCCAGACCTAATGAAATGGAGCACTTGCACGCGAATACTAGGCTTTCACGGTTCATTAGGTTAGTCCAATTGATGCCGACTCGTTTCAAGCTAGCTTTGTCACTTCCTGAATCTTTGGATCCTTTAGTCGTGGTTAGATCATTTATGCACATTTTGATGCATGACAAGAAGAAAATTGCTGGTTGATCTAGGCTTGTCAGGGAAATTGACTCAGGGAAAAAACTTGCAAACTCATTCTCGAATGCCCCTTCTGTTTCTGTAGCTATCATTGAATGTGTTCGCAAAAGACAACGAGCTTGCTCCAGTTTTAGACCGAGTAGCTGTAGCACGCGATGTGAGAAGACGCGTATGAGCTTTTCATCAATAATTGTAGTTTGAAAACAAGGACAAGAAGTTAAAGCAATTTCCATTCCCTTCATTGGACTTTCTATGTCATGCAAACCATTTCCAGGATCAGTGAAACAGGGAACTATGAATCTTAGCCAAGGTTTCTCCCATCGTAAACTTCCCTGTTCATGTACAAATGGATATTTAGGTAACTGAACGACGAAAAGAATACAAATACTTACCTACATATACCAATTTATAGAATTCACCCCTCAAAAAGTTACATTGTATATGGTCGAGGTATACAACTCACATTTTGGTATATATACCTTAAGATAGTATACAACAATAAAAATATTTCAATCACACTGTTGGTATACAACAAGTGAATTGCATACGCCGAAAGACGTATGTACATACCTACTGGCTACTGACCTACTCTGGGTTTTCTCTAAATTGACCTACAACTGTGTACCAGGTTAAATCGATCAAATTTTTTCTGGTCGCGCCTAGGCATAGACCACGAAAATGTTCCATGCAAGAATTTTTACTTAATAAGATTAAATTGACCTATAATTTGTCTTCGTATCATGTTTGATATGGTAACTTGGAAAGCGCGGAGTAATAATAGTATGCTTTTGACTGGCTAACTAATTGCACTGATAGTGTGAAAATACTTTACGCTGTGACTAATTAATCGTACCTCTAAGAGTTTTATGCTCTGAAGAAGCTTGGTTCCTGTTTGGGAAATTGGTTTGGCTTGAGATAGGATCTCCATAGCTATTTGTTCATTTGGAGAATGGAGGGCTTTGATGTAAAGATTCAATCTCTCTGAAGCATTTTCAGCATACATACCATATAGTTTCCTCACCTGTAAGCATATTCAATAAATATATTAGCAATTGTATCATTGTAAACAAGTGTGATGGACTTTTTTTAAAGTTATATCAAACTATTTTAGTTGGTGGTAAAAAAAAAATTTCTACATTAGTAAGTGTTTAGAAGTTAGACATCGTGAGCTGACTAGTAACAACCAGCTTAAAACTTGTCAATTCATGTTCCACTCATATAATACCTTTTTGTTTATGTTGTGTAGACCTAGAATATTTGTGGGACTCACGATTATTTGATTCATAAAGGACTTGATCCCTTTCATCTTGCATTAGAAAAATAGATTGGCCTTTCCTTCTTATTATTTGAAAAATTGGGTTATTCTTGTTAACAGGCTAGTTGATGTTGATGTCACATGCGTTAATGATTTTGTTGGACCAAGTAGACAATGATATTTTTGTTTCCTGTGTATGAACTTTAATTTCCAAAGAAAAATGTCGAAAAAATTTAAGCAATATAGTGTATGGATATTAATAAACTAGCTGGTTTTATGAAATACATTTTGTAATGGTTTTTACTTTTTATGATCGTGGTGTACTTTTGGACCTAGTATATACGTTCATCAAAATTTAAATAAATATTAAGTTAAAAAAATCAATAAAATATTTATAAGTATGTTATTATACACCAACTTGAGATTCTTAATAGGAAATTATAAACTTTAAAATCTAAATCCGTCTCTGATTCGAACCTAAATTTTATATTTCTCAACTCATTTCTTTTACCACACCTGGGCATACCTTGACTCTTATGAATCAAAAAGCACCCTTCCTCAATAAGAAGAGTTAATTACACCGTAAATTCAAGATTTACTTATATATATATTATAGATGTTGAATTTCTTTCGACTTTTCTGTGTATTAACTTCTATACATTTTGCATTATTTGATTGATTCATGTAACTTTATCTTAGATATCATGATTACCTCAAAATAAGCTAGCCAGGGGAAGAACAGCAACAAAGCAAGAACAGAAGCCACAGCTCCAAGAGCAGTACTAGATGCAACTCGTAGAGGGTGCATCACTATATTCACATGAATTCCGTGAACAACAGCATCCACATACACAATGACCAGCTGCGCGAAAGCAATCCGCTTAGACATCAAATCCGTATTCCCAGGCAACGCCACCAAAAAAGCACTCCCCGCCACCATCACAGCAGCTACTAGGGGCGAGAAGTTGGTATCATCAGTGGCGAAGCCATGAATCCATAACCCAACCATAGAAAGGGGCATGACTTGGAGCGTGGCACAAAACGCGCTCCAACAGCCCCTTAAAACTTTCCCTAGGGTGGCATCTGGCACAATAATTATGGACGTTAAATATGAAAAAGAGGGAAATGCCAGATGTCTTGCAATAGAAGGCGGGCTAAGTAGGGTGGTGCAGCCGATTATTATGCATGCTAAGGCGGTACGAATGGCAGAATGTAGCCTCATTCGCCACATTGCTTGAGCTCGCTTAGCCATAGTTGTAGTTGCCATAATTCGAATATAATCAGATTTCAATAAAATGAATTTAGAAAAAAGATAACTCGCTCTTCTATAGAAATCTGGCTTGAAGTAACTCTAAGTCTGACATTATCAACAAGTCGAGAGCTGATGGCTGTTGGTAACGATTAATACTATAAAAATGCATATGATCAAATGTAGGAGCAGCGAAATTTGGAAACTCAGCTAGGTTACAATTACAAAGTGGAATTGAACCAGGAATTTATATTGAATCTTTTTAGTTGATATATGTGTGGATTCTGGAATCAAACTTTTTTAGGCTAAAAAAATAATTTGAATTTCGGGATTCGGTCCTCTCCATGTATCATTACTTTCGTTTTCCTAAGTTTTTTAATTCGATGGAAGACACATTCCAAATTGAAATCAATTGTTTAGATTTAATTTGCATTTTTCTTTTGGTTTCCCATTGAACTATCAATTGTTATGGTTAAAATAATAGATATTCCTTATATTTATTTGCAAACGATTTGGAAATCTCATCATGCTAGCTAAAAGGGTTTTTTTCTTTTCTTTTTAATGTTATATTATATTATTACTTAATTTGATTGATACAGTATTTGTGGTGCACGATTGCTACAAAAAAGTTACAACAAGGTTCTGGTGAAAAATAAGAAAAGGGATTTTAATTTTAAATGGAGGATCCAAATAATGTTTATGTACTCTTTGAATAATTTTTTTGTTTTCCTATCGGTATTCGACATTTCTAATTTTGAATCTGCATACTGCAAGACCTATTTTTGAGAGTTCTGGCTTGAACCTGAACCTATAATTAAGAGTGGAGGAATCTCAGTCATCCCACTGCAATCTTCGAATATATTTTTGTAAGTTGTAACTATCCCAACTTCAATCTACCCTTAAAATATGAACGAATAATTTTACACTACTCTAAAGTATTTTTCAAGCTAATCGATACTAAAATTGTTTGATTTTGGAAAGGGCTACCTCTTTGTCATTCAGAAAATAAATTTACTCCACAGTATTATAATTAACCAGATATCTACAAATTTGATGTTGGCTTCTAGATTTCTACGTGCTAATCCACCAACGACCGAACACATTATGGAGAACAATAAAAAATATTATGTTGAATTTATTCCTCAAGCCCTTTTTTCCCCACTAACAGGCAAGTTTCTATAGCAAGTATAACAAATTAATCATGTGAACAGTTGGAACTAAAAACTTGTCAAAAAAGAAAAAAAGACATTTGAAACAGATTAAAAGAGAAATTAAGACAAACAAGTTAAAATAGAAGAGTAATAAAGTATTAACTAAACAGAGTATATTGAAAACATTCTTTCTATTTACAAGATTGTGATAAAGTCTCGATACACATCACCCGAGTTATTATTGTTGCTTATAATGTATAGTTTCTTTTTGCACATTTCTAGAATTATATAATATTATATATATATCCTATCATTGGCATTTGTAACCGAGTCGCCGAATATAAAAGACTCTGTCTAACATATATATCAAAAACATATAAAAATAAATATTATAAATTATTTGTCAAGTGGGCTTAGAATACTTGTTAACATGATCAATTTATTCATAAGACGAAAAGTTTTGAACAAGATATTCCTCTTTGAAAAAAAGGTCCGTCAGATCTTATTAATATTGTATAATTGTTGAACTAGGCGATTTGGAATATTAAGATCTTATATGTACATAGAATATCTTATTTGGAAAATAAACTATGTATTTTTTATATAAAAAAATGTTGTTGAACAATTCTATCACTAGATTACACATGTTATTAGATGAAATATTTTTTTAATTTTTATGAAAACAAATGTTATACGTGAATATTTATGATTTTAATATTTATGATTTAATGATTTAATGATTAGCACTACATTTATTCTGGATTTATTTTGCAAGCGAATAACCAATTCATAGCCACACCAACAACAAAAAAAATGAAAGAAAAAAAAAACTCGCCTTTTGGCGCCAATGCTCTGACTTACCTCTTACTCTCGAACGCAATTTCTTTGATCATCTCTTGAATCGCATCAGTGCCGTTGATTCAAACCATTGAAACGGATCCACACAACAAACGCGATTATTTTCACCGTCGCCGAACGAATCGTCGTTGTCGTTTTTGAGATCAACAATTGCTTCATCTGTTCTTCTACAATTTTCTGAGTATGACTCCAAATCATGATGATCTCCTTCTCCAGGCCACACAAATTCCTCGAATTCGCTTTTTAATTTCATCTTTCTACTTTGTTTCTTCAGAGAACTGTTCATTTTTGCGCGGGTTGCAGAGAGGAGGGATAGATCGAAGTAATCTTCTAACCTCACTTTAACAGCTATCGATTTTCTCCTTTTCTGTAATGGAGATGTATCCACGTTCGTTGAGTTATCCTGCTGTAATTCGTACCTGTAAGTAACATAAACATCCAGATCTCGTGTGAACAAATGTGATTATACATGCATAATCTGAATTGATTGAACAGAGAATGTGATTACATATGAGATGCGAGAACAGAGGACGAAGATTGCTGAAGAGATGTATCTGCATTCGATCTGCAATTACGAAAAACATCCAGATTACATATGAGCGATCCACAAATGCGTGAGTAGCTGAATTGAACAGAGAAAAGATAATTACAGATGAGGTGCGATTGCGATTGCCATTGCGATGGCAGAGGACGATGATTGTTGAGGACGAGTAAGGCGTTTTTGAATGTCTTCAATTGTGGCGAGAGGACTCGAAGCTTCGACTCCATGTTTATCCATCGTACACTAGCTCGTAGTGGAAAGGTAAAAAGTACGTCTGTTTTGCAGAGAATCGTTCCAGCCAGAAAATTTATTTTCCATTTATCACTTTATATAGTTACTTAATTATAATTTTCACCTTTGTTCACAACTAAATGTTCAAGTGCTAATATCATTCCAAAAACATGTACTCCCTCGATTCTAATTTATATGACATTCATCTTCAAAAGTCGTATTTTAATAAAAGGTTCATAATCAATCCGCCAAACGTCAAAAAGTTCAACTTCCACCATGATGAACCCCCATAAGGGAGAAATGTAATGCTTCCAATATAGGTATCGTTTGCAGAGGAAAGACTCAAAATAGTCCTCCATCTTTGAATTTGAAATCATAGTAATCCTTGTCTTTTAACATGGAGCACTAATAGTCCTCCATGTTTTAATAATTGGTGGATATTTGGTGTTCCCCTAAACACCCGTCTGATTTTTGACGGCACTTTTCTTTGCACGTGAAAAATGGAACTCAAACCTTCTCCGTCTCTGTTCTCCTTCAAATAGCATCAGCACCTAATTTATCCACCATAGCTCTGTTTCTTTCGTCTATTTGCATAAATGAAAGAGACCGAGAAGTAATATTCAATATTGTTTCAATGATTTTGAGGTGCCTTTTTTTTTGTTTATCTCCTTCAATGGAAGTCTCAGGCAGAAGAAAAATTCTCCATTTGCAAAGCATTCTTCATTATTATTGATATATGTGCATCTATAGGCAAGGTTTTTGCACACCAGATACTCGACCAAATGTCCCGTTGATCGTTTTGATTGTCCCAATTATGACATATACATGCTAAACATCAGTGAGCTCGAAGATAATTAGAGGCACGCGATAATCTTGAAAAGAAAAGATCGAGGCAGATGCAAGCTCTACCTAGCGGAAGTTTATCAGATGCAAGTTTTGATAGAAAATCCGAGATAAGAGGCAAAAAAAATGAGCCAAAAATAGTTGAGATCAAATAATTGAAAACGGGTGTTTCAAAATGCGATCACATGTTGACATAGTATAGAATAATGTATCTTTTCATTTTGCAATGTAATGAATTTTGCTATGGAACAAATATGATGTATGTTTGGTTTCAATTTGTTTGGTCCCTTGAATCTTCACAAAAAAATATTCATATTTTAAATCAGAATTGCATCATATTTGCACTAAAATTGCACCAAAACAGCAGTAGAAAAGCACCCAAACTGCACTTGAAATTCACCACAACATCACCAAAACAGCACCAGAAATGCACCATATCTGCAACTCCTAATTTGCACTAAAACAACACTAGAATTGAACCACAAACAATAGCAGATTCGCACAAAAAACTACACCAGAAAATAATTTGAAAAACGATAACAAAATATAGTTTCTATTTGAAAAACAAGAGGTGATCTATTTTTTTGTAAAAAAAAAACTGATCTTTAAAATGTAACTGCATTTTGTTGATTGGTAGTATTTTTTCTTGTCCAACTTCGACATATCTCATCCACATGTTGAATTATACCGCCGTTAATAGAGGTTGTTATTTTCGTCTTTTCTCTTTTTTTTTTCTGCCACTCAAACCTGGTTCTTTGTAGGAAGTGAGAGATAGGGGAAACAGAGATTCAGTATAATTTATGTCCGTTAAATATTAGACGGTTGTTTAGGGGGAGTACTAAATATGCATCAATTGTTGGAATATGGAGGACTATTAATGCTCCATGTTAAAAGATAAGGATTATTTTGATTCTAAATTCGAAGATGGAGGACTATTTTGAGCTTTTCCTCATCGTTTGCACTTTGGGTAAACATTGTCAAGTCACATCATCAACACAAACACAAAAGAGGTACGAGTCATCCTAACAGAAAGGATCATCCAAATTAAAGGTGTTCATCATTAAGCTTGTTCGCGGGGACTACAATCATGTGAAACCCAAAGTGAACAAAAAAAAAGAGGCAAGTTATAACAAAACAAGATGAGACTTTAGTTTTCCTTAGAAGATCAACATACTTTTGGTACATTTGTGCTTCTGCCGTCCAAAAACTAGAGTGTATATATTCTTCACTCTAACAAAAGAATAAATAAGGACACATAGCGCAATCTTATCCATAGATCTGATCTCGGGTGGATGAGTAAGATTATGACAAGTATATGTCCGTTAGTATAAAGAGTATATATGCTCTAATTTTTGGTAGGCGGGGGCATCAATGTACGTAAAGTATGACGAAGGATATCTGCATGTCATTTACGATAGTTCGAGGGTATATTTGTCACTTTTCCCTTTGTTATACTATAGGACCAAATATACTTTATTGATACCAAAATATTCAAAAAATACTACTCATATTGATAGAATTCTCCAAGTCAATAAAAAACAACCTATTTAAATCGAAATTACCCGATCACCTCTTTAAAACCGACCCAAACCAACTTAAACAGGATTAACTTTACCGACTCTACTCGTTTGCCTAATTGTTTGCGGCCAAACCTGTTTAGTCTACTCGCCTGCCTAATTGCAATTACTCTCTCTTTACAGGGGTTTTAATTAGCACTTAATTTAGGTGGATCTAGGTTGAGATTAAAGGGGAATCAGATAATTTTAATTGAAATAGTTTGTTTTTTTTTATAATTGATTTAGGGATTTGATTCAAATGGGGGATATTTTTGAATATTTGGTAATGGCAGTTTGGAGGTATATTTGATAAGTTGGTCCTATAGTATTATAATAAAGGATAAATTTAACTAATTAAGAAAAGTAAAATGATATTTTCTACCCATTACCTTAATTTCGTTTATAAGGGAAATGGGTTTTTGGATTTATCAATTTTTCTTATATTTAGTACTAACAATTTAGATTTAAATTTTCAATTTTATTTTTTAATGAGATACTTTATTTGGACAATAATCTATGGCTTATTCTAAACTACAATTTTTTTTAAAAAAATATCTCTTTTCTTACATTTCATGCTAGTCAAATATCTTTTCTTATAGTATTTATCATAAATTTATTTTGGTACTAAATTAACCTTAGTAATTATATTTTGAAATGTTATTATTTAATGATAAGAGTAGTATTTAAAAAGAAAATGATAATTTTTTCTTGACTTGTTAGATTTAGAACAGTAAGAAAGTTTATTTTGATATAAAAATCAAGTAAAATAAAATAGAAAAATAAAATACTATAAATCATATTCACTTGCTCTTTCAACTTACTTACTTCAATCTAAAATAATTAATGTTTTAGAGTTGGACACATGAATTAGAGGGGATCGGATTAAACTAAAGTGCCTTTAATTGTGATTTCTTTTTAAAAGTTATCATAATTATCATTACATTTGTTAATTGAATTAGAAATGTTTTGAGGATAAATATCTTCTTGCTTTGTCAAATTAATTATTTTGAATCTATTTTCAAAAAATTAAAACAACAATTATTTTAAATAGGAGGAATTAGAGGTGTTCACGGGTCGATTTGGATCGATTATTGATTAAATCAAAATTAAATCAACTTAATTGATTTTAAAATTATCAAAACCAAACCAAACCAAATATAGTATATATTTATCGGTTTGGTTGAATTTAGTTTGGTTATTCGGTTATTAACAGTAGACAAAAATAAAAGAAACAATTCATTCAAAAAATGAAAAAAGTGACAATAATTTATTTATAACGAAAATAGTTAGAATGACTGATATTACAAAACTTTCAATCGTTGAATTTAATTTGAATAAAACTTCAAAATTCATTATTTTGGCTTAGAAGAGAAAAAGTGTTATTTTCAATCGTATAAAGAATTATCATAGACACACTCATATACATAAAACAATTAAGATAAATATTCTCATCTTTAGCATTTTTTCTTTCATAAGTAAATTATAAATAAATATTGATGAAAACACATATATGATCTTAAAAATTATTTATAAAAATAATATAGTATGTATATTAATATAATATATGTATATAATTTATCGTTTCGATTCGATTATTTCTTTAATTTTTTTAATAAAAACATAACCAACTCATACACTATCGATTTTTAAAATCTAAAATCCAACCACACCTAACCTAAATAAAAAATTAATTTATTTAATCAATTTAATTTAATTTTCAGTTTGGATCGATTTTTATTCAAACCGTATACACCCTAATTGCACGTTTAAATTCATTACAATTGATAAAAAAAGAAGAAGTTATTTTTCATTTAAATCCTCAGCCCCACACTAACTTCCTAGCCCAACCCCACACCCCTATCCCTTGCCTAACTCCTACTATCACTTAGTCAATTGCGGGCCTCATCTATAATATAAGATAATTATAAGTTGATTTACATAGTGATTATCAAGTTTAACAAAATATTTCTCCAAGTAGAAGTGGTTAATTTAACAATGTCACTATACATTTTTCATCAAAGAATATTACAATACTTTTTTCTTAATTAAAAGTTTCAATTTTAAATTTTAAATATAATTTTTTTTTCAATAGATTATTTCCCGAACGCTATGTGATGCGAATTTATATTTATAAAATATCGAATAAAAAAATAAAAACAACAAATATCAATGTATAGTTGTAAGATAATACTCTCCTCAGTCTATTTTAATTATCTTGGTTACTCAAACTAACTAGTTCAAAATAGTTGTCATTTTAGAAAATTAATATATCATTAATTACTCCCTCTATTTTATTTTACGTGTCACTATTTGACTTGAAAAAGGATGACTTTTAAAATTTGTGGCAAAAGATAATGCTTAGTTATTTGTGTTATTATAAATCATTTAATAAGAGTAAAAAAGAATTTTAAAACTAAATTGTTTCTAGCTATAGTAACATTACACTAAAAATGATCTTTACCAATAATTAATTAACGACAGTGCCATATATTTATAGAGACAACTAAACTCTTTATAAATGTCCCTAAAGTCTAAGCGATAATGAATTTAATGAAAATTAACTAATGTCGATAAAAACTTTAACAGTCCTTTTTAAAATGTATATTTATTACAATCAAAAATTATTTCTGTCATCATGTAAGATGACATTTTTTGAGGACGCACTATACAAAAGATAATATCACATAAAACGGGATTGAAAAAATATTTATTTTCACATTTACCACCACTCAATAAATAAGGAGAGAGATTAATAATATAGTTTGAAAAAAATAACATCAAATTCAAATAAATATTATTTTTTTACTATGACAAAGTAAAATGAACCGAATGAATATAGAAATCATGTTATAAATGACCAGAAAATAAAAAAAGTAAGAGGACTTTTTCTAAGTTTGTGTACATAGGATCCTTCGCCAAATGCTCTCTTTAACTTTTCCATATATTTTTCCAATAACCTTGTTTTACCTGAACAAACCACACACAAATTACATCCAAAATTTTGTATCATCCCAAATTTACAATGGAAAATGAAGAAGAAATCAAATCCAATGAAGATATAGTTGAACCAAATATTCGTGATCGTATTAATATTATACTAGATAATCGTGGTGATCAGGTCGAGCTTCAAGATTTATATGATGATGATGATATCGAGAAGAAACAAGGTCATGAAAATTACTGTAAATATACTTCAAAGATAGTTGATTATGAAGACGACGACTATGGATTTTTAACTCCACCTTCTTTGGATCACAAAATTGCGAAAATTACAAAATGTCCTCGAGCACCCATGAAAATTACTAGGCCAATAATTAGTACAAAAAGAAAAAGTTCAATTTCAAGGACATTAATCTTCGATGAAGCTGTTTTTGAAACAATTTGCATCACAAGGATCCACAAAGATTTGAAGTACTAATATTTTCTATATAGAGGTGAGAATTATTAGAATTTTTTACTTGTTATGCAATAATGTATCTACTCATTTATATTTGACGTAATTTGTTTCTTCCTTTTTTATTTCTATTTTTTTTTTTCCATTTCAATAAGGAAGAAATATATACTAGTTACGTTTCCTGATATTATTTGGAATTGAGCCAAAGGTCCTTCGGAAAATAGCCTCCCTGGTACGATCTGCGTACATTCTATCCTCCTCAGTCTCTATATCCACTTGTGTGATTTCATCACACAGAGTATGTTCTTATTTTTCTTTTCTCCCATAAACTATTTCTAGACAAGCATGCAATTTGTTTATATGTGTTTTGATTCTCAAGCAATATATGTTTTATTTTTCTTCCTCGATTAAAGTCATTTGATATTCGATATTAATTACTGGTCCGACTAACATGAATTTGCACTGAGTAAACCTATTAAGCGGGCAAAAATTTCTTATACAAAATATCATAAAATATAATTATTAGCTCATATCTATTTAATGCTTTCTCTATTGAACAAAAGCCGTTTAATCCTATATAAAAATGTGATTTCATCAAGGTTATAATATTTTTTTTGAGAAGTGTGCATATGATCAAAAGGAGTAAAATGAAAGGATGTGCAATAGCCTTTCTTGGCAAAGCTACTTTTGAGAGGTAATATCTCAAAATATCACTTTGGAAATTTATCTAGTAAAGTCATTAAACTTTATTTTATATCAATAAAATTACTTAACTTAAACTTTTATATCAATAAAATCATTTAACTAAATTTATCGCTAAAAAATACATTTGATATAGTAAACAAAATTATTTTTTATGTCATATAAATATGAACCCTATAAATGAATAAAAATCAAATTGTTAATAAACTTTTACGAACAAGCTTAATTAATGAAATACATACTTTTATAATATTAAAGTATGTAAGAATTATGACATTATTATTATTATTATTATTATTTTAAAAAAATTACACAAAATTGACTAGTTAAACCAAAAAATTAAGTTAAAAAATTAACGTTATAAAAAAAGATCAAGATTAATATAGCCAAAATAATTTTAAGCTTCAATGAAGAAGTACAATAATAAATAACATTATTTTTTTATTTATTTTTTAAAAAAAAAAGTTACAAAACAAAAAAGATAAATTTTATCAGAGCACTGTTATTTAATTTTGCATTGTTAAAGAAAAGCGATCAGTTATAATATATTTAGAAAGTTAATTGAGGACACAATTTTAAATATTATTTTAGTACTCTTATTCTGTAATGAGTCCTAATTAGATTTGTAAATACGAATTTCATTGATAATTTATTTGTGCTAATCCTCAAAAATAAATACACTAGTGGACCAATAAATAGAACTCTTAATTATTTCTTTTTATTCAGTAATTAGTATATTAAGATAAAGAGTATTTGTTTCACTAAAGAAGTTTCCCTAAAAAAATTAAACTAGTTTTCTTAATTTTATTTATTTGTAGGGTCTATTTTATATGAAACAAAAAGAATTAATGATAAATTTTGTTTAGTGTTTAACTAACATAAATATCTAAGTTGAGTGATTTTATTGATATAAAAATCTAAGTTGAGTGATTGTTTTGATACAAAATAAACTTTAGTGACTTTGATAGATCAATCTCTAAAGTTGAGTGATTTTATTTATATAAAATCTAAATTGAGTAATTTTTTTGATACAAAACAAACTTTAATAACTTTGCTAGATTAATACCTAAAATTGAGTGATCTTTTAAGATATTAACTCCTACTTTTGATAAGTGATACATACAAGTCAAATCTTCTTTTTCCTTTTATTTTTTCACTTAATTAATTAACATATTTTTTTCTTGTGTATTATTGAACTATAGTATATAATAGTTTGACATGATGGAATCCAAGGACATGAATTTAATTTCCTTTTGACATTTCATCTCCGTGAGAGGGAATTCTAACTAATTAAAGTCAATGCCGTTGGTTAAAATACCGTACTTATACGATGGTGTCAAAGATCAAGTCATAAAGATCTATTATATATTTATATGTGCTTCTGCATTTTTGCAAGAGATTATTTCTAGAGCTTAAATTTGTGAACTTCTATTGACAATAACTTTATAAACTATATATAGGTATGCCACTTTAAAATACACTTTATGATCTTTAGAGACAATTAATTAACGATAATAATTTAATTGTTGATATATATATATATATATATTAGCTGTAAATAACACTCTTTCTATATGTTTCTAAAATCTTTAGCGAGATTGAATCTAATGATACTCAACTAATGCCGGTAAATACTTTAACATCTTTATTAATGTGTCTATTTATTGTCGTTAAAAATTATTTTTGTTGTAGTGATATTGAATTTGTAATTGAAAAAATAATACAACAGCATGACACTACATCAAATATGATCATTAGCGGCAACTAATTTTTAATTGCCGCTAAATATGTATTTTTAGTGGCAATTAACACTCTTTGTGTATGTGCCTAAAGCCTTTAGCGGCATTGATTTTAATGACACTTGATTAGTGTCGGCAAAGACTTTAATACTCTTTATTAATGTCAATATTTAATGCCGCTAAAAGTTATTTTTATTATTTTGTGAGGTAACCTTTTTCTTTTATAACTTTATTTGATAGACACAAAATAATCAAACAAAAAGTCATCATGTTCAAAGAAATGAAAATTATGTGTTACTTACTCCCTTTCTTTGAATATTTTTTGGTCTTACTTTCATTTTTAATCTTACCAAAAAAAAAATATTTCTTTTTTTGTTTTGGTAATTTTATTATCTTTTAACTTTTCACATTACATGTTTAAAATTTATAATAGTAATAAAATATTTTAATACATTCTATGTATATTTAATTTAAGATCATAAAATTAAAAAAATATTTATTCCTTAATTTCATGTCAAGTAGAAATTAACTAATCAGAAAAGTACTTAGTAAACAAATCCAAACTCACCAAGGTATTCTATATATGTCGTGATTTGACTCTTAAAAATTTGGCAGTTCAAGCTTTTAGGTGAACTCAGTTTCAAAGGCTCTAGGGAATCCAATGCTTTATGCTCAAATATGAGTTCTCATGATTTTATTTTTTTCAAATTTTCACCTTTTTTTCTCCCTTGATTATCTCTCAAATTCCAGTTTCCAACTTTTTTTTTTCCTTTTGCATTGACCTGTATGCTTTGTTAAATAATCGTTTCGTTCATGTTTATTTGTTTATGTTTGACAATCTGCACGACACATCTCTTAAGAATCAATAAATAGAATAACACTTTATTACATCACTCCTAATTATTGTAAGTTGCTCATATGAATTAGTAGCACTGAGAGTAAAATACATATAAAATAATTTTATTTATTAAAATTGGACATATATTTTTAGTATAAAGAACTAGTAAAAATGACAAAAAAAAAAGGGAGTACTTTCTAAAATTTAGCAGAAACACAGATACAGTACAAGCAAAATTCACTTAAATTATAGTCAATTGCATTGTTATATTTATAAGCTACTGCATAAATTATTGGTACTATGATTTAGTATCTTTTAGTATTTTTTTGAGTTAATACCTCATATGGTCACTTAATTCTCTCATAAAGTCATCCAACTTTCAGTTTTAACTCAAAAGTGAAAGTCACTCAACTTTGAATTTTAACTCAAAAAGTCACTCAATTATTCCCTCTTTCCTTAGAAAGTCACTCAATCTATTATATTATTGTTTTAATTAAAATTTACTGATATTAATTATTTGTATGAAAATTAAAATTTTAAAAAATAAAAAATATCATTTAAATCATTTAGTGATCCATCTACTTAACACGATCCATTAAAAATATACTATGACTCATTTTATTTTGCCCTTAATCCTAAATTATTCCCCCTCTTTCTCCTCTGCTCCTCTATATTTTTCTTTTTCTTTCTCCATATATCAAGATGATTAATATATTATCGACTGTTGTGTCACAAAACCCATTAGTAAAAGTTATTTATTAAGAAATGCCCTAATCAAAACAACCAATACCTTTAAGGGGCCGCTTGATTGGAAACTAGTTATTTCAGGATAAACTATCATGGGGTTAGTTATCTGGGATAACTTATCCCACCATTTATATGGGATAACTTATTCCATCACTATGCTATAAATGATGGGATAAGTTATCCCAAATATGTCAACCAAACAAGACATCTAAATTCTATCCTACGACTATTTTTTTTAATCTCAAGACTATTTATACTTATCCCTCATACCAAACAAGCGTTGTATATATTATTTACTGGCCGCTCTTAAATAATGGTTTCTTAATAATGAATATAATGGTAATCATAATAAGGGAAAATTGTATATAATAGCAAATTATTAATTCAAATTAAGTGCTATAAATATAGTTTGATTTAATTGTACCCCATATCAAATTGTTGCTATTTCGCCTCTCTCCAAGTGAATTCGCTCGCCACTCTCGTTCTCTCCCTCGCCTCTCTCACTTTTATACAAATGCAAGTGTATAAAATACGTGTATTTGCATAAAGCGAGAGAGAAAATTGTATATATACATATGTTTTCGTTCCCCTCTCCCAGATCTCACTCGCCACTCTCCCAGATCACACTGGTCAGTCTCTTCCTCGCCTTTCGCTTATACAAACAGAAATGTATAAATTGTGTTTATGTTTGTATAAAGCGAGAAAAAATTGTATATACACATGCAAATATATATATTACATATATCTTCGTCCTATACACTTATAATCATACAATACAAATATTCCCTGTCCAGTTCTCTTTTGCCTTTCTCTCTTTCTCGCTTTATACAAATACATATTATACAATATATATGTATAGCGAAATATATATATTTATGTTTGCTTTAGAGCGCAATTATGCAAACTATAGATATAACACACAAATATGATTTTTGTGTCTGTTATATGTGAAAGTTGCTCTAATAATAATGATGATAATAATAGCTCACATCTTAATCACAACTATATTATTTTATTGAACAAGTTTGTGACCACAATTTTTTCTTATACAATTAAAAAAAAAAAATCTATGTCAACAATTGTGCTTTCATCGAAACGATTGTTTAGTGCCTAATTTCTCGTGTTTTATATAACATGAAAGAGAATGTAATATAAGTTTAAATTGTGTGTACCAACATCAACATATAATATTATATAATATCGAATTAAGTTATATATATAAGTTTAAATTGTGTGTACCAACAACAACATATAATATTATATAATATCGAATTAAGTTATATTTGTAATAGTGTCCGGTTAACTTATTTGTAACAACTAGCAAACACACTATAACAAAAATGATCATTAGCTACATATGTATTTTTAGCGGCAATTGTCACTCTTTGTATATGTCTCTAAAGCCTTTAGCGACATTGGTTCTAATGACACTTAACTAATGCCGATAAAGACTTTAACACTCTTTATTAGTGTTAATATTTAATGTCGCTAAAAGTTGTATTGGTTCTAATGATACTTAACTAATGCCGGTAAAGACTTTAATACTCTTTATTAGTGTTAATATTTAATGTCGCTAAAAGTTGTATTGGTTCTAATGACACTTAACTAATGCCGGTAAAGACTTTAACACTCTTTATTAGTGTTAATATTTAATGCCGCTAAAAGTTGTTTTTGTTATAGTGACATGATAACAAGATGAGATAGAATCAAAAAGGTCTTCCACCTTTTAACTAAACATCTCGTATTTGAGTTTTGAGAATGAGATTAAAAATCTTTCCTGTTTTTTGCTTTATAAGTATACAGAGGTAAACAGTAATGTAATTCCAACTAAATATCATGTTTCAACTTTCATCACTGTTATTATAAGGGCAAAAAGTCATACAAAATCCAAAATTGATCACAATTGCAATACACCCTTTGTTCTCCTGATAATATTTGTTGCCTCTCAAGTAGACACTTCCTTTGATAAATATAGTGTTTCCCTGGAAAATTGTACTATGCTTGATAGTTATCCATTGATCAAAATTCCTCCTGCAAAAGTATCTCGGGTTCAAGTCTCACTGAGTGGCAACAACACAAGGTTATATACTCTCATTTGCCTAAGCTTTGGTGGGCAGAGGTGTCTGGTGCATGTAATGGTGGGAACAAACTCGTAATTATCATACGTAGACCAACACAAGAAATGGATTTAGTTGAAGAAAAAACACTCCCAAGTAGTCAATTTTTGGAATTCACAAGATAAAAAGCAGTAGATGGCAACGAACACTAGGTGATTTTCTAACTTTTGCCTAAGCTTTGGTGGGCAGAGTTTCCGAATAAATATACCAGTGTAGACCAACACAAGCAATGCATTTAGTTGAGAATAAAGAAACTCTTGATGCATTTAAAATCGAACATTGTCAATTCTTGGAAGTTCTAAGAGAAAAACAGTAGATCATGTAAACTCTAAAGCAATTAAAATAATTCATGTGTCTTCAGTTATATGGTGCTCTCTAGAGAAAATTATCTCATTACGATGCAGCATCAGCATCAGCATTTCACTAAGATTTACTGGTGGATGCCTTCAACAACAACATCTTCTTTGTGTGACTTCTTCCTTCTCTTCCTTATCCTCTTCCTTTTCACGCTTCCCTCACCATTATTTAACTTCTTATCATTTGTAACCACAGGCTTTTTTTTCTTCTTGAGTACTGAAAGTGGATTTGGACCCTGTAGAGGGGAAGGCATAAACCATAGAGTCATTCAGGAATGTGTTCAGCTAAACATGCATTATGGCAATAACATCCATATAAGTAAATATGGTCCGACATGATCGATTTTAGAGGAACAACAGGCAAAACAATTCACTTACAACATAATACATTCATTTCCATCACCCAATCTTTTTCAACTCAAATGCAGAATTATACTTGCGTATAAACTTATACAAAAAAATATAACCTGTTATTTCGAATATATGTCCAGCCATCTAGCGTAGAAAGAAAAAACCTTTGGTAATTCAGAGCTTAAAGGATCACAAGCTAATAGAATGAGAGAAGCAACAAGTTCAATTTTAAGTTGTGCAAGGGAAAATAAGAATATATTATGAACCCTAACCTTAGCTTTCTTTCTCTTGAAGCGAAATTTATCCTTGACGTCACTTCCATTTTTCTTGATAATCTGAGCCTGTGAAACATCATCTATCTTTTCCTCTGATGCAACGGAAGAATTGCCATCGGACAATCTCCTCTTTTCCATTTGTCTAAGCATATTGTGCTCCAGGTCAGTCATATGAAGACGTTCTTCTTCAGAAGATTTGGCAAACTGACGTTGAAATGATGAAGGTTGTTCGAGAAATAATGCATTCCTTAGAGCAAAAATTACGGGTACACCAGGTATCTATCCAGAGGAAACAAAGGTCAGAAAAAAACAGGAGAAAATCCAGTTGGCATATACATAATAAATTATTCTCCTAAATGTAGTTGGAGTTCTTAAAGTAACACCTGTTTGCCCAAGCTTTTGAAATATCCTTATTTTGAAAAAGTAACTTTGGAGAGTAGCAGTTTGTGCTTTAGTTAATCAAATTGAAAAGAACTTTTGTAAATATTAGAACAGCAATTTATGCTTGGCTGTGGTTTCAGAAGTGCTTCTGGGAAAAAAGCTACTGTTTTCAGCTTCTACTGCTTCGCACTTGCAGAAGTATGGTAAAACACCTCAATCCTCTAAAATACGCACTTAGGAAAAAAAAACAGCAATTTTGACACCCGAGAAACAAGCTATAAGAGTTAGAGATACAAATTCTGGTCGTACATAAAATCTACAGAAATATTTTACAGTTTTATCATATTAGTCCCACATGCTAAGGTCAACTAGTGAACCACAATATAATACATATGGGATTTTTCCACTTCACATGTTTTAGCAAGTCCAAATACCTTTTGAAGACTTGTACGCAAGTCGGCATCTTGAGTAGCAACAAAAAAGTGTTCAGAATTGTTCTCCCCAATAACATCAGTTATGCAATATTCAGCACTTTTCGGCCTCTCATGGCGGCATCTGCAATGTGGCATATAACTCAAAAGAAATGTACACAAGCCAGCAATAAGAAGAAGAGAATAAATGGCTAACCGTGCAACAATACAAAGACTTTTAGCTGCATTCAGTGCTTCGAATTTATCAATGCTTTTCAACTCCGCAAGAACGCATCTGCAAGTAAAGAGGAGATCAGAAGTGACCAAACAGTTTACATATTGCAAACAAAGTTAGAATGGAGCTGTTGAAATAAACCTGGTTACAAAAAGTTTAACTCTGGCGCCAAGAATATTTTCCAATGCAGTATCAGGTGTTATACCATTAACAACAACATAATTCACAAATGTTCCATCACAGAAGATTTTAAACGGCTCTCTAAACCCAAAACAAGCTTTGTAAAACGTCACAGCTCTCCTATGCCGCTTTTGTTTTTTCACTCTCATCTGTCCGCAGGGCAAGGAAAACAAATAAATAAATAAATTTTAAGAATCATAATGCGATAATTATCAAAGTTGCAACCTGCAAGCAAACCCTATGTTAATCGCTGGAGAACTAGAATTTATTATTTTTTATGGACATAGAATTAAGCTTCTTACCTTCACGTGAATTAGCTTTTGATTTTCTTTTATTTTTTCTAAAATAACTAGGGGTTTTATTATATTAAATAGCCTCCAAGAATCCTAATTGTAATCGAACACAATTTTGTAGAATCCCAATTCAAATTGAATTTAGAATCCACAAAATTATAATGTCTACAACTAGTCGCTTAGTTGGCTTTCAATTGAACAATCAAGTTGAATGTATATAGTGTTGCTTAATAAATTTTACCAGTAAACATCTTTATAGCCCTTGTTTGATACTTATTTCATCACCATGATCAAGAGAGAGCTTTGGCACTGATATAATAAGTTCTATCACCATGATAATAAAAACCATTACGAAGCATAGTTCAAAAAAACAAAATTATTGACGCATGTGATATCAACGTAAATCTAACTTTTAAAATTATATAAAGAAAAACCCAAATCTGTTTTTCTCGAAAGGGATCAAGTCCTTATATAGTCGTGAGTGCCACTTAAATTCTTCACCTTCACCTTTCCCTTTTGCCCATTATTCAATTGTGAGTAATGAGTATTAACCTTTCATATAGTAACATTAAGGAATACGATGATTTTGTAACGCGGATTCAAGATTTTAATCTCATAAATATTTCGATCTGGGTTCAGAATTTATTACTACATTTGTCAAAATTTTATTCTTTATCATGTACTTCTAGTCTCTGACAATAAACATGCTATGAATTTTCGAATCTTACAATTAGACAATAAACATGCTATGAATTTTCGAATCTATTTAGTGCTTACAATTAGACAATCAAACAACCTGTATCGTTAAAAATAATTAAGAGATTAATTTCTAAACTCAACATATTTGCTACAAATTTTAAAGTGATAGAAAAGAAACAGTAATTACAAATAAAATATAATGAAATAGAGATTTTTTTTGATAAATACTTGTGGAGAATTATTCCTCCTTTGATGATTCGAACCCGTGTATACTTCTAGAATGTACAATGATTGGGTGATGTTTTTGATTTATAAGAACGTCATGTGATGTCTTTGACAAAGATAAATATTTGATGCCTTGGCATTTATGAATATTTCAAGAGTTTAATTTTGATATGCCTCTTCGAAGGAATATGTTATCCGCGTGAGCTGGGATAATTAACAGTAGAGTAGTCTTCAAAAACTCTAATAGAGATTTGACTCGCCTTGTAAGTCCCACAAAAACAAAAATGCATTCTATAAAGTTTCTCGTTGGTTGTCAGCTTATGACGTTATTCAACTTGTAAACACTAACAATTGATACAATTGCTAACAAGTGAGGAAACTATATGGTATGTATGCTGAAAATGCTTAATTGAATCTTTACATCAAAGCCCTCCATTCTCCAAATGAACAAATAGCTAAGGAGATCCTATCACAAGCCAAACCAATTTCCCAAACAGGAACCAAGCTTCTTCATAGCATAAAACTCTTAGAGGTACGATTAATTATATAACAGCGTAAAGAATTTTCACACTATCAGTTAGCCGGTCAAAAACATACATACTATTATTACTCCGCGCTTTCCAGGTCAATTTAACCTTATATGGTAAAAATTCTTGCATGGGACATTTTCGTTGTCTATGCCTATACGCGACCAGAAAAAATTTGAACGATTTAACCTGGTACTGAGTTGTAGGTCAATTTAGAGAATATCCAGAGTGGATCAGTAGCCAGTAGGTATGAATATACACCTAATGGCATATGCAATTTACATGTTGTATACCAATAGTGTGATTGAAATATTCTTATTGTTGTATACTATTAAGGTATACCAAAATGTGAGTTGTATACCTTGACGAGATACAATGTAAATTGTTGAGGGGCGAATTCTATAAATTGGTATATGTAGGTAAGTATTTTTATTCCTATCGTCGATCAGTTACCTAAATATCCATTTGTACATGAGAAGCAAGTTTACGATGGGAGAAACCTTGGGTAAGATTCATAGTTCCCTGTTTCACTGATCCTGGAAATGGTTTGCATGACATAGAAAGTCCAATGAAGGGAATGGAAATTGCTTTAACTTGTTGTCCTTGTTTTCAAACTACAATTATTGATGAAAAGCTCATACGCGTCTTCTCACATCGCGTGCTACAGCTACTCGGTCTAAAAATGGAGCAAGCTCGTTGTATTTTGCGAACACATTCAATGATAGCTACAGAAACAGAAGGAGTATTCGAGAATGAGTTGACCAGTTTTTTCCCTGAGTCAATTTCCCTGACAAGCCTAGATCAACCAGCAATTTTCTTCTTCTCTTGTATAAAAATTTGCATAAATACAAGGATCCAAAGATTCAAAACGAATTAGTGACAAAGCTAGCTCAAAAATTGAACTAATATAATAGACCACGAAAGCCTACTATTCGCGTGCAAGTGCTCCATTTCGTTAGGTTTGGCTGTACTACTTGGTCTGCAATTTAACAAACGGAATGGATACTGGTCAGGGCTTACAAAAGCCATCAGCTTTGAAACAGGAAAAATAGCAATTTTTACGATTGCAAATGCTCGAGCACAAGGAACAGCTCTAGGATCAGTCTATGGCTGCACTACTTTTCAAAATTTCGCGAGAACAAGATTCATAGCTATGATCCCTTGGATAATTTTCGCCTCAATTTTAAGGGACAGTAAGATGCACTCTACAGCAGGAGGAGATGCAGCTGTTATCGGAGCATTACTGATTCTAGGCAGAAAACGTTATGGTCCCCCGAGTGAATTTGCTATTGCTAGACTCACCGAGGCCTTAATTGGATTATCATGTTTCACCATCATAGAGCTTGTTATGCAACCTACACGAGCAGCAAGAATCGCGAAAAATCATCTTTTTCTGTGCTTTGGGAACACTTAAAAGTTGTACTAAACAAATTGGCTTGGACTCGGGGCAGATCAATGGCTTTATGAAGAAGCAAAGACAATTGAATTCTCAAGTAGAGAAGTTACAGTTGTTCATAGTAGGTGCAGAGTTGGAACCTAGTTTCTGGTTTACACCTTTACCTGTTTCAGGCTACCAAAAGCTTCAACGATCACTATCAAACGTCGTGCACTTACTGTATTTTCATGGCCTACAGTATAGCTCACACAAGCATTAGATAGTTGTGATGCTAATAGAAACAAGATCCAGGAACACTTGGACAAAGGCAGATAGATTCTCAATGAAGCGATAAGCTCATCAATGAAATGTATCGAGACAACTATTTCTACCGGAATGTCAAGAGCTTTCCAAGATCAACCAGAAGATCATAAAATTGTTTAGGACCTCGAGGAGGGAAAGTCACAACGCGAGTATACAACGAGCAATAAGGAATGGAAAGCTTCAAGTGATTTTCTTGAGCACTCAAAGGAGGTTATTGATAGCATGACATCCATTGGAAGCAAAGAAGAAGTTACTAGAAAGATGATTCTCTGTTCGTGCTCAATAGGATTATGCGCGAGTCGTTTGATGAGAGAAATAAAAGACTTAGAAGAAAGGTATAAAAGAATTGGAGAATTAGGAGCTTATTTTTCATGATTAGCATTTGCTTTGAAGGCCTTGTATTAATTAAAGCCATAAGCATTTCCTAAATATGCCTTGCTTAATTAGAGAGACTCTAGCAACACAGACAGAAAAAAATCCAACAGATAAAAGTTGTAACTAACTGAAGCCATTAACAATCTTTCAATTTGATTAACTACTTGATCCCCTGTTTAATTCTTCAGTCTTTTGGTTGCTTGTAATCTATGCTGCTACTAGTAAAGACACAGAACCTACAAAGCAAGTCAACCAACCATCTAATCTATGGCTTTTTCATTTTTCACCAACAAAAAGTCCAAAAAAAAACTTCACATGTAACATAGAGAATCAAAAAAAGCAACCCTTTTCCCTCTTGTCCTTTTACTGGTGGATGCCTTCAACAACAACATCTTCTTTGTGTGACGTCTTCCTTTTCCTCTTCCTTTTCACACTTCCCTCATCCTCATCATTTGTAACCACAGGCTTCATTTTCTTCTTGAGTACTGAAAGTGGATCTGGACCCTGTAGAAGGGAAGGAATAAACCATAGTCATTCAGGAACATGTTCAGCTAAACATGCATTATGGCAATAACATCCATGAAACATATATTATATAAGTAAATATGGTCCGACATGATCAATTTAGAGGAACAACAGGCAAAACAATTCACTTACAACATAATATATTCATTTCCGTCATTCAATCTTTTTCAACTCAAAGTTAAAAGAGGGCTATGCACACAGCAACCGTTAAATGCAGAAGTATACTTACTTATAAGAAATAATATCACACTTGCACAAAAAAATATAACCTCTTATTTCAAATATATGTCCAGCCATCTAGTGTAGAGAAAGAAAAAACCTTTTGTTCAGAGCTTACAGATCACAATTTGCACACAAGCTAATAGAATGAGAGAAGCAACAAGTTCAATTTTAAGTTGTGCAAGGGAAAATAAGAATATATTATGAACCCTAACCTTAGCTTTCTTTCTCTTGCGAACTTTATCCTTGCTCTCAACATTTGTATTGATAATCTGATCCTCCAGGTCAGTTATAGGAAGACGACCTTCTTCAGAAGATTTGGCAAACTGACCTTGAGATGGTGAAGGTTTTTCGAGAAATAATTCCTCCCCCAGAGAAGAGATTAGGGGCACACAAGGTATCTACCCAGTTCAGGAAAGGGGAAACAAAGGTCAGAAAAAACAGGAGAACCAGTTGGCATATACATAATAAATTGTTCTCCTAAATGTTGGAGGTCTTTCAGGTTCATTTTAAAGTAATACCTGTTTGCCCAAGCTTTTAAAATATCCTTATTATGAGAAGTGCTTTACGGAAATAAGTGCTTTTCTGAAAAGTAATTTTGGAGAGTAGCAATTTGTGCTTTAGTTAATCAAATTGAAAAGCACTTCTGTCAAATATTAGAACAGCAATTTGTGCTTGGTCGTGGTTCCAGAAGTGCTTTTGGGAAAAAGCTACTGTTTTCTGCTTCTACTGCTACTTAAAAGAACTTAAATTTTTTTCCTAAAAGTACGGTAAAACACCTCAAACCTCTAAAATATGCACTAGGGAAAAAAATAAGCAATTTTGACTGTTAATCTTACAAACAAGATATAAGAGTTACAGATACAAAATAGATTCTGGTCACTCCCTCGCGAGTACATAAAATCTACAGAAATACTTTACAGCTTTATCATCTTAGTCCCACATGCTAAGGTCAACTGGTGAACCACAATATAGTCCTGTAGATGCACAAAGATCTCTTGTTTTTACCACTTCCCACTTAGTTAAAAATATTTTGACTACTGACAAAAGTCAGAGATTGTGAGTTTCACATTTTGAAAAGGATGCAACACTATTACACTAAGTAGTTGCCGAAGATTTTTCTGACAAGACATCCTAGAATATGGGATTTTTCCAGTACACATGTTTAGTAAGTGATATAACGACATTACAATACGTATAGGACATTATAATCGAGGAAAGTAAGTTCAAATACCTTTTGAAGACTTCCACGCAAATCACCATCTTGAGTAACAACATCTTCTTTGTGTGACTTCTTCCTTCTCTTCCTTATCCTCTTCCTTTTCACGCTTCCCTCACCATTATTTAAGTTCTTATCATTTGTAACCACAGGCTTTTTTTTCTTCTTGAGTACTGAAAGTGGATTTGGACCCTGTAGAAGGGAAGGCATAAACCATAGAGTCATTCAGGAACGTGTTCAGCTAAACATGCATTTATGGCAATAACATCCATGAAACATATTATATATAAGTAAATATGGTCCGACATGATCAATTTAGAGGAACAACAGGCAAAACAATTCACTTACAACATAATACATTGATTTGCGTCACTCAATCTTTTTCAACTCAAAGTTAAGAGACGGCTATGCACACAGCAACCGTTAAATGCAGAAGTATACTTATAAGAAATAATATCACACTTATACAAAAAAAAATATAACCTCTTATTTCGAATATATGTCCAGCCATCTAGCGTACAGAAAGAAAAAACCTTTTGTTCAGAAATAAAAAGATACCTATCAATCTAGATGAAGAAAAATCATTCTTTATGAATCAAGCAACTTTCGGAGTAACTTTTGTATCCTAGCAATCACTCATGAAATGACACACACAGAAGTTCCAGAAAACCTCTTTTTATTAAAATCATTATGGTTTCTCAAAAGTTCATGTCACAAACCAGCAAAAGCTGCATTTCCAAGGAATTGCCAGGGATGAGTTTTGTATCCCATGTCTTTCTACATTTACCTGTCACTAACTTAATGTATTCAGCTTTGATAAAATGTGTGTTTACTTATCAAAAGAAAGAACTTGTGCCAAAGGCATTGAACATTAACGTGTAATATTTCACCTGAAAGTGGAGAATTTGTTCCTAAACAACACTATTTAAATAGAATGAGAGAAGCAACAAGCTAAATTTTAAGTTGTGCAAGGGAGAATAAGAATATTATGAACCCTACCTTAGCTTTCTTTCTCTTGAAGCGAACTTTTTCTTTGACATCACTTCCATTTTTCTTGATAATCTGAGCCTGTGAAACATCATCTATCTTTTCCTCTGATGCAACAGAAGAATTCCCTTGTTTGCCATTGGACAATCTCCTCTTTTCCATTTGTCTAAGCATATTGTGCTCCAGGTCAGTCATATGAAGACGTTCTTCTTCAGAAGATTTGGCAAACTGATATTGAGATGGTGAAGGTTTTCCGAGAAATAATTCCTCCCCCAGAGCAGATATTAGCGGCACACAAGGTATCTACCCAGTTCAGGAAAGGGGAAACAAAGGTCAGAAAAAACAGGAGAAAAGCCAGTTGGCATATACATAATAAATTGTTCTCCTAAATGTTGGAGGTCTTTCAGGTTCATTTTAAAGTAATACCTGTTTGCCCAAGCTTTTGAAATATCCTTATAATGAGAAGTGCTTTTCGGAAAAGTAATTTTGGAGAGTAGCAGTTTGTGCTTTAGTTAATCAAATTGAAAAGCACTTCTGTAAATATTAGAACAGCAATTTGTGCTTGGTCGTGATTTCAGAAGTGCTTTTGGGAAAAAGCTACTGTTTTCAGCTTCTATTGCTACTTAAAAGCACTTAATTTAATTTCCTAAAAGTATGGTAAAACACCTCAAACCTCTAAAATACGCACTTAGGAAAGAAATAAGCAATTTTGACTGTTAATCTTACAAACAAGCTATAAGAGTTACAGATACAAAATAGATTCTGGTCACTCCCTCGCGGCGAGTACATAAATTTACAGAAATATTTTACAGTTTTATCATCTTAGTCCCACATGCTAAGATCAACTGGTGAATCACAATATAGTCCAGTAGATGCACAAAGATCTCGTGTTTACCACTTCCCACTTAGTTAAAAAACTTTTGACTACTGACAAAAGTCAGAGATTGCGAGTTTCGCATTTTGAAATGGATGCAACACACTATTACACTAAGTAGTTCCTGAAGATTTTTCTGACAAGACATCCTAAAATATGGGATTTTTCCAGTTCACATGTTTTAGTAAGTGATATGACGACATTACAATACATATAGGACATTATAATAGAGGAAAGTAAGTTCAAATACCTTTCGAAGAATTCCACGCAAACCACCATCTTCAGTAGCAACAAAAAAGTTTTGAGAATTTTTCTGCCCAATAACTTCAGTTATGCAATCTTTTGCATGTTTACATGTCTCATGGCCGCATCTGCAACAGAGTAAGATGTGGCATAACTCAAAAGAATGTCCTGAGAACAGAAGCAACATACATCCTGCTCTTGAGAGAAGCCAGTAAGAAGAAGAGAATAAATGGCTAACCGTGCAACAGTACAAAGATTTTCAGCTGCTTTCAGTGCTTTGAATAAGTGTTTGCTCTTCAACCCCGCAAGAACACATCTGAAGGAAAGAGGAGACAGGAAGTGACCAAACAGTTTAAAATCGAAACGTATTTAGCTTTTGTGCAAACAAAGTTAGATCATGTAAAGACCATCGCAGAAAAGAGACAAATGGAGCTGTTGAAATAAACCTGGTTGTAAAAAGTTCAACTCTAGCGCCAAGACTATTTTCCAATGCAGTATTAAGTGGTATGCGACGCTTAACAAGATTATTCACCATTGTTCCATCACAGAAGATCTTAAACGGCTCTCTAAACGCAAAACAAGTTGTAAAAAACTTCAACGCTTTCCTATGTTGTCTCTGTTTTTTCACTCTCTTCTGTCAGCAGGCAACAGAAAGGAGTAAGAAAAAGAAGTTAAAACTTCAACATAAAAAGATAAAAAGATACATATGAAGCTAAGGTCAAGTTTAATCAATAGAATTTTAAGAAATTCATTCATAACCAAAGGGATATCTTATTTGTTAAATGCATCCATAATTGCAACAACATACAGTAGTTACTTACAAGAACTGAAGGAATTTTCACTGGACAACACTGCAACACTATTAGTAATAATATAAAGAAAAACTATATTTTTGAACTGCATCAAAAAAATAAAATGAGAAGTAGAATAAAAACAGAGACAGAAGATAAGGATCCGAATAGTTCATGGACACACAGACACCTTAATCTCAATAGTTCAAAGTTCAAATCCATAACTAGCAATATATCGACATTCAAGAAGTCATATCATCAAATTTCATAAGCTTTGAAGTTTACACACCAAAAGAAAAAAAAACTTTCAGGCTTAACCCTAGAACTCACTCAAATCTTGATGTCAATTCAAGCCTAGGGATAGATTAATTCTCCAATGTCATAAATACAATGATATTCAAACAATACACTAAACTTACCTACTTAATATACCAAAAGTTAAAACACAATTATCAAAGTTGCAAAACCTATGTTAATCGATGGAGAACAGAAATTGCAGAATTCATCAATTCATCAATTCTATACCCTCTAATCATCCTATTGAAGTAATTTCTTGTAAGCTGTTGCAGCAATCAATTCTTCAAAATTCGTAAGGTGCTTACCAGATTCATCATGTTGCAGAAGACTTCAAGAATTTTTTTATCACAGTGAACTAAGCAAACCGCTATTGAAATCAGAGGAAGAGAGAATTGGAAGCTTCTAGTATTTTACTATGGAAAACTGAATCAATGAATGATATGAAGCAAATATATATAGTTTGACATCACATACAAACTACTCTTACTTAATAACTAACTATAACTAACTATATGTAACTAACGGTAACAACTAATTGAAGACTAATGACTTAACTACCGTTAATTAACCACTTAACTACGGCTAATTAACCACTTAACTACTCACTTTGTTTATTACTGATCATGTTGTGACCTCCTAAGGGGAAGATGTCAGAACAAGGAGTTCAGAAGCAAAAGAGAGCGAGATGAAAAGAATTCTTACTACTGTCAGCTGAGAGCAAGAATGCAATCCAGAGCAGGAGGAGGCGCAGATGGTGGTTCAACCACGGCGGGAGCATTGCAGGTGGCCGGAATCGACGAGATGATGAAAAGGAAACCTAAGCTAATGGAAAGTGATGAGTTGGGAGAAATGGACCCTTTTTTTACTACTTTGCTTTATGAACTCTTGGGCTGTTTGGACTTGGGCTTTAGGCCCACTGATGTTAACTCTTTCCTTATAATGACAAATTATTAATTAATTTAAAATAAATAAAATAGTTATTATTTTCTTTGAGTAGGCTACAGTTTCGATTAGTTTGCTATTGATTGACCTTACGAATTTGTATAAGTAAAAAAAAGAACTGAACGTATTCCTTTTATACGATTCTCTTCATCTCGTTTATATCGATAATATCCTTCAATTTCTCCCAAGTTTTCACTTCAAAATAAGTTTAAAAATTCAAATCTTCACCACCACACTACAATCGTGGCTTCAGAAATTTGAGGTACCGCCAAGACGTATCTAATTTAGATTTTTGTCTAAAAATTTTTCAATTTTTCAACTTCTCTTTCATATCGATTCTTCATCCATACAAAGTTTTCATTCATACAATGGATGCTCATGCTCTATTTAAAAGATTGACAAGAGGTCTACAATTGCATAACGAAAATACTGTTGAACAATCATCGTTTTTCTTTGGTCTAATTCAGAATTTCGGTGAGATTGCAGGTTTATTGCCAAAATTCATCGCACTAAAAGAGATCAAATCCGAATTAAAAAATGACCCAATCAGATTGGAGCAGTTAGTGCAAAATCTAAGCAATTTGACATCAAAATTGTGGATGGAGGTAAGAACGATCAGTCTGATGTTGGGTCAAGTAAAAAAATGAAAGAAAGAAATAACTGATTATACAGGTGATAACGCAAAAACAAAGGACATTGGAGCATGATGAGGTATTTGTATAATCAATATTTTATATATGTTACCTACGATTGTATAATACTCTTATATTTTTCTCTGTTTGTTTATACAGTTGTGTATAGTCACTATGTTTAATATCCAAACTAAAAGTATAAATAGCAGTATTTCACTGTGCATACAATATAAACAATTATACGTTTTAAATTGTTTGTATAATATGCAATATCAATAGTTATTGTATTAATAGTGGTAAAACAATTTATATATATATATATATATATATATATATATATATATTAAATGAATATAAACTATACAATTTCCAGAAAGAAAATATACATTTATACCATTGAAAATCGATTTGTATAATGTATATTTTTTTTCTAAAAATTGTATAGTTTATATTCATTTAAATATATTTTATACATTTTGATATATGTATTTGTGTCTTAGTTATGTAATTATGTATATTTTGATAAAATTGTAGCTGCATTTATTTTTTATATAATGGATCTCTTACTGTTGAAGAAGACGTAGAAGGAAAGAAATTCTATTGAAACATAATGTGCGTGATTTCAACGATTTTTATTTGTAATCGAAATTCCCGCCTTTTTATTTAATTGTTTTAAAAATCAAAATGTATATTAAATTGAAGGAATACCGAGATATACAGAAAAACAGCTTCATAGCAAATACAAAATTCGCTATGGAATGCAATTATATAAATTATAGCCATAACATACAATTATGAATGTTATATTTGCTATACATAAAATTCATAATCAGCTAATGATATAAAGTTGATACAAATTACGTTATATATGATGTCCTATTTGATTAGTGAAGATTCATATAATTTGTAAATTTTATAGTATAATAACCATTGGGAGGTCTCATTTTTTTTTTTTTTACTTTCATATTTTTATACTCCTTAGACAGAGGTGATTATAGTTAAGGTCAACACATTAATTAGCTACATTGCTAAACCCGTTCAATAGTTCGATAAAAAATTCCATGTACGCCAATTTTGTATTAGTTGTGTACTTGACAAAAAAATAGGAGCAGAAAGGCTTATTATTAACACCAGAGAATTCACCTGAGGAGAAAAATTTATGACACTAAAGTTATTGCTAATTGTAAAAAAAAGAAAATGATACTATCAAAAAGACATCCTTGAGCATCAAGTTAATTATTTGAGTTACATTATAGTAGATAACTGAAAGGAAATTAACATAATTGGACATTGAGATCCACAACTAGAAATTAACATAATTACATTAATAAAAACTATTCACTTAAATTTAATTATGATTGAAATTTTTTTCTAATTTGATTTACTAAAAAAAGGTGACTGTAAGTAACATATTATAGCTAAATTTGCAGAATTCGAAGGTCGTGATTTGATTCTTAAGAAACGTTTTTTGTAAGTAACATCTTTAAGTTTTAAAGATTTGATTCTGAATTTACGTAATTGAACTCGATGACCTTTGATTGAATTCTCAATAAACATTATTGTGAAAAACGTTTTACATCTATAATAGTAGTTCAAATGATCAATGGAATTTGTAAGCCTCCTTGGAGGATTCTAGGTATCATTGATGAAATAATACTCTTAATTAATCATAAAAATATAATATAACAGAAGAGCCAAGAAGACTAATACCAGAAAATTTGATCCACCTTAATACTTTTATTTATATGCATTAACAATTGTAGTTTAAATGCATTAGTATAGTTGTTTTGTTTTGTTAAGATCTCTGGATCAGTTCCTTAATAGGATAGGATCTTTCTTTACCCTAAGATGTAAAAGGAGGTTAGGCTTTATGTCCCCTTTCATTTGGTTGTTAATACGACGTTTAAAAAAAGGGATAATTGTATATAATAGCAAATTAATAACCTAAAATAAATGGAGTAGATTGATTTAATTGTGCTCCATAGCAAACGTTTGCCAAAATTTGTCAGTCGCCTCTCTCCCAAAAATCTCGCTCGCCACTCTCCCATTCTCGCTCCAATCTCTCGCTCGCTTCCTCACTTTTTATACAAATACAAATGTATAAAAATTGTTTCTATTTGTATAAAGCAGAGGAAATTGTATAAATACATATATTTTTGTTCCCCTTTCTCTCCTCTTCCAGATCTCGCTCGCCACTCTCGCTCGCCACCCTCGCCTTTCTCACTTATATAAACAGAAGTGAAATGTATAAATTGCATTTCTGTTTGTATAAAGCGTGAGAAAATTGTATATACACATGCAAGTACATATATTTTCGTCCTATACACTTATAATTATACAATAAAAATACTCCATTACCCAGTTTCTTTTGCCTTTCTCTCTTTCTCGTTTTATACAAATTCAAATTGTATCTAATTTCTCTCTTTCTCGTTTTATACAATTCAATTCAATTGTATATTCCCTGCCCAAAGTCTATTTTGTCTTTCTCTCTTTCTCATTTTACACAAATTCAAATTGTATATAATCGTTCTATACACTTATAATCATACAATTTATTTTATACACATCGTTTTTATACAATTCTCTGCCCAAGTGTCTTTCTCTTTCTCGTTTTTACACTTCATTTTATACAATTCGCTTCAACTGTATATGTATAGCGAATTATACAGTTTCTATGTTTGTTATGGAGCGCAATTATGCAAACTTTGCTATAGCATACAAATATGAATTTTTTATTTGCTATATATGAAAGTTGCCCTTAAAAAAATAAACTTATTTTCTTTTTAGTCTGTTTAAAAAAGAATAACCTCTTTCCTTTTTTGACAACACTTTAGCTTTTAATTTCCATGTGACATGTTTAAGATCACAAGATTAAATAACATTTTGATACATTTGACATAACTTTAATTTAGAACCACAAAATTAAAAAGTCTTTTTCTTTTTCTTAAACTCTGTTTTAAGTCAAACTAAATCATTCTTTTTTATACGACGGGAGTATCATTAAGTTTTGTTGGGGAAAAAAAATGGCGGTTAGGCTTTTAGCGGATCTTTTTAGTTTTCTGTTAGTGTTCGAATTTACTAGCTAAATTAACATTAACAATTTATCAAACAATTAAAAAAATAATTAGAATTATTTTTTAAAATATTGAAAAGCCATTCAAATATTACTCTACAATCTAAGTTATTAAAGACTCTGAATTTATATTTAAAAAAAGGAATCAGATGATTAATAAAGATTGTAACACTGCTATGATTACTGCAAGATTTTTTTACTTTAGATTATTATTTTCTCGACAATTTTTTTAATCCAAGCATGGATTTCATGTCTTTATTTCTTTCTTTAATGAATTACTTATTCGTTCTTAATTACTTGTCCATCTCTAAATTGACGCATTTATTAAGAAATTAATTTGACATAGTGAATTTTATCTCTACTAATTATAAAGTGCATGAACTAAAAATTTAAGATTTTTAAGATAATCTATCCTTTTTTAAAATAATTAATTGAGGATACAATAGATAATATTTTTATCGTTTTTTGATCTGTCAAAATGGACGAGTAATTAAGGACAACTAAAAAAAAATGAATAAGTAATTAGAGACAAAAGGAAGTAATAAAGAATAGTATTGTTACAAAGTTTATCCTGAGAATCATCTTAGTAGTTTTGATCCTTTAAATTTGTTTTAAAACAAATTTTTTTTATCTTCATCAAATGTTCATATTAATTAATTTTAATAATATATTAATTGTAATCTTATAAATAAAATTTTAAAAAAAATAATAATATATAAACCTTATCCATATTTAGAAAAAGTAAAACAATTATTTTCGATAAGCGGTTAGTACATAAGAGGGAGAAACGGAGAACGGTTGGCATACAAATGGCGCCAAAACTAAGAGAGAAAAAATTCATTATTTTCCACTCATCAAAAACAGATAAAATTAGTAATTTGTCTATCACTTTATCTATTTTTGGTTTCTTCAGATTTTGACATTTCTGCCATTGCTAGGCTTATTATGAAGGTACGAGGATGACATATATTCAGCATTTAATTTAATTTAATTTTTTCCAATTTTTCCGAAGATATTTTATTGTGATGGATCTCAAAATTGATTACCCAGAAACAAATTAAATTTTGAAAGTTTACTAGTTAGATCACATTAGATGTCCAGAACAGTTTACGAGGCGGATCGGAGGCGGATCGGGTTCATCTGAACCTAAAACTTCTGGAATATAAATTTATGTATGAAATCGTCATAAATAGTAAGTATGAACTTATAACTTGAAAATACAACGGGTTCAAAATGGTTGAATCCATGGAGGTTAAATACTGGATCCGTCTCTGACGGGTGGTTTGGTTTAAGGAAAATATTTTCGAGGGAAAATGTTTCCCATTAAGAAATAGATTATTCTTTGGATTTTTTTTTCTTCAATATTTGGTTTGGTATGGAAAAATAGGTGACATATGATGATTGTACAAAGTGTAATATAGATAGTAAAGTAATACAACAATAACAAATCAAGTGAAATCCCATAAATGGGATCTGAAAAATTGTAGAGTGTATGCAGATGTTATTCCTAGCTTGTGAAGGTAGAAATGTTGTCTGTGAAAAACCCTCGTTCAAGTATCACATATCAGAGCAATAAGAAAAAGAGCATGCAAAAAGCAAAGTATCAGAATTTAAAATGATTAAAAATAAATCTTTAATATTATCCGCGCATCGCAACTGTATGTATACTATTATTCGCAATAGCGAAAATAACAAACGGTAGTAACATAGAATGAAGGACAATTAGAAGGTGTTAATAATGTTCGAGTGTTACTTGAAGTTATTCATATGCTCCTTTAATGATTTCTTTGGTCCTTCGGAAACCACCTCTCTACTCCACGAGGTAGGGGTAAGGTCTCGCGCATAAATTCTTACATTCCCTTTTATTTTATATTGTGTTCTGTTAGCACCTTGTTGATCCATCAGTTTTAGCTAATCCGGTATAATTCACATGTATCAGGTGTAGGATGCTGGAAAACTCTAAATCAATTAGGTAGTATCTGTAGCTGGTTCACAAAGAGTATATTGTAACACAATGGGAAAGGGTTTGAGAAGTCGACGAGAATGTAATCCTCCGGGATGCATGTTTGGGATACTTCATCATTTAAATCAACAACATCGGTGGCATCAAGTCAGGAAACGCCTCCCGTACATAAAGCAGGGCGGTGCAAAGCATATTGTTGGTAAGAAAAGCATTAGTTGTTGGTCGAATATTTTCCTTAAACTAGATATAGAAATGATCGGAAACAGAGTCTCTATCCCACAAAGGTAGGGGTAAGGTCTGCGTATATCCTACCCTTCCCAGATCCCACTTGTGGGATTATATGTATATGTCGTCGTATATATAAAAATGATCATATTTTCATTCTATATAGGCTTAAGCCTATTTATTGTGAAGTAGCATTGTCTATATTCAACTTATCATTTTAGTCGGTGGCGCCAGGAATTTTGCTAAAGGTATTCAACGTTTAAATATATGTACAAGAAGTAAATCTTGACTTACATACTCTGTACAATTTTCCGATGAAGGATGTCCAGTCATGCTATACGCCACTCCTTTAATTTAGTCCTTGGCTACTATCATGATTTGACACTTAGAACAAGTGAGTAGAAAACAAGGTGTGATATACTGTTTCATTTTTTTCAGCGGCAGGAGATTGTGGGAGTAATGCAACTGTAGCTGCAACAGCAACTGAATCTTCTAATATTCCAGAAAAAATAGATGTAAAATCGGATGATTCCCCTGTAAGTAACCTGCTTCATGCTTGCCTCTTGTTCTTCTTCCGCCTCAGTTTTGTCGTTGTTTCTTCTGATACATGTGCAAAGAGACAACATGTGTTTTGCACATAACTGTATATGCTAACAAATTCACTATTTCAGATTGTAGTGAAAGCAGAAGCCAAAACAGTAGCCACGCAGCAAAAAAGTTCAATAAAATCTCGTTTAAAAACTTTGATCACAAAAGAGCTACTATCTAGTAAAAGGGTCCAACATCGCCGAACTTTGTCCTGTCCTATGAGAATGCCGCTGGAACAAACTGCTCCTATTCGTTATCTAGGCCCTGCCAATGTAGAGCATTCTCCGAAAATTCGTCTAAATGATGAGATATTGCAGCAACCTCAGAATAAGAATTCGTCCGTTGCTAGTTTGTTAGATCCACCCCTGCCGGAGAAGAGAAAGGATGCTGTTACCAACAACAAGAAATGTGAGTTGTGTGCTTCTATGCTTGATATGAATCACTTAAAGCAATGTGATACTAAAAAGAATGGGAAACAACCAAGTACAAACTTCAGTTTTCGTCGTACACAGTCACTTTATCTTAGGGAGCAGACTAAAAATGTGTCAGTTGAAGAGTCGAAGCTATTTTTGGATGCTCTTGATTTACTAAACATGAGAGAGGAGTTGTTCCTTAAAATATTACAGGACCCGAATTCTTCATTAGCACGTCAGTTACACGGTACACGTGCATCCAAAGGCTTAACCAAGTCCGTGTCATTTCCTTCGCGTCTGTCACTTGAAAAAATTGCTTCCAGGTCAAGCAATGATAAGAGCAGTCAAGATAAGTCACAAATTAGAGGGTCTGCTGGATTTGAATCTGCAGAAAAGTTGAATAGATATTTAGTAACAAGGAACGAGGAGGAATTCGCAAAAGGTGTACTGACAAGACTTGAATCATTTGATAAGCTCCCTCCGAGTTCACCTGCTGCACTCAACCACAAGCGCCACAATAGTAAACTTGTCCTTGCACGTTTCAGGAACTTGAAGGAGAAAATAACACATGCTCTTAAGGAGAGTCGTAAGGAGAAGCATCGGATTGTTATGGATGCTGTCCTTCATAAGGTTCCACACGGTCGTAGGTCATTGAAGAATGTTAAACCAGATGGAAGTGACGGATCATTTTCAGAAAGTACGGGTAACACTTCTCGCTGTCATTCTCCATTTAGCAAGAGTCAGATGAAATCCTTTAAAAGAACGTCATCGCTCAATGACTCGTTAGACAGTTATAGTAGATTACTTGAAACCTGCTTCAGTAGGGATGAAAAACAGAACAGCTCCGAAAGGTCGAGTTTGAGAGCATCTAGATCACCTTCACCAGCTAGAAGTAGGCCTATAGCCCTGGAGAGGATTCTTTCCTTACCTGATCTTAGGCATTACTCTTCTTTCCGAATTGATGACACTCCCGAAGCTAGCTATTCAGAAACACTCGATACAGCTGCATCGACTGCATCCAGCAGCAACTTATATTTAGGGGCTACCAGGTCCAATGAACAAAAGTCCCTGGATATTCCTTTAGGTTCAGAAAAGAAAACTCAACAAGATTCATGTTCAGACTCGAAAATTCCAGAAAATTCTCTTGATGTTAGCGAGAATTCCGATGACATTGGTGGCTTAAAGGCAGAGGAGAACTCTCTTCCGGTTGAGTACAATATGGATGACAATTCATCTACTAACTCCACTTTGGATAAACCGATTTCGACTACTTTGCCTGATATGATAATTCAAGAAGCTAGTACCATTCCAGCAGATCTCTCCGCGACTGAAGGTATTATTTTGAGGCAATCTTACATTTTTCTCCCATTCTCCATACATTTTGCACAACCTTAACCACTGAGCTATCTCTCTCAATTGTTTCATTTTGTATTAAAGTTTAATTATTAGCGTAGAAATCATATTTGACTCGACATGGTATTATCCCTTTGTCGTCATTGAAAATTTTGTTGGCATTTATGTTAAGATAATGGTGCTCCCGTAGTCTTCAAATTTTGGGTCCGCCTCTGGTGGTGCATATTATACATTTGTATCCTTACATAGACTCAAATATAGATTATAGATATAGGTGATCATATTCGCTGCAAGCATATTAGAATGAAAACCAGAACTTCTAAATTTCTGCTGTGATGTTTTTTTTTTTGGCCAACTAACTGAATGATTCCTCAGGTATAGCGGAAAATGCATTTGATTTCAATGAAGAAGAAATATTAGACGATGAACAGACGACAAGTCTATTGCAAATTCAGGTGGACGAAAAAAACAAAGCTGAATTCAATTATGTAAAAGATGTACTGAACCTATCAGGCTTTAGTGGAAATGAATTTATGAACCTTTCAGTATTTGAAGAACTTGGAGGATCTTTTCTTTCTCAACCGGAATGTTCAGGATACGCTGAAGAAAGCAGAAACTATGATCAACTTCTTCTATTTGATTTGATCAATGAGGTCTTACTACAACTTTACGAGAGATCATCGTTATACTGGCCAAAGGCCTTAACGTCTCGTTCTTATATACATCCAATGCTACATGTTGGATACTATCTGCTTGAAGAGGTATGGAAAGATGTAAGCTGGTGGCTCAGCTACAAACTGGAGAATGATCAATCATTACTTGATGATGCTGCGAGTCGCGATCTGGATAAAAGGGACAATTGGATGAACCTGCAATTTGATGCAGAGTGTGTTGGATTGGAGCTCGAAGAACTCATATTCGATGATCTTCTAGACGAGCTAATATTCATCGACGTTTATTAGTCCTTCCCAGGTAGGTGCATTACATTTCTTCTTCATAGAAATTGTATAGCCAATTCTCTCAGTTGATCACGTCGAGAGTATAGGCAAAAAACTAGTGATAGAGTAAATATTTCGTAACAAAATCGTTCTAGACTGTATAGATTTACTAGATTCGGTTATTAAGCTCGGTGCATATATAAGAAGATGCGGTTGAGTCTCTGTAGTATAAATGCTTACCATCCGAGCAACTCCCTCATGTCGTTATATTCCATTGGAAGTACTAATAGATGTAAGTTATCCTGTTCAAGTGAGCATCTGTATTTCAAAAAATGTTTGTGGGAAGATTTCCAAAAGGATTCTCAAGTTAAGTGAACAGTATTTGTTATCTATGATTTTTTTACTCTATGGACACAACACACAGTATTCAAATGCTATTCAAAGTGAGGAGAATGAAAAGTGTAAAACTATATTATTACGCTGAATATACGTTTAAAACACAACAAGCCCGTCTAGCTCAGTTGGTAGAGCGCAAGGCTCTTAACCTTGTGGTCGTGGGTTCGAGCCCCACGGTGGGCGGTTTAGTTTATGAAATTTTTTAAAAATATTTTCGGTTATCTTAGTTGCATTCAATTAAAATATATCTGATAATCTTGGTGGGCGTTTGTGACATTTTTGTTTTATCTTTCATAATGGGGTGTGCATCCGTCGTTTGGTTAATTTTAAATATGTTAAATCAATGACAAATCAATAAGATAATACTTTATCGATTTTAGTTTATCAGATTTTAGTCACTAACAGTTCGATTTTCGGTTTACCTAATAAGAAAATGCTCATAATAAATTTGTATATGATTTTGTACTTCCGGTACAGTGAGACAAGCAAATCACCTACAAATGTATTGATATCGTAAAACAAGAAATATAATGAGAAATTACATCAGAAGGCTATAATAACGTGTTACAACAAAAACATAATATGAAATTTTTTATATGAAATACTATGACATGTGAAATAAAGTACTTATGTTAAATTATTAATATTTAATATTTATGAAGGATAATATAGTTGTAACTTACTATCGTCACCCGATAACTCAATATAAAAACTGATAACCCAAAAAAAAAAATTATAACCATCAAAACCTTGTTAACTCAACAACCCAATAGCAACTACCCCCAATAACATTTTTTCACCCCTACATTCAACTATGATATATCTTTCTGTTCTAAATTCTAATTCTCTATTGGAGAGTAATCTTTATTTATCTAATTTGTTCCTAACCAACATTCATTCGCTATATCTTTCCGTTCTAAATTCTAATACTTGAGAGTTATCTTTATTTATCAAATAATTTAAGAATTCCAGAAATTCGAAGGCAGATAAACTATTTGGAACTGTTAGGACCACTGCAAAAGTAAGCTTAGATAATATCAAAGTGCAACTCAAAAGCCTTGATGCTCTTCAACATATTGTTGATTAGATCTCAATTTATATATCCAGAGTGAACTGCGTTTGTGTATGGGGGGTATCATATTATCATATGCCTACTTAGACTATAATTTACAACTCTAAGGAGACAAATTTGATGGATCAAAACTATATTAAAACACACTTTATTCACAATGTCTGTACAGTAAGTGCGAAAAACCAGCCGCTCCACCACCAAAGTAACTTCCATGGAATCCGAAACGTCCCATTTTGGTAAAAGCAAATCCTTCTCTTCCACAGACGTCAATGCCTACTTATCTGCCAGAGATGTTTTATACTTCAGCAAAAACTATTCAAAAAGATTCTATAAACTAAAGTAGAACATCTATAAACAGAACTTCAGGCTAGAATTCTTTTGACTTAGCTGGGGGTAGTTTGGGGGAGTGGAAACAAATAAAATACCTCATGCGATTTAAACGTTTACCATTACTTTAGAAAGGGGAGTAATTTATCAGATTCCACAGGTCAATTCTTTGGATTATTAAAGATTCTAATATGAATTGCAAGTATTTTTTTTGTGAAAGGGTCACTTGAATATGTATCTTTGGTCATCATTTGAAAGCCTCAAAAGGATATACATTCAGTTCTTTCATCAATCGTAAACTATTCTTCAAATCAATTGATCTAACATTTTGCCCTGCTAAGATGATGCTTCTGAGAATTCCTAGAGTAAATACTTATCCTTGAATTGACATACAAATTCTAACCAACTAAACCACAAAAAGGGACTCCTGCCAAACACTATCTGACACAAGTACTCGCTAAAATCATGTACAACTTTAACCTAGCAGATGAGGATGCCGAATATCCCTGAATTCAGAACCTAGTTGGTCTACAACCTGACTTTTTCAAAAGAGCTGCCAGAAGTCCCTACTATGCAGAAAGTCCAAACACCAGACCCGTCCTTACCCAAGATTGCATTTTTTGTTGTAGAATCTCATTGATCAATTTTGAATTTTGAGGTTCCACCTGGAATTTGATGCCCGAGTCTGGAGTTTAATGGTTGGAAACCATTTTTTTAAATCTTAGGCACTTCATTAATATGGTGTTAATACACTCATGTTACGTTTAATCAGCAAGCTCAGACACTTCATTAACACAGGGATAACTCATAACTAAAATATCAGGAAAAGTAAATTTAAGTTGAATTAAACATGAAATTTAAGAAACATTAATCACAAACAATCATACAAAGGAACTGTCCGGAAAACCCTGCCGCCAAGACAAGCAAAAGAAACTGATCTAATTGCAATGCACTACATCTAAACCAAAGAAGAAATTATCAGAATAAAACAAAGAAATTACAGACTAACCTTAATAATCTGTACATTGAATAGTAGCAGATCGCAGAACATTGAACATGCTGTGTCTGAGTCAAAACTCCGGACTGGACAGTTGATAACTTTTTTATCATCTTAGACGAATTCCATGGGCCTAGCTAACCTGCATGGGTCCGAATAAGGTAAAAAGATAAACTACCTGTCAGTAAGTGAAGACATATAGAGAGAATCTGGTGATCTTGAACTAACCTTTACCAAACCTTATGAAAAAAGTTGAGCTAAAGCATGAAAAAGTTGCCGATATTCGTTTGATGAAGCACCTTTGGACTCCGATCTAGTCCATGAGAAGCCACCTAAAATGCCCATTCAAGCAAATCAACAAATTGCTACGACTAGAGCTACGTAATAAAGATACTGTGAAATACTGAAACATTGTTTCTCAGATTACAACGCCTTATTTAAAAGCAATAGTTATGCTCGTTCAGATTTCAGAAGACAGGAACAAAACTTCCTTGTTATTATGAAGATAATCAAGATAGTAACTAACATCAAAGAAGAAGACAATTGATACCATGAAGGGGAATAAGAAAAGGAAAAGCTATAAGAAGACAACATAGTGCAGGACATGCAATTACAATAAGCTTAGCTTAGGCACGTTTGAGAGTAAGGAACCATGAACTTTGCAAAAGGGAAAAAATGGCTCATACCTGCTCAATTTTCAGTAAATGATACTCCCACCATCCCAACTTATGTGATAGTGTTTGACTGTGCATGGAGTTTAAGATAAAACTTTTGAAACTTGTGGTCTAGAACATGTCACGGATTATTTGGTTTTTTGAACGGGTAATGTAACATGTCACAGATAGTTATGTAGCTATGAATCATTTTATTAAGAGTAAAATGAATTTTCAAATTAAATTGTTTCTATAAATTATTTCACTGATGGTAAAATGTAAAGCTTCAAAAAATTGTTTCTAAATACAGAAAAGTGTCATTCTTACTAAAACAAATGACAAAAGGAAAGAGTTTCACATAAAATGGGACCGATGGGATACATAGACATATAACATATATATTGGTGAAAGAGCCTTTAACGGTCTAAGCAAAGGAGGTACCATAAGCAGTGGCTCACTGGTTGCACTCTTTAAGACATTTCAAAGCTCAAAGATGCACATGGAGTATATCATTAACCCTAGATTTTTAAGCCATACTACTTTTTTCAATGCCTGTAACAGTTTTTTTCCATTTAACCAAGAAAATCAGAGAAAGAAGAAACTCTACTTTTCTATTCCTCCAGAGATCATTAGCATTTCTGTTTACCCCCTTCTCTTGTTTTTACCTCCAATGACATTAATCATACCACCTAACCAATAGCACAATAAGAGAAACTCAGTCACAGCAGCAGTAAATTATGCAAAGTTCTTTTCTATACCATATGAGTTAAGGCTGCATAGCGTTCCTCATTTAGGTACAATGGCTTTCCACGATTCATTCCAGAATCCTGCATGTATAAAGAAAAAATTTTAAAATCCAAATGGATAACGTAAGACAATAGCACTGTGCATGTATGTCTACCACACCAGTCTCGACAAGGATTAAATATTAATTTGACACACAAAAAGAAGGAAATACAAAACAGAAGCAAAGTAACCACTATCCATCAGATCCTAAGAAACATTTTAAAACAGATTAAGTTGGAGTTGGACCGTCACAAATTGGAAACTCTAAAGACATTCCTAAAATAAACTTGACCCGCGCCAATTTTCTTCACTTTTTAACTCAAAATATAAAACTATAAATAAGTATCCAAAATAAAAAAGTAGAGGACGATTTGTGGGTATAAAGAACCTTAACTAGCAACATTTCTCAAATAAAAGGTACCTTTTTAGTTGTTTCAGATATTGAGCTTGGGAGTTCGAAATAGCCAGCAAACTTCATAATAGAAACTAAACTTCTACGTTGTGCTAGTTTGAAAAGCAACGTTTCTTTATATAAAAGCACCTATTGTAATTGTTTCACATTTTGACTTCTACGTTGTGCTATTTTGAAAAGCAACATTTCTTATATAAAAGCACCTATTGTAATTGCATTTTGAGCTCGGGGGCTCAAAATAGCCGGCGAACTTCAAAATAGAAACTAAACTTCACTGTTGTGCTACGAAGTATAAACTCTTTTAAAAGTAACATAATTATATGTTTTTCACTGAACAATTTACGTGTACATATTATGTGACTGTTAAAACGCTTCTCAGCTCTGTGAGAAAAATACCAAGGGGTGGAACGAACCATTGAAGATCATTAACACACACACACCCCACTCATCCCAAACACCTTTCTTGACGAATAAAACCTTACAGAACTGATTATCAAGGTAGCAAGATGGCCATTAGGTGGCTTTCAAAACAATTAAGGATCTAGGCATTTAGCTATAATTCAAAAATAAATACATGACCCCACAATTCAACTTCCAAAATTGAAGTCCAAAACAAAAACTGGATTGCCTGATTGCCTGCCCACTTTATGGCAAATTTCAAATCAGAAGCAATTAAAAGAAGAATACCCATATCCAATCGACCATGAGGTCCAATTAGGGCTTCAAGAATCACCGAATTCAAGGATTCTCAATTAGAACCTTTTACATATCAAGTTTACAGAGAATTTCACATTTCAAATTTTTGTTGGTTTTTTCCTAGGATTTTTGGGAACTTGTTTTGAGTGTTAGAGAGTATCCAACCATCTTCTTGTAAAAAAATCACTTTTCTCATTCTTCACGACACATATACCTAAGATCTAGCATCGCACCAAAAAGGAAAAGCTGGAAGAAAATGTAATAGCACAATAATTGTTGCTCCACAGCCTTGGCCTTTGAGTGAAATTTGAAAAAAAAAAGATATGGCTGGCTACCTACACATAAAGCGAAGTTTGCTCTTCTGCTATAAGATGGATCCCCCACCCAAAACAAAAGTTGATATATTCATTGGCGACACAGAGAGAAATAACAAAAGAAGATGGATGTTGGGTTGCATTTTAGGGTTGTGGGTTGGAGAGGAAGTAGAATGCAAAGAGGGAGGGCAAAGGGGTTGGCATTGCCGAAGATGGAAGAGAAAGGAGATGATGAGGGGAGACGTGTTATGGTCAATTATGAAAAATGATTTTGTCAGCAGATACCTTCAAAGAGGTACCATCTATGACCAGTTCCAACTCTACTTTCAGTTTGTGGAGAAAAACAGGGAAAACAACTCCAGTGCCTCATTTGAATTGACTCCAATTTGGAAGGACGTTCTTGAGACTCTCAGTGATTTCTCCTTAGGTGAAACAATCTACTTTTCCTCTTCTCCATGTTCTTAGAAAATTAACAAAAGTGTATAGAAAATGCTGAACAATTAGTAGATCTTTTAGGGTTCTGTAATTAGTCTCTTGTTTTAGCTTGTTACTACCTTTTTGGAGGTCTCCAGCATACCTTAATGCTGAGGAATACAACATTCATTACCAGTTTCAAAAAAAAAAAAAGAACAAAATTATTGTCAACCAAACACAAATCTTCTGCAATCCAAACCCCTTTCATACCATGCAAATAGCTAAAGCACTGACTTACCTCTTCACCAAATGCATCTAAGTATGGGGAAGGCCACGATGCCTGACGAGCAGATCTTTGAAGTAACACTGTGGTTTTCTGTAGTGAAAGGATAAGTAAAAGTCATTCTACTTGTCCTAAAAGACGGTATTACATCAAAAAGATCAAGACAAATATAAGAGCAAAAAGGAAATACCACTTACTTTGATTAATAAGAACACCCCAGTACCCGCTCCACATGCCATTGCATGTGTTTGGCACCCACTTTCCCTGGCGAAATCAAATATGTCAGACATAATTAAGAGGACTATCAGAAGAATCAAAGATGCACTTGAACCTGCAGCATGGCTTCCAATTCGGAGAGCAGAGTCTACCACACAACAAGCACAATGCAGGCTCCTCCAAAACAACTCCACAGTCTGGACAATGTTGTTTAATATACCTTAAAGTAGCACCAATGTATCCAAAACATTCAACGGTTATACAAAGATAGTAGACAAATTGGATACTATTACGAATATAGTAGACAAGTCAAATACAATACTACTTATGCATGTAAATAACCAACCTCTGTAGGAGGTCCTGGTAAAGATGAGGCAAAATCATCAGTTTAAATGGAACTGCAGGGGTAGAATACATAACATCATTCAACAAGCGAGCTTCAAACTGCTTGGAGAAACGACGCAGCCATCTTGGAACCACAAAACGTACTGTTTCATCACTAATAACGTCATCAAGTGGGGGAATCTTAAATAACTTTTCCAACTTTTCAATCTCATTGAACTCAACTGGTATGTTTCCCCCACATTCCATTGTTTCACCCATTGAATATGGTAATCCATCAAATATGTTACTGCCGCCACTAAATGGTGCTGATACAGAAGAACAAACCAATTTCCACAACAATGCGCATCTTCTTAAATAAGGAAAACTCAGGCTACGGATTGCATCTTTGACATCATGCATTTCAATATGATTAGAATCAAAATATTTGTAAGCCACTCCATTTTCCTCGATTATTCTATAGATGTCAGAAACTAGAGAATCACTACATCCTGGCATAGACAAACTACTTTGTTGCTTTCTGCTATAGGTAATTACAATCTGAAAAGAAAAAACAATGACTTAGCACCTTCAAACAAAAACACACTAATTAGTAGTAGAGACAATGATTGAACAAAGAAATTATGCGGTAACCTGAGTAATAGTGACAACATAGAAAAGATGAACAAGACACAGTAATGATTTCTCGCACGACAAAAATTGGGACGGGAGGCAATATAACACCCACGTTAATGATGAAAAAGCATCATGTGCAAGAACTGGATCAGAGGATCGTTTCCAGAACTGAATATCAGGGTACTGTAATTCCGCCTCAGAAAATTCCAAGATGTCTTGCATGTTACCTGCAAAGCACACCAACAATCATAAATTGCTTCTACATTCCCCTGACATCGATTACCACTATATCCATGTTTCCAGAATCTAAGTTTCATCCTTAACAAAATAATTGAGGCACAAAAAGCAAATAATGGAGGAGGGACCGTACCTCCAACAATAGGACTATCTGGACACTCATCTGCAGAAATGTCTGAGCATATAGACTTCACAAACAGCTGAATTCCTCTTAACCTCAACAGGACAGTAAGTGAGTCCTCTGTCCGTGTGCTTTGTACAATGCTTAGTAATAAGGATAATATAAAACAGTTTGTAGATTTGAGTTCTTTGTACAGAGCACCAAGGCTGTAGTTTGGAGCTAAAGAAGTATTCCCAGATCGAGCAGCAATTTCTGTCGATATAAGGGTGTACTTGAGTGTGTCGAACAAAATCAGAGAGTGACTAATCCTACCAGATTCTGAAATCTTATCCTTGTCCGGAAAATACATTTCACATAATACCCGAACCACATAATCAAGATTTACTCTCATCTGCCCGAATTGCTGAAGTGGAAGACTCTGTAAAATCTCTCTACTTCCAGCAACATCAGCTGCACTTTGCAGGAGAAATAAAGCTTCTTGAAAACGAAGCGTTGAAAGGCCTACAGCATCTGATGGACCAGTTGAGAGGGACGGTGTTGACCTTTTAGTTTCGGCAGGTAATGCTGGCAGAACTGAGTTAGCAAGTCCACGGCATACAGGACAGAGGAACTCCCCCTGAAAAACAGCAAAAATGATAAAATAATTTAGTATCAACTCCATCAGAAAGCAGAGAGTAAGACTAGAATGGAGGTTTTTTACCTGATCCGGATCTACAATATGACCCCCTTCAAAAACAATTTGTCTGGTATATCTGCATAAAAGATATGAGACAGTTACTTCCCTAAACTTGCAGAATTGGGGGGAAGGCTTACTATGGAACACAATAACACATCCAAATAGGAAGTTACAAGAAACCTATTTAAGTTTGAGAAGGAAAAACTAGAATAAAGTAGTCTAAAATACATGGTCAGTAAAAGGAAACAACCCTACTATAAAGAAAAGAGAATTCCGCCAAATCAGAAAAATTGATATTGGCTTAAGACATTCACTTCAATGGTCAAAAAAGACGGTCTCAGAAGTACAAAATCAAAAGGAATGGATTAAAAACAAAGCTTTCAAGGCAACACACCCTCTTTTGAGTTAAGAAATTAATACCTTTCCTTTAGTGAAGATAAATAGCGGTCAAGACATCCCTGATGCACAGCATGCCCACAGGATGAAAGATATATTCCATCACAATCTGATGGACCAAATCCATTGTATGTTGGAAGCAGCATACCTGACTCCAATTGTGCCTTGCGGCTATTCGTTGATGCAGAAGGACTACATTCTCTTGAAAGAGCAGAAATGTATCTTCCAAGCAGAAGTGACTCAGCACTCCCATTATCACCCAAAGCTGAAAGTTTCCTATCATTTTTTAAAAGATCCCAGTTCCATGAATTAGCATCCATTTCTTCCCAAATCAACGAGTACATGTGTTCTTCTAGCATCTCGAAGGAAGAGGATGTCTTTTTCTTTACAGTGCTTGATGCGCAAGAGGGTTGAATGTTCTTCATTGAGGGGAATTTTTCCTTGATATATTCCAGAAATGCTTCCACTTCCTTAGGTTGTCCTTCTAAAGCAAACTCATTTACTTTATTTTGGATTAATTGCATTAACCAAGATGATGAAGTAATTTCTGAACTTCTTGAAAGATTGCTCCTTTCAGATGAAATGTTTGGCACTTGTTTGGCACAAGACATGGGCTCTTTCCCAGGGCGGCGAGTTTGTTCCCATGAAGGAGGACCTCTGTTGGTGCAACTGAGAAGCCTGGATTTCTTATTTCAGGAATCAAGATGAAATAAGTGTTATTCCACTTATCAGGGGATAAATTAAAGTTCAATAATCAGATAAATCACCAGTCATATCCAAGCAGAAGAAATTGATAGCAACACATAAATAGATCCACCTACCTGAAGAAGAATTAGGTAAGATACAGGACTTCTAGAATTTGGATCACGGCAAAGAGAGCAGATAACAGGAGTAGCCTCTTCAGATCTAGGTCTACCATCTGAATCGCATAAGTCTTTGCCATGTTTAGAATCATCTGCCGCAACATCTGTTTTGGAATCAATGCTTGCTAAAAACTTGGATTGTTGAACCCTCATCTTCTCCTGTAAATTAGACATGGAATACATTGAGAAAGTGAGAGTCAAACAAGACTCTCCCAGTATTAGCAACTGAAAACAGAAGATTAAATTTTCTCTGGTTCTACTATGGTGGCAACATAGTACAACGGAAAGTATTTATAATGACAATGAAACAAGTAACATTCTAAATATATGATATGTTAAAACAAAACTTTCTAAATTTACACTTCTAAATACAGAGGGAAAAGCAGGCTAGCTTCAACTTTAGGGAGAAAACTACATTGCAGCACATCATTCTTTTTAGTGCCGAAGAGCTTTTGTATGAATCAGATGCATTTGTACATGTTTGTCACCATATTTGGCATGTAGTAGGTTCAAACAGGTACCAACTATCTACCTTTATCTGGAACAATAATTTCTTCTTTTCTTATTGACAGCGGTGTCCGGCTAACTTGTGCACCTTGACTATTCCATTAGGTACTGAGTAACTCTGCACACCATTGATGGAAGGAAATCATTTAGCATTTTTGCCTCTGTTTGAACTTCAAAATGTGACATCAAGGTTCTCCAACTCCATGGACCACAAAGCCACACCATTGGGTGCTTATCCAGAACAATACTCTCCTCTTATTTAATTCTGATCTCCAATTTCCACATTAGAATTATGACAAGTAACTTGTTCAAGATATCACGGGGAAAGATATTGTTCTAGCATTACCTTAGCTGGTGGATAAAGCAGCAAGTCATAGACACAGTTATGCATTACACCTTTTCTAGGGAAACATGGAGGAGGTTATTTGCAATCATATTTCTTAATAATTACAGTTACCTGTTTGCAATAAAAGACTAATGTTTTGTGCAGTTTGGGTGAGTTTCTGTTAATTATATTATGTGGTTGTGATAACACTAAAAAGGTAAAGAGTTTGATAGGTTCAGAATCCTCCTTCTCCCGTGTATATGCCTTGATGTATTGCAGGATAAAGTTATGTATCCTACTTCATGTGGATGGAATAGGTTTATTGCCTCAGCAACCAGTGAGGCAGAACATTTTTTTAAATAACCATGGTGTCCGAGCCAGCTTGTGCACACGCTTAATTCCATGGGTTCCTGTTTGCTACCTTCCATTACTACCAGTACCAGATAACTTTGTCCACCAAAGCTTGGAAAGATGGGAACAAATCACCAAGTAATTTTTTCCTCCACTAGGATTTGAACTTGAAACTTTCTAGATTCCTTGTAAGAAGATATAAGATGGAAAGGGCATCTGTGCATGTCACATTGTAATTAGGGGTCACTTCCACAGTTAAGTAGTGGAGTCTAATTTACTACTAATATACCCCCCCCCCCCCCCAAAAAAAAAGGGGGGGGGGGTGTTCAACCTGAGACTGGCAGAATACTCTCAATCAACAAGTTTTTAACCAGTTTCGGAAAAAAAGAATATTCTCGATCTACATTCGAGAGATTGGTGAGAACATCTCCAATGTTTTCACCTGATCCCCCACCCCCCACTCATAGCTCAGTAAATACTTTAAGTAGGGATACCATTTCATCTAGAATAAGTTGTATTATTTTTCATTTGTCATTGTAATTTCATTTGTTGAGACACAAATATTAATTATTAGTATTCTGAGTTAAGAAAATGGATACCTTCATTAATCAACTGCTGAATTTGTAGCTTATCATTTTACTTGAAAATTAATATGCCTATAGTCCAGGTAAGGCATAATGGAGTCAATAGACTCAAATTTAACTCCACCAGCCAAGAGTCATCAACGGGGAAGTATGTGATTTTACACAACAGAGAGTATATTTATGTGATAGTAACAAACTAGAGGGGAGATTAATGTAGTTTACACTTTACCCTACTATTTTCATTCCAGTAACATCACTCTTCTCTGTGATATAAAGAATTTTATACTAAGCATGGTTTCATCCAATGCTGCTATAAGGAAAAAAAATGATTTTAAAAATGAACACATAATTTTTTCTTAAACTGGAATTGTGCCAAAAATTTCTGCTAGATCAAGCGCAATTGACTAGTCCTCCAATTATTTATTTATTTATTTTCATGTGAATAATATGGACTCCACTTGTATAAGTAGATGGAGGACTACCCATCTATGTTAAACCTTTCTAATCATTTGTTTCTACATAAATTCTACTTATTTCCTTATTCTCTGTTCTTATCCAAGATAATGTTACCTTGACATTAGACCTCTGTTTTAAAAAAAAAAAAAAAAAAGTTGGTCATATAGCATATATCCTTGCACTCTCTCGAGTCTAAGCGCGGCAACTCCCACACGCATCTCTTCTGTCATATACATGTGGGGCTTCTAATCCATGAGGATTCCCAATCTGGGGTAGAGCATACTAAGTTTATGTTTCAACATTACATGCTTATAAATTTTACACATGGAGAATGCCAAAACCTGTCCGGATAAGGATAATTGTTATTTTTATTTGGTACAGACCACCACCCCAAATCCTCTACCTAGAAATCCAACGGTTGCATGTTTCCATTTTGTGTCTATGGTGACTCGAACCCGAAATCTTATGGTCAGATGCCGGTCTTTACCATTAGACTATCCCTACCTTGTTGTATGCCAAATAAGGAATCTCCACTTCTCTAGTCTTAAGATACATAGCTAAAGCCAAACACAACACAGCAGCAAAATGAACAACTTAAGATTGATTGTCTAGAGAGCAAAAAATAGATTATCCGTATTTAGCAAATTATTGAACAACAAATCATTAAGTACTCTTGTGTAATCTCACCAGCATAGCAGCTTGTCTCTCTCGAGCTTTAGCCTTATGCTTATCACTGTCTGAAACTGATTTGAGGCTATTCATATCACCAGTTGGAAAGGATCCAGATAACTGATTGACCACATCTGGAGCAAGATCTTGCAGTTTTTTCGTGCATTCAGGTTGTAGCTCAGCAAATTTCTTCAAAACACTTTCAACCAAAGATAAGAGGTTAAGCATTCCAACCTCCACAAAATAATTTTCTTTCTTGTGTTTCCTCATTAACAAAACGAGAAGAGATAGCAAGCTCTGATCACCAAATTTACCCACTGATATTTCTTCACAAGCTAGAGCTAAAATTGGAATAACATCTCCGTTATAGCAACTATGTTCACCAGATTCCCTATGTGCATGACAAATATCCAATGCTAATGACAGCAAATGCAGTGCTCTTAACAGAACACCATCTGGAGCACGTGAAGCATTTGATGCATCAGAAAACACAGCATATGATACAACAGCACGGACAATTTGGAGGACTGTCCTACAGGTAGCTACTTCAGCTATACGACCAAGTGGTGGATAAATCTTGCTCCATCCTGGAAGCTGAGTGGTCAATGCCGATGCATTACAGAAACGCATATATCTCTCTTCGGCTACTTGCACATCCCTCGAATTCCAACGAGGATGGTACAGATCCAGTTCCTTCCAATAGGGCAACCGCAGTTTGTACATACCCTGTGATAGATAAGGAATTGGGAAATATCACAGGACAGAAAAATGATCAAATTGATTTCCTTGGAAATGTACAAGGATTAAGTATGAACCAAATATCAGAAATAAACCTGGTTCATGCCAGATGGATTTGAATAAATTGCTATTTTGTCCAAAACTTCCTGAAATTTATCAATCTTGGACAGGTCACGAGGAAGAGACTTCACCAGCTGACTATGAGTGGCATCACCAATTGATAGTCTATATACTAATTCTCTTTGCAAACATTCACTCGAGGTTAGCCCACAAAACCGTCGTTCTTTCAATATTTGAATAATAAGAGTAAGCATCTCTTGAACTAAAGCGGGTTCGTACCTAGAAAGAATGGTGAATTGTATTAGACAGAGCAAGTAGTAGATGCATGGGAAATGTCCCTGTGAGGTTCCAAAGCATCACATATTATCAATACTGAACATATACAACAAGGTACACTGCCAATCAAAATATACAATGCAGATCTCATGTGAATCAGATCTTCTAACTCTAGCTAACCGTAAGCATATTAGCCAATTTATGCCCATGACCAGCAATAGCTCAATGGAAAGGCTATCAATCATCTCAAAGAAAGTATATAGTAGCAAGTAGCAACTAAAAAACCCTCTACGAACCCAAACTCCAGTTCTTTTCAGGCAAACAAAAACCCTGCAGCAAACTATCTTAAAAGAAGTTCCTTTTTTTATTAGATTGTCAAAGTCATGTGACTGCTTAAGATCTATGATTTTTCCAAACATGTATAATGATCTACAGGCATGATTTAAAAACTTCTTGGAGAAGTACGCAGACTGTAAAGAGTCACCTACTATAACATAGCATACAAGGTACACTATCATGTCCCATCCCTTCATGTATTACATTTTTTTATATTAATATCAAGTAAATGTTCAATGTCTACCTCCTCCTCCCACCCCACCACACACACACACACACTTCAACGGAGAATGTACTTATAACAAGTATGTCCTTAGGGCCTAGCTATTGTCTAATCTTCTTTTTATCTTATTTGTTTTAAGTTTCAGGATTGTGCAGAAACCTCTGCCATGAAATAGGACACAGTTTAACATCTTTGGCTCCAGTCAAGCTATAAAACTTACAAATTTTAACAAGAGCAGTGGCACGACAACAACTTCTATCATTTCCTAGGTTATTTTCTGTTTGTTGCCAGAGAAGATTTTATCTAAGTACCAGTAAGAAAATATAAAAAATTCTGGAAAGAACAAATGTAACTAAGTAACGTGTGCATGTCCTATAAATATTAATAGAAAAGGCATCAGAATAATGTATTCTAAAGAGAAAAACTTCATAAAAGAACTCAAATATATAAAATCATCAATATTTTTCACTCTTTTTCAAAATGGAATTGCTGCATAAAAGTGTCAGGAAGATATAATTTATCAAGGGTTTCTTTCTAGAAGGATCTAACCACTGTTTAATATAGGTGAACGTGTATATCAATTAAAAAGACTGATCGACAAAGCCAGTACTAATCACAAAGATTACCGTTGCACAATTAAGTACAAATTATGGAACAGGATTATCCTGACAATGATCAATCTAAGTGTCAAGAGCATCCCTTATGTAATGATGGTATACATTAAAGAAAATAGTGTTTTATACTTGATCCGTGGATGAAAATGGAAGTCGTTGATGAAAGTAAAAAGGAAATGTAAATCACATACTCACTAGGACGTTCAAGATTGAACGAGAGGTAATTTGATAGCTCAAAACGTTCTAAAATTCTACTGATATATAAATCAGCAGGGGCTAGTGCAGCACAGCATTGTAGCAGAAAGAGGTCAAGCTCCAGACCCTGCTCAGACCTGCATAAAATGTTTAGAAAGATATTGGCTTAATACTATCCAAAGGAATATTAAAGATTAAATCTCATATGTATTAGCATAACAAAGATACTCACTATTGTTCATCATAGAGCCATGAATAAAGACTGCACATTTAACTATATAAAGACTGCACATTTAACTATATACATACCAGCGGACAGAGCGATACCACTCACAGGATAATATAGCAGCATCACCATTCCTACGCCACATTCCAGCATGAACCTGTGCACAAAACACCCTAATCCGAAGAGCATGTTCCATAATGAAGGCAGAAAACCCCTGTGGGTGGTAGCCTCCCAGAATATGGCCAAAAAAGTCATAATGGACAGAAGATGACAACTTAGCAGAACTAGCAAGTGGTTCTGCAGTCTCCCCATAGCATTTGCCTAGTGCCTTCTGTAAAACCATTGAAAGTAATCGATGCATCGGATTGTGAACAGATATATCCTGCAAACTAACTTTATATACTATATCAGGCCAATCAGGCAAACTCAGCAACCGCAGAGCTTCTAATTCAGATGCATTATCTCCTTCCAGCATACTGTCATCATGACCACCAAGACAAGCTGCTTCTTGGCCCGAACCCTGGCCAGAATCCAAGGTAGTCTGACCATTCAGGGAAGGATTAGAGTATTGTTTATTATAACCTTCAGCAGAAGTCAAGAGTCTAACGTCATTTGAAGGAGGACTCTGAGATTTAAACATTTCTCTGCCTCTTCTAAACTTTGAGAGTGTTTTTTTCAACACAGAGAAATTATTGCCGGGAGTAGAACTTGTTTTCGGACATAATATGTGAAGGAAAGGTCCCGAAGTGTTATCAACTATCAGCCAATTTTCAATGGCCCTCAGGCACTCTAATGTTAAGTATAAAACAGATGATGATATTGGAGAACCATCATATTTTACTTCAGGAACCCTGGATGCATGTTCTAATGGACTCCTCCCAGCCATACTGCATACAGAACTTTCCTGTGATAGCCTTCCAACTTTTGCATGTCTTTGGCTATCTTGGTCTTCAAAATCTTGTGTGTGTGTGTTGAAGAAAGCATCAGCAGCATCTTCTGTACTACTCATAGAGAAAGCACCACCCACCAAAAGAGAGTGAATATTTGCAATAGAATGACCCAAAACAAAAGGCAAATGCATATTTTCATTCTCTTCTTCTACATGAATGCCAGTTTCTCTTTTTTGTGGGTTCGCTCCTTGCACGAAAGCCAATAGTTTCATCCATGTTCTCAATATATCTCGTCGATCATGAGTTACATATCTAGGTACAACAGAATGACTCATGACAAATCGAATGTCTTCAACCACACGGATAGTAGTTTCGTACAAATCTGACCATTTCATGACCTGAATAACCAAGCAAACCTTAGCAAACCAATGACTGGCAATTCATAAATATGGTAATACCACTAACGATTGAAGTGTACTGACAAGACCATAAAAGTCAGGTAGAACGAGCAAAAAATCAAACAAAACCAGTTATGTCACCGCTGAATAGAACTATCAAATAAATTATTTTAAAATGTATAATTTTTCAAAAAAAAAAAAAAAACTAGTTGTTCATTTGCAAAGAGCCGGAGGCCCTACAAAAACAAAATTCATATCAAATATTAATATATTTCGGATGTGCATTCTTCATTGATTGGTAGAAGTAAGCCCAAGAAAAGAAGCAAAGCTAAGCATCTGCCAGCATGCACATTTTCTCTCAAAGAAAACTACGTCACCTTCATCAAGCATGCACCTTCTTTTTTTTAAAAACTTGTAAGTTTACAAGCATGCACCTTTTTTCTTTCATTATTTCTCTTAAGTTGAAGTCATACAGCAATCATCAATTAACTTCCATTTAAACTACATCAAGAGCATATGCTCAGATGACCTGCTAGACAGCCATCAGGCATCAACACATTTACTATGTTACAGAGAAGAATAAGACCAAGAGGCGAACACTTGAAAATTCCTCTTGGTCAATCAGTCAAGCGTCTCTCCAAACAAAATATAAAAGCATATTCTATAGGCTAATAAAGAACATCAGAAACCCCAATGGTGAATAATCTGACAAAGGAGTGCTTCAGGAAACTCATTAAACAGTAAATCGTCAAACTAACTATACATAATTATTCACATTCAAACACATAGCACTAAAGAGCATTTGACCTTGGGAAATATATGATGACCCATTGAAAAATCTCCTAATTCATAAGAACTTGCAGTTGATATGTTAAATACTAGCTTGTATTGCTTTTATTGCCTGTACCATTGATAAATACGAAATTTCACAGCCAACAGTGTCACCAACAGTTGATAAAGTTAGAATGAAGACCACTTTGAATCACAACATAGGCAAAAAACTACATGATTTTTCTATCTGCCTGATCTTTGGTAAGAAAGTCACTCTAAAGTAGATATTCCACGTATTAATAAATACTTGATAAACGTATATCAAAATAAAAGGCGGAACCCATCGGCAGCCCATGAAGTTTGCGCCAACTTTCACTTAGACACCTCAAGTACGCCCTGTTGTGTCATTTTGACATTTTTTTTACAATCAACTAAAATTTAAAGTGTGTAATACACTTGTGGATAACATGGCATGATGACTAATTATAAAGGGACATGTGGAATTTAGGTGTAAAATAATAATTTGAAAATAAAGTATAAGAAAAAAAACTAATTTTCAACAAAATTAAATAAATAAAATTACCTATGGTCTACAGTCTACACTCTACACACACCTTGTTCTTCTTCCACTTTTTTTTTCCTTCTTGGTTTTCATAAGATCTTTAAAAAAAATCTTTTCTTTTTCTTGTGGTAGATTTGGTATAGTGGACTATTTCATCGATTGTGATTTTCTGGCGAGGTTCCAACAAAGATGATAGGATTCTTCTTCTCTTTTTCTTTCACTTTTTTGTGTTTTGTTCTTTCAGGTGGAAATAAAGTTTCCAAAAATTACTGTGATACCAACAGATAGAGTTCAACGCATTTAACGGAAAAAAAACTCCCTAGATAAAAAAGAATTTGTTTCGTAATTGACCAGCTTGAGGACTAGCGGAAGTATGAGGTACTCTGTAGAATAGTCGAGTTGTGCAGTTGATCCAAAGAAGGAAAAAAAGAGCAAAGCAAAGAAACCGCATTTGATCATTAAGTCAATCAATAAATAGGAGATTAAAAACCAAACTTCGCCATCCAAGGTTATTCTGTTCAAATAAGATGAAAACAAATTCATGTGCAGGAATTAATGGCCTTCATTTCATGCACTTGTCTACATATTGCAGAAACTAAAACAATTTTATGTATTCGGATTCCAACTTATTAAAGGAAATTGAGCATTATGACTTCATTTCCAGCTTTCACATTTGACATAATTAATACCTTAATCTATCTGTGCATAGGAAAAGTCAGAGCAGTTATGTGGAGATAGCAGAAGAAGTCTACACCAAATATACAAAATCTTTCAGAAGAATCATACATACATCTCCATCCAAGAACAAAAACCAGCCTATTTAGTAACATAAGCTAAAGGGCAGCCCGGTGCACTAAGATCCTCTTATCTGCGGGTCCAGCAAAAGACCGGACCATATTGGATCTATTTTGTGCAGCCTTGCTTTGCATTTCTGCAGGAGGCTCTTTCCACAGCTTGTAGCATGACACTTTTGGTCAAACAACAGCAATTCTTACTATCGCACAGTGGTTCACCGTCTTAGTACATAAACTATACAGGGATATTTTAGACATGTCTAAACGTAGAAGGAAAGAGGATCAAAAGAAACAAGCTATTACAATTTAAAGAGTATATAAACATGTTTCTTTAAGGGAAAAAAAAGCACATAAACAAGCTTATATCAGAACTCCACATTTCGCACAATAATATAATGCTCCTTAGTTTAGTATAATTATAATACAACATTACCTGCAATTTACCATCTTCTCCAGCGCAAGACGCAAATATGTCCCCTAAACATCCCAACAGCATGGGTAGAAGATTCAATTCCTTCACAAGACGTGGGGTCAAAGTAGGCACCGTAAATATCTGCACTGAGAATGTTGATAGTAGTTGATATTTGTTGAAAACTGAATCATTGCATTCACTTGTTGCCTCATTCACAACAGTTGGATAATAGCTCAGAAATACTTTTGCAAATTCATATTTAAATTGAGGTTCACCCAACAATTTCAACAGCAATTCATGAATCTTCTTGACATTTTCTTCAGTGATCATAAACCTCTCTGCCCTCACAAGAATATCTAGTAAGCCTGCTGAACAAGATACTCCCCTAGAGATAAAACTAAGCAAACTTTCACTATGCTTACAGAACTTCAATAGCATCTCCACCACTGCAGATGTTAACTCATCTGTAACCATTTTGAGCTCAGTAGCATGATCATTTCTTTTAGGATTTCTTCCAGAGATGCTATCTGGAAATAGAAGCCTTTTTCTCCAACAAGACAGTAATAAATCTAGTACAGGCCCCATTGAGTTAGCAAACTCTTCTGGAAGAGGTTGAATCTGCTCAGCTCCTTTGTGCTTGGAACAAAATCCTTCACGTTTCCATGCAGTAACATCTCCACAATCACAGCAACCACCACCTGTATAAATAATAGAGTAATCGTGGTCCTTATGGTTTCCATTCTGGAAACATGGAACACATATTGCACATGTTGGATCATGCTCACACGTACGGCAACGATATGCAATGTCATTGTTACCCCAAACAGCCCCACAAACACCACGCTGACCAGTGTCTTCCAGTTGCTCCAGAGCTCTACTTGGTTCACTGTCAAACATCAACCACTGTATCCAATCCATACTTTCTTGGAATAAATCTTTAACATTAACGGAGCTGACCATGGATCTTGGAGACTGTATTTGTTGTTCTGTAATAATCTCCACTGCCTCCTCATTAGTAGGAAAAAGTGCAGGGACCAACTCTGCTATCTGTGACTTATTATTCTTCACGTAAGCAACTAAACCAGGCTGTAGTTGTTCCAAATTCTCAGCAGGAACTCCAAGAAGGTCAAGCCTCTGATAAGAAAACAAGGGATTACATGTCAAGATCCATTATTCCCTCTTTTTAAACCAAGAGCAAAAAGGGAAGAGATACAAATATCAACAAGTGATGAAAGGGGTTACATGGCGAGCCTCTGACAAGAGGACAAGGGATTACATGTCAATTTCACTTGCCTTATTTATTGATATTCCTCCCACAGTACAAAAACTAGAAATGGCAGAATTTACTATAAAAAATCAGGGTAATGCAAGATACCACATCCTTGTGGTGATTTTCATTTTAATCACAACAATTAAAACATATAATAACTAAGGTTAACAAAATCATATCAACTAACACTCCCCCACCCCAAACAAAGGGAAAAAGGAAAACAGAATTTTGGGATAGACGATCAAAGGGGCATTCAGCGTAGTTCTATGAATGGGAGGAGGGCAAGCATAGTACTGAACCATAAAAATCAGGAAAGTTTTAGGGAAGCATTTGCACTTTGTACCAACTTTGTACCAAGTTATTTTTCCTAAATCTGTCATCTGATAAGAACTAAGAACTATTGGAATGAAATGAAAATAGAGAGGAAAAAATGTAGAGGATTCATCCAGCCGAACCTAACTAGTTTGGGATTGCAGCGTAGTTGCTTGATTAATTGACATCATCTAACAAGAAGGAAGCACAGTCTAAGAGAGCAACAAGTACCATCGTAATAAAACATGTATGCCATCATTTGCTTCTCTGGATCATTGAGTTTCCAATATATAAAAGAGAAAAGGATTCGGGAGAAGGCTGCAAATCCTGTAATTATGTCTATGTTCCTTATCCTCAAAACTTCTAATCCTCCCTGATGCCACCTGAAAAGTACCGTGTCTAAGCAAAGGTGTTCTTCTTATTTGCCACTGACCACTACTGACCTCATTACAAGTTGATCAATTTTATGAGCCCAACAATTTTGAAACATTAAAAAGTATGTCTTAAGTATCACCATTTAAATGACATCTTAGATAGTGACAATGGAGTCATGCAATTTTTGTTTTACCACCAAAATCTTTTTTCCATATCAATCATCAAATACTGGATATGCTTCACCCATTTTCACCTGCAGAACCTTTAATTGTCGTACCACTCACCATTATGAATACTCTAGTCCAAATTGATGAGCGTCTGATTCTTTGTTCCAATAACATAAGCTTCTCCTCGTTAACCATCTTCCGTTGTAATAACTGGTGAAACTTCAAGACCATTGTAGAAGAAGTATTGAACGTTAAATAAAATAAGTCTCCATATAACCTCAAAAGCATGCAGACTCTTCAAACATAGGAATAATCCCCACCATCACCATTACCACCCAAAAATAAATAAAACTATTCTTTTTAGCTACCTAAAATTCTGGACTCCGTGTAGCCATCCTTCAACTTCCAAAGTAGAAGACTACTATAAGTTCTCAATCATAAAATTAACAGTAAATCAGCTTCAGCCAAATAATTTCCATTAGTTATGACCAATTACACAAATGTGATTACCTTCTCACCCAACACCAATTCATAAATCTTCCATTCAGCAACTTAAAACTAGGACATAAGAAAAAAAATTGCTTCTAGCATAGATAGAGTCCTCTACATAGATTAACTATATAGCAAATCCATTCCCTCTTCTTACAGATAAAATAAGCACAGTGCAGACTCTAAGTAACATAAAATCACATATAAAAATGCCTAAAAAATTCACCTCAGCTCTTACTATTGATTTTTCTTCTCCTTTTAACAGAAATGAACTATTCTGCTAAACAACATTTCAATAATCACAAAGCCTCCATCCAATCCCATCCAATCCACATACACAGATATTCCATTGTCTTTCTTCTAAAAACAAAATCTAAAACCCCAAAAAAAAAACTTTTTTGATTTGTTCATCATTAAAAAAGCATTTTTTTTTCAAAAAAAAAAAAATCAAATGCTATACTTGCAAACTGATACAAACTATGAAGAAGAAAAAATCGATTACCTTAAGAATACGCTCCATCGGAGTGAGCGTATCCGACTCCGGCGATGAGTCAGTATCCATTTGTAACACTGACCGAATCCAATCGGCGCAATTACAATTCACAATTCCACCAATTTCTACTCAATTGTACTGTCAATTTATAGTTTGAATTTAGAAACTCTAGCTGAATTTGTAGGATTGAAGTTCATCAACTGCATATGTAAACTTGAAAATTCTGGAACGATCTGTAATACAGTAATACTCTTTTGTTGTTATTTGTTTGGATAAAAGCCTAAAAATTGCTTACTTGCTTTACTCTTGACCTTTTGTAAGGCCAACAACTTTGCTACTTGTAAATTGTAACCATTTTCTACTAATAAATAAATAATATGAACAACAAAATAAAACATGTTTTTGTTCCATTATAAATTATAATTCCAAAATTTAGATTTAGAAAATAAAGTTTTTGAGGTTGAGATTTTTTAATTGAAGTTATGTTTGAAAATTATTTTATTTCACAAAAAAAGTTAAAATTTTATAAATAGAAGTATCAAAAAATTAAATCAATTTTTAAAATTTAAATTATTTTGAAAGGTGTATTATCAAATTTGATTGAAATAAATATGTGAAGGAGAATTTAAAATTTTTCAAAATGTCAATATTTTAATATTTAAGAGGGCCTTTTCGACTTTTAATAAAAATGTCAAAATTTTAGTTTGTTATGTATTTTATTTATGTTTTTATTATTTGTTTTTATTTAAAGAATATAATTATTTAACAACAAAGGGAGAAAATCAAGGGAGAGAATATTTTTTTAAAAAAAAAAGGATCACTTAATTTTCTCATCAGTTACATTTTCAAAGAAAACTCAAACTTTGTTTTTTTTTTCTCCAAAATTTTAACCTTTTTAAAATTGTATTCATTCCACTATATATTCTATTTATATTCATTATAGTTTTATGTTGTTCTTCGTATAATGAAACTTGTATTTTTTTTATTAGTTTGTATTCATTCCAATAGGTATGTCAAGTGAATCTATAATTATTTAAGAAACATATTTGTATTCATATATTTTTTCCCTTTGTATTTATTTTTTTCTTCAAAAATCTTGTATTTTGTATTCATTTCAATATGTATTTTATTTGTATTTCTATTTATTCTAGTTTTTATTTAGAATTTTGTATAATAATATATAAAATACAAAAAACTAGTATGATGAAAAAGTGAGAAAATATAAAATTGAAAAGGAATAAGTGAATATTTGTTGTAATCATTCTTAAATAAAATACATAACTAGTTGTCATACCTTAAGAATGAATAAAAATTAGGAAAAAATACTAGATTCATAGACTATGCAACATGATTTTTAAATGAATACAAATATTAATTGTATACATACGATTTTAAATACAAATTGAGAAAGGATACATAATTTTGAATCTAATAGGATTTGTTCTTCGTATAAATAAAATACATATCTAGTGGGTATACATTTGGGATGGATTCAATTAGAAACAAATACAAGATTCTTAACTATACAACATGGAATTTTGAATGAATACAAATATTAATAGCATACATACTAATTTGAATATTAATTGAGAAAGGATATAAAATTCTAAGAAAAAATTATAAATACAAAACAAACTAATACGAAATTGTTCTTGGTCTTCAACAAATTTTTTGGATTCTTCAGACACCCAAATATTTATATTTTACTGATAGTGTTTTTACATAATAGAGGGAAATCTCAAAAGATACGACAATGTATGTATCTTTATAATTGTGTGAAAAATATTTTGAAGGAAGTGAGAGATTTCTTAAATAAATTGAAAGAAAATAGAAGAAGTGAATTTCACAAATAAAAGAACAGAACAATGGTGAAAAACTCAAGAGAGTGTAAGGAGAAATTGAGAGTAAGAACCTAGAAAGAGGGAAAGTGAGTAATGAAAGCTTTTCTTCTTCTTTTTTCACACGAATTGAGGAGTAAAATTAGTAGAATGTGGGGCCTGACTTGAGAAATAAAAGGAAAGAAAATTAATTATATTATGATACATTTTATTTGGTAAAATATTGATATATTGACATTTTCACTAATTATTTTAAAGTATATATATTTTTAATAATTATGTTAGGAAGTTTGACTAGTTTGCTAATTTTTTTTTTTTTAAATCTAATCTAAAAGTGATAGTCAAGACGCAAGTGTTGGCTTAATTGCGAATATGCGTGATATATTACTAATGAAAGGTCGTTTGGTAAGGTGCGTTGTAAATTAATTTTAAATCATTATTTTATTTTTAATAGCAAATATGACTTTAATCGTGTTTGTTTAGTGTATTCGATGGCAATAAAATTGAATCGTCGTTGAGAAATGTGAAAATGTGTCGTGCATATAGTTATTAATACATAAATATGCTCTCTAAATATTGGGCGGGACACCTTACATTCAAGCGAGTTAATATGAAATAGTGTCAAGAAACGGATCTAAAATTTATAGTAATTTTTATATCAACTTTAAGTAAATATTATAACTATAATCAGGTGTTCTTTCACAAATAATTTTTAATAAATTTTGATTAAAATATAAAAGTTATACAAAAACTATTGAATCTATATGAACCCGTAATAAATGTCTTAATTTTGCTTCTCAACCATACATGAATATGTCCATATACATCCGATGTTATCTAGAGATCATACGTATACCATGAGGTTTCAAGACACTTCTTTTTTCCTTATTATTAATAAATACAAAAAACACTATTTACCATCCAAAATTAAAATTACAAAAATATTATTTTTAGTTTTTTTTATCGTGGAGAAGAAATATTTTATTCATAGTATTTGATTGTGCTTTTTTTTTTATTCGAAGTCTGATATTTTTATTATGATTCAATTAGTTTGAATAATTTTATATAAAATCTTATTTGAAGGAAAACATTCTCGATAAAAAATTATATTCAAAATTAAAACTTAATACGTTTGATTAAGGAAGATTAGCTGCATTTTTATATGGTTTGTGTAGTTGTCAAAAACCTATCGCTGTTTTGCTTCATGTGCCATTTATTTATTAGGTTACTAGTAGACAATTAAATTGATTGGTCTATTTTTTTCTTAAAAATAATGAGGTCATTTGAAAGGAGGAATTAGGAAAATAAATTTCAACGTCAAACTTTACATTAAATAATACCATATTTAGTTGAAGGGTCTAGAAAATAACTTTTATATAATATACACGTATTACACCAATAAAAAGTTAATATAAGATATGTCCGTTAAGTAATAAATATCCTTAAATAATATATCTTGTATTATTATTCATTGCATAGCAATTACATTTACATAACAATTTATTCGTTATTATTGATCAACACATGAGTTTTTAATTATGAAATATAAGCTATTTATAACTATTATATGAGCCGAATGGTGAAATGTTTATATTAATTTAGTCTATGTACAATATGCGTATTTAAACAATATTTTAAAATATACATAGCATAATATTTTTGGTACAAAACAAATTCTTCAATGAGTATTTATACTAAAATTTGTTTTTGATGCAAAACAAACATGTCCTGTAACAACTCATCTTCAATATATATAAGGTTACGGAAGACACAAATTAAGATAGAAAAATAGTAGGTAGAATAGAGTATCATACTGCTTATTAGTAGTCATAGGATCACTCATCTCACTTAATTGTTGTTTCTTATACTTTATTATCATATTATTTTGTTGTATCGTACATAATCATTTGTCACACTTTTAATAATATTTATTGTAACTCCTTCAAAGTTGATACTTGTTTTTCCACATTGTTTTGAACTACTCTATATATGTGCTAATTTATGTGACACTTTCGTTTTTTGAGAGTGAAACAATCTAAGTTTGATTGAAAAATTTGCGCACGAAATATTTAATTTTCTAAAAAATGAAATTTATATACTTATTTCTTAACTACGTAAAAAATAGTATAAGTCACAATAATTGATAATTTAAAAAGTTTAAAAGATCTATGAAAAGTTTATAATCAAAGATAGACGTGTTTGAATCTTGAAATTCGAAAAGCGACACATAAAATGAAACGAAAGAAATATCTTTTCCTTGAGAATCTATGATATATATAGGTTTTTTACCTTAAGATTCGTATACACTCTATTCTTCAGATCTATATGTGATTTTATCGTTGTATAGATAACTATAGTTCTCCATTAACTAACTTATTATAATATGTAAGTTATATTAATGATATCATGATTAGCACATACTTAAATCCATAACTTGAATGATTACCAAAAATAAGGAGCACGTTTGTTTATAAATGTTGGGCTATTGCCCATGTTCCAGCCAAAGGCCCATGGCCTAATCCTACTTGGAAAAGAATTCGAATTATTCTCTTTATTTGGTTTTCAATTCTATTAGGAAAAGGATTGGAATTGTAATCCTATTTGTAGTTGGTTTTGGCTTTGTAAGGAAAAGCACAACTCTATAAATAGAGGATGGTCTTGAGAGAATAATTCAATTGTTCGTTGGTATTGTCTTTGAAAGACAATAGAAAGACAATAGAACATAAGAGAGGTTTTTTGAGAGAGCTTTCAACAAGAGAAAAGAAAGAAGAAAAAGGGTTCTTTTACTGCAGTCTTTTTCTTCGACCAGCAACGTTCAGATCGTGTTGCCCGATTAACTAACCGCTGGATCGGTCTGAAACTTGTACTGAGTGTTCCTGACATCTTGGTGGTTGATTTGAACGGTGGAGATCGGATTAGGAGGTCAGCAAGATACTGTTTTAGGTCCCGAACAGAAGCTGGGTTTGGGTGGTATTTCTTTCTATTTATCTTTTGTTGGTGTAGCTATTGTTTGTTCTCTTTTGGAACTTGTTGTGTAGCCATTAGAAGAATATTTGTAACCCTCTTATTGTTATAGTGAAGTAATTCAGATCTTGTCGATCCCGTGGTGGTTACCTTCGATTTGAAGGGTTTTTCCACGTTAAACTTGGTGTTCTTTATTGTTAGATTTTCGTTTTCATCTTTTTGTCACAACAAGTGGTATCAGAGCCATATTCAATGATGGAGTCAGGTTCAGTGGTTCGATAATCGATGATTGAACCAGGTTAGAAATAGGTGTTCATCTTGGCGGGTGTAGTTCTAGCCGCAACGTTTTTGACAGTAATGAAAATTTTTGTTGGAGAAATTGTTTCAAAGAGGTTCTCTGTGTTGAGACATAATTTTTGCAAAGGAGATTATGGAGAGGAGAAGCAAGTTATTGAAGATTAAGTGAAGAAGGTGGACAAATTTATTTTGTCAGAAATTCAGACCAAGGGGGAGATTTGTTGGGTTTTATTTGCCCTAAATTTCTTACCATAAATAGGTTTTCCTTTTAGGAAAAGGTTTTGGATTGACTAGTCCTTTTTCTTGTAGGAAAAGGTTTAGGACTCTATAAATAGAGGCATGTTCCTTCTAACTTAATCAGCATTCACAATGTAGTCTTAAAGACTTTGAGAGTTTTGGTTAAAGGGAGAATTTGTGGGTCACAAGCTTGATACGTTATCACTTGTGTGAACCTCCCATGTATTCCGGAGTGAATTGGTTGAGGTTGTTTTTCTCTGTATTTTGTACTCTCATATTTATAGTGGATTGTTCATCTCCTTTGTGGACGTAGGTCGATTGACCGAGCCACATTAAATCTTTGTGTCTTTTGGTATATTTCTCGTTGTCTTCTTACTCATGGTCTTTCGAGGTTTGCATTGCTAGCTTCCGCGTTACACCTGCTTATTTTCGATCCTAACAAGTTTTTTGGGTTTTATTTGCCCTAAATTTCTTATCATCAATAGGTTTTCGTTTTAGGAAAAGGTTTTGGATTGACTAGTCCTTTTTCTTGTAGGAAAAGGTTTAGGACTCTATAAATAGAGGCATGTTCCTTCTAACTTAATCAGCATTCACAATGTAGTCTTAAAGACTTTGAGAGTTTTGGTTAGAGGGAGAATTTGTGGGTCACAAGCTTGATACGTTATCACTTGTGTGAACCTCCCATGTATTCCGGAGTGAATTGGTTGAGGTTGTTTCTCTTTGTATTTTGTACTCTCATATTTATAGTGGATTGTTCATCTCCTTTGTGGACGTAGGTCAATTGATCGAACCACATTAAATCTTTGTGTCTTTTGATATATTTCTCGTTGTCTTCTTACTCATGGTCTTTCGAGGTTTGCATTGCTAGCTTCCGCGTCACACTTGCTTATTTTCGATCCTAACAACTGGTATCAGAGCTAAGGTTATCTATATGGAGGCAAATATGAGCAAGATGGTATGTCTAAACGGAAGAAATTACAACATATGGAAAAGCAAGATGAAAGATCTATTGTTCGTGAAGAAGATGCATCTTCCAGTTTTTTCTACTCACAAACCCGAGAATGTGACCGATGAAAATTGGGAATTTAATCACGAACAAGTATGTGGATATATAAGACAATGGGTTGAAGATAATGTTCGCAACCATATTGTGATTGAGACACATGCTAGAACATTGTGGGAGAAGTTGGAGACGCTTTACGCTTCAAAAACTGGCAATAACAAGTTATTCTTGTTAAAACAATTGATGACCTTTAAATACAAGGAGGGCAGTCTTATTCTTGATCATATAAATGATTTTCAGGGTATTCTTGATCAGCTGTCAGGAATGGGTGTTAATTTTAATGATGAAATACAAGGACTTTGGCTTCTTAATACTCTACCGGATTCTTGGGAAACTCTTCGTGTTTCTTTAACAAATTCTGCCATTGGTGGAAAGGTGACTATGGAATATGCAAAGAGTGGTGTATTGAATGAAGAGGTTAGAAGAAAATCTCAAGACACATCTTCACATTCAGATATTCTATATAGATAAGATCGAGGGAGACATAAGACAAGAGATCCGAGGAGTAGAGGTAAAAGCAGAAGCAAGTCAAAATTCAAGAATCCAAATATTAAATGTTATCATTGTGGAAAGAAAGGACATATTAAAAGATTTTGCAAACAATTGAAGCAAGATCTTAAAGAAGGGAAGAAGGAAGAAAACAATGAAAATAATGTTGTTGTTGTTGTCCAAGATGACCTTCTCTTCGCTTGTGATAAAGACGTCATCAATTTTGTATCTCAAGATACAAGTTGGATAGTAGATTCTGGAGCCACATCACATGTCACACCAAGAAAAGACTTCTTTTCATCTTATACTTCTGTTAACTCTGAGGTGTTAAAGATGGATAATGCTGGTGAGGTTAAGGTGTTTGGTGTTGGCACTGTTTGTTTGAAAACCAATACTGGTTCAATGTTGGTCCTTCAGAATGTCAAGCATGCTCCAGACATTTCGATAAATTTGATCTCTGTAGGACAACTATATTATGATGGCTATCATAATGACTTGTTCAATGGCCAATGGAAGCTCACAAAAGGCTCATTGATTTTAGCTCGAGGAAGAAAGCATTCAAATTTATACGTGACACAAGGATCGATTCTTGGTGACTCTATAAATTTGATGGAGAGCGAGGCTTTATCAGAATTGTGGCACAAGAGGCTTAGTCATATGAGCGAGAGAGGGATCACCTATTTGGCTAAGAAGAATTTGCTTGCTGGTATGAAACAAGCAAAGGTGAAAAGATGTGTTCATTGCTTAACAGGGAAACAAAAAAGAGTTTCTTGTCACAGTCATCCTCCTTCAAGAAAGTCTGAGCTATTGGAGCTAGTACACTCAGATTTGTGTGGTCCTTTTAAAGTGAAGTCAAAAGGTGGTGCACTTTATTTTGCTACTTTCATTGATGATCGTTCTCGCAAGATTTGGGTATATCCTTTAAAATTCGAAGATCAAGTGCTTGATGTCTTTAAATATTTTCAAGCCTTATCTGAGAGACAAACGGGAAAGAAATTAAAATGTATTCGCACTGATAATGGTGGTGAATATATTGGTCCCTTTGATAACTACTGCAAATCGCAAGGAATTCGTCATCAGAAGACTCCTCCAAAGACTCCTCAATTAAATGGTTTGGCAGAGAAAATGAACAGAACTTTAGTTGAGAGAGTTAGATGTGTTCTTTCAGAGGCTAAACTTCCAAATTCTTTTTGGACTGAAGCACACAACACTGTTGCTTACGTTATCAATTTGTCTCCTACTGTTGCTTTGGGTGGTGATGTTCTAAACAGAGTTTGGTTTGATAAGGATGTCTCTTATGATTACTTGAAAGTATTTGGGTGTAAAGCTTGTGTGCATGTTCCAAAAGATGAGAGGTCGAAATTGGATGTTAAAACTAAGCAGTGCATCTTCATTGGTTATGGTCAAGATGAGTTTGGATATCGCTTTTATGATCCAATTGATAAGAAGCTCATTAGAAGTCGTGATGTTGCGTTCTTTGAAGATCAAACTATTGAAGATATTGACAAGACTGAGAAATCAGATTCTCAGACTAATGAGAGCTTAGTTAATGTTGATCCAATTTCTATTATTGATACATCTTTTGCACATGAAGGAACCCAAGATAATGATCAGAGTGTAGAAAATATGATTGTTCCTACTGATGATGTTGTGGTTGATAATCAACCAACTCATGTTGGGATGACCGCTTCGGATGCTCCAGAAACCTCTTGTAGAAGATCTACTAGAGAGAAGCGAAACTCAACACGTTATTCTCATGATGAGTATATTCTATTGACTAACATGGGAGAACCTGAAGGTTATAATGAAGTCATGTTAGATACTCATAGAGATAAGTGGAAAGAACTCATCGTAGACAAGCATGAGTTTTGTAGAAGTATGGCAGGCATGAAGCCTGTCAAAAGTTCCTCCACTTGAAGTCCATTTGGTCCCTTGGCTGGAGGGGGAGTTTGTTGGGCTATTGCCCATGTTCCAGCCAAAGGCCCATGGCCTAATCCTACTTGGAAAAGGATTGAAATTATTCTCTTTATTTGATTTTCAATTCTATTAGGAAAAGGATTGGAATTGTAATCCTATTTGTAGTTGGTTTTGGCTTTGTAAGGAAAAGCACAACTCTATAAATAGAGGATGGTCTTGAGAGAATAATTCAATTGTTCATTGGTATTGTCTTTGAAAGACAATAGAACATAAGAGAGGTTTTTTGAGAGAGCTTTCAACAAGAGAAAAGAAAGAAGAAAAAGGTTCTTTTGCTGCAGTCTTTTTCTTCGACTAGCAACGTTCATATCGTGTTTCCCGATTAACTAAGCGTTGGATCGGGCTGAAATTTGTACTGAGTGTTCCTGACATCTTGGTGGTAGATTTGAACGGTGGAGATCGGATTAGGAGGTTAGAAAGATACTATTTTAGGTCCCGAACAGAAGCTGAGTTTGGGTGGTATTTCTTTCTATTTATCTTTTGTTGGTGTAGCTATTGTTTGTTCTCTTTTGGCACTTGTTGTGTAGCCATTAGAAGAATATTTGTAACCCTCTTATTGTTATAGTGAAGTAATTTAGATCTTGTCGATCCCGTGGTAGTTACCTTCGGTTTGAAATTTGGTGTTCTTTATTGTTAGATTTTCGTTTTTATCTTTTCGTCACAACAATAAAAACTATGGAACCAAGCAAGGCATTTCCTTTGAAGGCCTTAAACTATATACTAATTAAAGCCATAATCATTTTTCCTAAATATGCCTTGCTTAATTAGCGAGAATCTAGCAACACAGAGACAAAAATCTAACAGCAAAGCAACAAAAGATAAAGTAGAAACTGAGTGAAGCCATTAACAATCTTTTAATTTGATTATTGATTTGATTAACTAGTTAATCCCCTGTTTAATTTTTCAGTCTCTTTTGGTTGCTTGTTATCTGTGCTGCTAGTAGTAAAGACAGAGAACCTACAAAGCAAGTCAACCAACCATCTAATCTATAGCTTTTTCAGTTTTCACCAACAAAAAGTCCAAAAAAAACTTCATGTCATAAGTATCATAGAGAATCAAGAAAAGCAGTAAAACCCCTTTTTCCCTCGTGTCCTTTTACTTCCAACTTTCTTGTCATATTTTTTTTTTCATTCATAGGCAAGTGGGGTTAAAGAATTACAGCTCTGTTCATCAGAAAGTTTCAATCTTTTTCTTTTATCTCCAAAGTTACTGTCATTTCTTGATGTAGAGGAAGATTCTTGGGTTCACACTAGATCTGGGGTTCAATGAACATTTGGGGTTTGTATTTAAGTAACAACTGGTGTTAATCTGTGCATATAATGCTGAAAACTTGAGTTTTGCAGTTTGTCTGGTGGCTAGTGGCTAGTGGAGCTAAAAAGATTGAATTTTTGGGGTGTTTTTTGCTCTAATGGGAATTTGTCTGAGTAACCAAATCAAGGCTGAGACAACATTTTATACTGTTTCAGGTATACTAAGTTCACTATCTTTTTGTATAATTTATTTTTGAAAGGTGTGATATGATTTGTTAGCTCTACTTATATATATTGAGGTTTTTGGTGAGTTCAAGTATTTGCTTGCTTAAAAAATTGAAGAATCAAAAAAAAGAAAGGGAAATACCCTAAAGCTGCTGAGGATTCTTGTCATCAACCCCCCACCCCTTGGGGTAGGGTGGGTGGAGGTGGGGGTTATTGCAGGGGAGAAGGAGAAGAAATAGACAAAATATTGTTTCTGGTCACTGTAAGGTTTTGTTGGTGACTAATGTATTGTCTATCATGTATTTGTTAATTGCAATGAAAGCTAAATTTGTGTGCTTCAAGGACTAGTAATATTACCTTTTGAAATGTTTCTATTTTATGTAGGAGATTTGCTTTGTCTGTAGAGATTTAGTAGCAATTTCTTTCTACTGTTGGATGTACATTTTGATTCTTTTGCTTACTGTCTTTCGTTTGCATTGTAAATGGATTGTTTTAGGGTTGGATTCAAGAAATGTCAGTGGAAATGGTACAGATATTAGTAATTCAAATAGTAAACGCTCATCAGCTTCTGTACCGCCGACTCCTCGGAGTGAGGGTGAGATCTTGCAATCATCCAACTTGAGGAGTTTCACTTTCAGTGAACTTCGATCTGCAACCAGAAATTTCCGTCCTGACAGTGTAGTAGGAGAAGGAGGTTTTGGTTCGGTTTTCAAAGGGTGGGTCGACGAACATACTCTTGCAGCATCAAAGCCTGGCACAGGGATTGTGATAGCTGTGAAAAAGTTAAACCAAGAAGGGTGGCAGGGGCACAGAGAATGGCTGGTGAGTAGAAGCTTTGTTCTACTAGGAATTGCTCCACAGCTGGAGTTATTTTTAAAAAAAAACATTGTTGATACTGTCAAATTTTGTTCCGTGGGCTTATCTGCATATTTATTACTCCCTTTGTTTCAATTTGTTTGTCTGGTTTTGACTTGGCGAATATAAGAAAGTAAAAAAAAACTTAGATATGTTGAATGCACCGAAATATCCTTTAATCTTATAGTCTTAAACATGTCAAGTGTGAAATTGAAATTATAGAGTTTCAAAAAGGAAAAGAGACATTCTTTTTTAAACGGACAAAAAATGAAAGTAAAGCAAACAAATTGGAATGGAGTACGATTTTGCTAGGTAACCTCATATGTAGATTTGGGAAAAAAACAAATCTGATACAGAAAATCATGACATCTAGCTCTCAGTTCTTATATAGCATTTTGCTACAAATGAATGCTACTTATTATAAGCAACGTAGCTTATGTTCTTGACCATACCAATTTGCAGGCTGAGATAAACTATCTTGGGCAACTACACCATCCAAATCTTGTAAATTTGATCGGTTATTGCTTAGAGGAAGATCACAGGCTCTTGGTCTATGAGTTTATGCCTAAGGGTAGCATGGAGAATCATCTATTTAGGAGTGAGTTCAGCACTTCTTTTATATTCTTCCAACTGTATAGTTACTTATGGTACATATGAACAAGCTTGTGGAGTCCGACATGATATATGTGGTTACTTTTATTTGAGTCAGGAGGTTCATACTACCAACCCCTTTCTTGGAGCCTTCGTATGAAAGTTGCACTTGGTGCTGCAAGGGGCCTTGCATTTCTTCATAATGCTGAAACAAAAGTTATTTACAGGGACTTCAAGACTTCTAATATTCTGCTGGACTCGGTATGTGAATATCATCTCAAAGGGTCACTTTACAGTTTACACTGTCCCGTCGCCTTGAAACATGGGTTATGTCAAAGTCTTTCATATTTTCAGATACTTGTTTTTTTGTACTCAATTTTACGGTCTACATTGACAGGACTACAATGCCAAGCTTTCTGATTTTGGGTTGGCCAGAGATGGTCCCATAGGTGATCAGAGCCACGTGTCAACTCGGGTTATGGGAACTTATGGATATGCTGCTCCAGAGTATCTATCCACAGGTTTGTCTCCATGTTACCCAATTCCATTTTCAAGTTCACAATCGGATGGTATTATATATTTTCTTTTAACACGGCTTAGTCTACAGACGATGAACTTCATGTGTACATTCTCATATACTCATCTCGTCCTGTTTATTGTATCTGGACACCGAGTTCGTATGATTATATGAGAGTATTAGAACAGATGAACATGATCTTTTTTATACATTAAAATTTAGTTTAAATTGAATGAATCTCTTAAATAGTTAAATGTGTATAAGAAGGTTCTTGCTCTGAGCTGATTACATTTCTCTTTTATGGAAGGCCATCTTACTGCCAAGAGTGATGTATACAGCTTCGGGGTAGTTCTGTTAGAAATTCTATCCGGTAAGAAAGCAATAGACAAGAATCGACCCATGGGGGAACATAGTCTTGTTGATTGGGCAAAACCTTATTTGACCAATAAACGTAGAGTTTTCCGTGTTCTAGACGCCCGTCTTGAAGGACAATATTCACTCAGTCATGCCTTAAAGGTTGCTATCCTGTCTCTTCAATGCATATCGATGGACCCCAAGTCAAGGCCAACAATGGACGAAGTAGTAACAGCTCTAGAACAGCTTCAGCAGTCCAAGGATGTAGCAAAAACTGATAAGAAAGTCCGGCAGGTAAATCAGCATAGTCGATCAAGTTTTGCGTTCAAAAAGTCCTGCAAAAGCAGCACGGAAGAGACTCCCGCGAAATCCAAGTACCCAAGACCTTCAATTTCACTTCTCTCATAGAAAGAAGAAAGAAAGTTTTTGGTGTGCCAGTTACTAGTACTCTTTTGTTCAAGAACTTGTGGCATAAAACTAAGAACATGTCTTCAACAAGTATGTACAGCTTGTCCTCTTTCTTTTCTTTGTGTTTTAGTTTGTTGGATGATGTTTGAACAATAGATTTATGTGTGTTCAGTTTATTAGTTATGTAAGTTCACCTACTATTTAGAGTTCTATTTACTACAACTACATCCCCATGTAATTCTACGAGTGTGGTCTGAAAAATATAGAGTGTATATAGACCTTACCCCTATCTTGACAGGTACAAAGGTTGTTTCTATAGACCATTGGCTTTGATATTTCATCATGTTTTATGTATCATGGTCAGCTTTAGTCGAACAATCGATATCACAGTCAATGATTTAGCAAGACGAATATAAAAATGACATAGTAATCATAGTCAATGATATAGCGAGACAAAATTTCTCCAGATTAGTTCGATGAATCTTAGTGATGGATACGTAAAACTTAGTTCGAGGTAGAAATTATTTACTCCCTCCGTTTCAAAAAGAATGATCATATTTCCTTTTTAGTTTATTTAAAAAAGAATGACCCCTTTCCTTTTTTGGCTATACTTTAACTTTAACTTTCTATGTGGCATGTTTAAAACCACAAGATTAAAGGTATTTTGGTACATTTGATATAACTTTAAATTAGAACCACAAGATTAAAAAGTCTTCTCTCTTTTCTTAAACTCCGTTTCAAGTCAAATTAGGCCAATCTTTTTGAAACGGAGGGAGTAATAAAGTTGCCTTTAGCTTTTAAATAATTCCATGATGTAACCTTTTTTTAAAAAATGTCGTTAGTGCATAGTAATTAATTATTTAAATCAACCTCCTAACTCACCAACATATAACCACCCCAGAAATAAATTGTAACATCGCCAAATATAATTATAAGAGACCATATGTTATACTCATTATTCATCATAGACAATATATAATTATTCCCATTACATTAAATAGAACTGTAGGCTACATTTTCATTCTAATATTAATCCTTCTGCAACCACATCAACATCTTAAAAAAAATTATAAAATGAAAATAAACTAATTCCACATATACCTATAATTTATCTCATTAAAAAAGAGAAAAAATTGAAGGTAGGAGGAAATGGTATTTATACTAATAAGTATATAGTATATAGTAATTTATTTTATTTGTGGGGTAATTTTATTTAAACTCGATAATTTTTGCCTTCATAAGTTTGTCCAAACTGCCAATTAGAAGGTGCCACGTTGTATGAGGTAACATAGCGATGATCACTTGTTTTGACTTTAAATGAAAGTGCTTGACCAGTTAACATAGCATTGGATTGCCAATTTTGCCCCCAGTTTCGACTCATAATTATCCATTTGGTATTAGTGCCTTTAACTTGAACTTGCTGGATGTCACCAGCACCTGCCACGTTAGTCACTATGATCATGTTGAAGTAATTGAAACCGTTGATTGTGAATCTTATTCCTTCTTGTTTTTTGCATGGAACCCTGTTATTTCAAAACAAAATGGTTATATTATCGTACGCTATCAGGTTACTCAAAAAAAATATTTATTGATATCACGTATAAAATTATTGACTCTAAAACTATAATGATATGCAGAAAAGCAAAATTATTTCAATACGAAAGCATCGTCCCTTCTTTTTAAAGAGAGAGACATACATTTTATTCACATTTTCATTTGATGATTAGATCGAGCTATATGAGTTCTAAGGGAAAGATTCATAATATAAAAAAGGTATTTTCTCTAAAAAAAAAAAAATAGAAATTCAATATTTAGTTATTTGTTATATGTATAGATAAGATACATTATAAATTTTAAGTCGAAAATTTCATTCACCTCTTATATGACATCTGTCGTACTTTTTGGACACTAATAAAATAAATAGCTACTCCAGTCAATCTAATTCCAAAGGATCTAGCTTATTTGTTAGATAGTGAAAAAGATATTTAAAAGCTAAGTTGTATTTGCAATCTTATTTATCGGCTTTATAGAGTAAATTTTTTCTTATATAAATGAGCGAAATATATAACTTAAACTCCTTATTAGTATAAAATAAACAAATCAGTTAAATATAATAATCAATTAGTAAAAAATAGTGAGTGCATCTACGTACCCAAGTTGCACCACTTAAATAAACCCTTTTGACTTAAGTTTTACGTAAGAATATTTTATTTTATACTTATGATTGAATCTTATTTATAATAGTAAGATTAATTATCACTTTTATCAGATTATCAATTATTACGACTAACCTTCGATAGGTAACTGGGACGATGCCGGCTCGATACTGCGCAATTTGGAGGAACACGGGCATGGAAAGGTCGAAATGGGGCCGGGGCGGGTTGCACCAACCTCCATTATCATTAGGCAAAGCGTAATTTGGCGGGCAGAAATTTGTACCCGTTACAAAAATGGATGGGTTACCCGGGTTGCACCATTTTTCATCAGTACATTTTATTTCGAAACAAGCACCACAGCTTAGTCCACTATTAAAAAGTACTGTGCTTAGTGCTGCATTGTTCACTCCGTATCCTGTGCTGTACAAATTTCCGTATCCACAAGCACCACCTGATATATGAAAATCTTCTTAAAATATAAAATTTATAATCTTAAAAAAAAAATAAAAAATTACGCTATCAGGTCACCAAAAATATATATAATTGGTCGTAAAAGTGCAAACTATATAGTTATAAACAGGTTGATCGATCTAACCCGCTATTCAATTCTAGATTAAAGGTGAATGAGCACTCATGTTTAAAAAATTTGAATTCGTTATTATATAAAATGAATAAAATACGTACCCATGGTGCCAGAGGCATCAGAGCCACCATAGAAGGTGGCATGAGCGCTCTCCCAAGGGCCCGCGGTGTAAACACCGCTGACCTTTGATTCGACGGTCGTCAAGAAAGAGAGAAGACTCGCAATGCAAAACATCCAAGTTATAGCCATTTTTTTTTTTTTGAATAGAAATGTGGAGAAATGTATGATAATTGGGTAATTTTGTGTGACAATGGATGTAGTAGTATTTAATAACAAGTGCATGGCTTGTCACTAATGAGCTACTATTTTTTTAATTTAATAATATATTGTATAGTATGTTAATTATTAGTATTATTTTCTTTATGTCAGAAACGTAGAGTAGCAATATTTATTATGGCTTATGGAGTAAGAAGGAAATTACTACAATATGTGGTATTCATAACAAGAATACATGTGAGTTGCACGTGGTTGTGAGGATACCTAGCTTTGGGCACATGGTAATGTTATTAATGTTATATGCCTTAGTTTATGACAAATATGGAGGAGGACGATGATATTTTTCGAGTTTTTCATATTTGATTAGGTGAAATATAGGGAAATTAAGTTTTATAAGCACCATTTTATATTGATCGTAATTTTTTCAGCGTCCAACAACACACCTCATTTTCACTTCACTCCCGTATAGTGTGATCGCCCTGTCTCTACTCCTCCTCTCACAGTATTTATCTAGATTATATACAAATACTTTTAGGATAATATTTTTTACTTGCATATCAAACCCCCCAAAAAATTCACTTATTTTCTATCGTACCAAACACACATCCTAAAAATTAAACGACGCTATAAATTTAGAACTTACTAGCTACAAGTTTATAGGTTAAAATATTTTGCACTTCTTAATTATAATATTATAATAATATATACTAGCGTCGTAGCTAATTAACTACAATGATTTATTTTTTTATTGCGTACTAACTAGGTTTAATATCCCTAGTGTTTTTGCTATAATTAGACGTGCTAAGAAATGGTTAATCATGAAATGTAATTGATTATCTTACCAATATTTTGTTAAATGAAGTATTGCATATCATTTATTACAAGTCTTCAATGGCACAATAAATATTAAAAGTTAAGGCACGCATCGATCTAAATTAAAACATAATTTAGCCAAAATAGTTTTGGTGACTTAATTAAAAAACAAAAAAGGAAAGTTTGTTACCAAACCTTAATCATAGAACGTAGAATTAAAATATCAATTTATCATTCATGGCAATGCATGTTAAATTTCCACAAAGACCGCTTTGCTTCCACTAAGGCACTACTATATTCTGCCAATTAACAAACAGTAGCAGACGCAAAATTTTCACAGTAAAGATTCAAATAAATACCTTAATTATTTTGCCTATACGGCTATTAATACGTTAGACTTGTCCACATATGAAGAATATAAAATCACTTGCCATGAAAAAGAACAAAGATATTACTACTTTCTACAAATAATTTTTTATTTATTTTCAAATATCATGTAACTAGAGTTTACTGACTTGAGTTCTAATCAACCAAAATTCAAGCTATGTAAAACTCAGTAAAGAAGAAAATTTGCTTACTATAAATTTGTTATTCTCGTTATCTGAATTCGAGACCTTTAATAATATAGGCTGGAAAAAGTTTGACCTATTGGTTGGACTCATTTTACCTTCATTGAACCCAAATTAGACAATTTCTATACAATTTCAGGTTTGCATGTGTGTATTAATTTTAACATCTAATAAAGTTTATAATGATGAGTTGATCCAATCAAAGTGTTTTGACTTTCTCTTTTTAGGTTCTTACTTCTAGAGATCTGAAATCACATGCAAACAATTGATTTATTTTTAATTATATGTTAATTCTTGGAAAAATAATACCAAATAATTAACTAATTAGTTGAGTGTTACTTACGTATATCGTACAGTATGCCATCCCCAGCTATTTAAGCTAAGTAATCCTCATTTATTATTACTTATCTAGATTAAAAATCTAGTGTTTATGCCGTCCAATCATTATAATGATATTAGTAAATTATACGTCGGTATTCTCAATTAATTATTTTTTTCATTCATTTTATTAGTCTATTTTAAACTTTGTCAAAGAAACAGCTATTGATATGTCTATTTTATTATAATATGAATATATAATTTGATATTTAGTCTTACGTCTTGAAAAAATAATAACAGTAAAAAGATAAATAAAAAACAATTTGTTTTTTTATATATGTTAAAAATGACAAGTTAAATGAAAATCTATTTTTATTATAGTAGACAAGTAAAAGCTAATAAAGGAAGTATATAACATCTCCCCTTCCCCGCCCCTCCCCCCCTCCCTCCCTCCCTTTTTTTTTAGTTTGAGAAATCTTGTAATTATCGAAGACATAACCGTAGATGTATAGAAAGGTATTGGGATTTGAAAATATATAATAAAATATTAGTATATAGTCAAGTATTATCGAACTTTATTTGAAAGAGGCAGTGGGTTGGGCTAGCTTCAAACCTCTCCTCTTATCCTAATTTGAAGTAGTATTAGTTAGTGGTCGTAAAATTTCGTATTCTTTAATGTATATTATTATTTGGAATTATAATATATTTTTATTTGTTATCATATTTATTTGTAATCGAAAACTATTCTTAGTACCGAAGATTAATAGAAATAATTTTTCTACCCCTACGAAAATAAGAATAAAGTTGGTGTATTCTTAACTTCTCACTACACTTATGTTGCTGTGGTAAATAAGGAGTATTAAATAATAGTAATGATATTCTTAATTTATTACTTAGAATTTTAATTTAATTAAAATCTGTCAGAGAGGAATCTTGTCACGACTTGGGTGGAGTATTCATCAACAGATAATTCATTAATCTCAACATATAAAAATAAAAAAATATATATAAAAAAAAAAGTTGCTTAAGAGTTAATTAGGAGAAATCTCGACCTAGTGATCTAATTAAATGAACTCACCTGACAATCATTAAAGAAAAATAAATTAATAATATGTTATAAGTATTTAATTAATTAAAATTAATGCGTTCACTAATTTGAGATTCCACTTGTTCCGTACCACTTTCTTAGCAAGGGAAGGAACATAAAGTAGAATTTGCATATTAATTAATATATTTTCATGAGTTGACCTTTTTAATTTTTTTAATTAGTAAGTGATAACCATGTTACTTAATTCACTTAATTTAATTTAATTTTGTAATTTTAAGAAATTTAGTCGAAGCACTATATTTTGTTTAAAGAGGATAACCTATCAGTAGGGTTTTTCGTGGTTATGATTAACAACCAAATCAAATTGTAATTCGAATCAAATCGATTAAAAAAAATTGATATTAATTTTTTGGTTAGGTTTGATTTTTAAATTTTAAAAACTGCTACTATTTGGTTTGGTTTGGTTTTACTTAAAAAACAACAGCAAAAATAACCGAACCTATATATTTTATAATTATTTATATATTATTCATAAGTAAATTAAAAATATTTTATTAAATTTTAATTAACTTAAGACTTTAACAAATCCAAGTCCATCAAAATCTATTTTAGTCTTTACCTATACTTCACATAAAATAATCACACTTTTTTTTAAATGAAACACTTTGTTTGTATAATGATAACTGTAATATTGCTTAATTGCTTCACTGAACCGATATTAGTTTTTTTTTTAGATTGTTCATATACTTGGTGTTTGATCTATCGAGATACGTACGTCTTAAAAAAATTATTACTTTCAAATCGGATACACCATAAAAATCGAACCAAACCGATGGTTATTTTTTCGTTTGGTTTGATTTGATTTTATAAATTTAAAAACCCGACTAGATTGATTTGGTTCTAATTTTAATCAATAATTGATTCAAATCGAACCACGAGCATCCCTACCTACAAGTGTTAATGTATATTTTTAGTTTCATAGGCTTATTTGTTTTATTGGTTTTTGCCATATGCTATTTTTGGAAAATTTGTTAAATAAGGTAAAATTCAGATATACTTTGTAATTCTCCATACGTATAATTGTTATCATGTCAAGGATAAAAGTGAAATTTCATCCTAGTATTGAAAATTGAATTCAAGACACTTCACGAAAATTCAGTTTTTTTATATACTTATATGTGAAAATCATTTTTAGGAATATATATCGTGAACGAAATCTAAAAACAGTAAAAAAAATAAAATAATTACACAAATATTTAGTAACCTAAGTAACTTGTCCATAACTATCTACGCTAAAGATGTTTGTAACATGTAAAAGAGTTTGATTAATTTTTTTTAGTGAATAAAGAAACATATAAGTTCTTGAAAATTGCAATATCTATGGCTGAGATAAACGTTGAGAACCTTTCCTTATTATACAAAAGTTGTTATTGTTATGAACATGTTCTTTGAAAAAAAAAAAGGGAGAATGATTTTCTAGACCTTAACAAATTCATGTTTTTTTAATCGAAGATTTTTATTTTTGCACATAAAAAATTTATATTTTCTTTTTATTTAAATTGTAAGTGGGCAAGAGATCTCATTTTTTTGTAAAAAAAAAAAAAGGCATGTATCACCAATTTGAGGACCAGTGGACCACTATTAAAGCTATAGCCAAATTATATAATTTTTGTCTATTTAGCCACTTTAAACTCAAACTTCTAACTTATGGTAAATCAAAATATTAAGCTAGCGTTTTTCATAAATTTTCAAATATTCTTGACAAATATTATTTGGATGAAAATTTGGGTTTCACCATGTGTTTGGCCATAATATTTGGGAAATATATTTCACTTTTTTAGAAAAATATGATTTGTACCCTTAAGTTTTATAAATATCAAAACTAACCATAAGTTTGTATTATACAAGTCAATTGGATCTTTGTTACAACAATAACAATTAGTGTTCATGACACTAGAACAATGTGGTAATTTGGAATGAGTGCAACAAGCATCATTTCATACATCGTGAAGTAGACAAAACACATGACTTTGTTATCTTGAGACGATTGTTCATCATTTTCATCAATAACCACATTATTCATCATTTTCATCAATAACCACATTATTCATTAAACATTCACAAAATATTTCATCACTACTTTGGAATTAACGTAAAAAATTATGTTATACAACGTAAGCAACAACTATAGAGGATATTTTTGTAAAAGATAAAAGTTTGGGGTAAAATTTTAATTTTTAAAAGATCCCAAATAATGAGATTTGGCCCAAATACTAGAAAAAACTACTATTTGGAAATTTGAAATATTTGCCAAATAATGACAAAGTATATGGACAAACACTATTTGCCAAGTTTTTCCCTGAATATTATTTGGAAAATCTATGGCCAAACGGGCACTAAGACATTTTTGCTTGAAACAGGGGCGGCTCTACAACTTTGAAAAGAAAAAAGCAATTGCCTTCGACGTCAAAAAATTGAGGGCTTTATTCTTTTTTTTAAAATAATAGGTTATAAGTATCTTTTTAAAAAAATATCGAGTATTATATGTAATAAAATTAAAACTTTTTATAAAAGATTATGAGTACTATGTCTCAAGAAAGGTCCTTAAATAATTAGTTATAATAAACTTCATAAAAAATATATATTTGAATGTAAGGTCTCCATTTTGAATTTGAATTTAGATCACCGATTTATTAGAGTCGCTGATTATTCGGTTTTTACTTGTAAATCCCATTGCAATTTGTAAATTATATTTCAAAAACATAACATGTAAGAACCTGTGTAAATTGATTTATTTTAGATATTTTAAGTAGTTTTATGGTTTTTGAAGAAAATAATTTAAAATTTTATTTTTAAGTTAAATAACTAAAACATTTTTAAAAAAAAGAGTTATGTCTACCAAACAGGCTCTAAATCATGCTAGCTAAACTTTGTTCAGATATTAATGAATATGAGTGTATGTGCATGCAGAGTTGATAACTTTGACAGATATACTAATTTACTTATTTGTTTGAGTAATTTCTATTACTTTGAAATTTATATTTTCCTATAATGTGCTTTCAATTTACTAATGTAAATAATTATTACCTCTATTACTTGGTAATAAAAAAAAGGGAAAAGGGTCAAAAATACCCTCCAACTTTGATTTATTGTTTAAATTTACCTTCGCCGTTAAAATAAAGTTAATTTATCCCTCGCCGTTAAAATAAAGTTAATTTTACCCCTCGTCGTTAAAATAAAGTTAATTTTACCCCTCCTGTTACTAATTTCACCAAATTTACCCCTCATTAAATGGATTGACCCGAATTTTTTTTAAAAAAACTATTACTTATTTTAATCCATTAACCCGATCATTTAAAATAACCCGACCCCATTCTTCCAAATCTCCTATATCCATTTACCCATTCTCCCAAATCTCCATTAAATATGTCAAAGAGGTAAATCCGGGTCAATTTGGGTCAATCCGTCTAATGAGGGGTAAATTTGGTGAAATTAGTAACAGGAGGGGTAAAATTAACTTTATTTTAACGGCGAGGATAAAATTAACTTTATTTTAACGGCGAGAGTAAATTTAAACAATAAATCAAAGTTGAGGGGTATTTTTGACCCTTTTCCCTAAAAAAAAATAGAAATTGGTATTCAATATACGGGTTTCTTTAATATCAATTGAACAAATTATTTTTTGAAGAAAACTTTTTAAGTGGGTGCTATGGACTTTAAACTTTAAAAAAATTGTATTCATTTCTAGAAATGACATTTTGAACTAAAATTCTTTTCACTAAATTTTTTTTTCAAAGAGAGGTTAAAAACTTGGAACAGCTTGATATATTTATTATAGTTTTTCTAAAAAGAATGATAAAAACAGTTATTATATAGATAAATTAACTAATTAAACTACATATGTTACGTTTGTGTTATTTCTTAATTAACAATTGATCTAATGTATTTAAAAATAACATGTATTGTGTAATTTTTAAAAATGTATTTTTCTTTTACAAAAATATATATCATCCACATTTTTTAATTTTGTATACTTTCAGAAATGCATGGAACCTCGATTAAATTTAGATAGCTTACTGCAGGTCCCCTTTGAAATTGGCGCTCCCTATAAGATATTTTTTCGTACCAAGGATCTTAACCCGAGACTTTTGATTAAAGGTGAAATAGTACAACAACTATACCACAAGTCCACAACCCATGTTGTAACTTTCTAATTCTTAATATCCTGATTTTCTATATATTAATTATTATACATTTAATATTATGATCAAATATAGTGTACAACTACAACTATTTGCATTAGTTATGCATAGATTGAAAAAAATATCAAAGAGGAAAATAGTAATAATACATGCATTATTTCCTAATATCATATGCCAAACGTACTCATGATTATTTTATTTTTACTTGTAAATCTCATTGACACTTGTAAATTATATTTCAGAAGCATAACATGTAACAGCATGTTTAAATTGATTTATTTTAGATATATTAAGTAGTTTTATAATTTTTGAATAAATGAAAAATAAAATAATTAAAAAATTAAAAAGATGAAGTTAAGTCTATTCAAACAAGCTCTAAATCGTGTTCGTCAAGCTTATTCATAAATCGCTCCATCAAATGAGTTTTATGAATAACATTTCATACTCTAATGAACGTGTGTATGTGCTATCAAGTTGCAATTGTATTTTAGAAACAACAATGGATTTGTTGTATTAAAAATAACAATTATTATATAATTTTAAAAACTATACATTTTTTTTAACAAAAATATCAGACACGCTCTTTAGCTTTATATACTTTCTGGAATGTTTGGAGCTTTGACTAAGTTTATATCGTTCGCTGTAGGGGGCCTTTCGGGGTTGACGCTCCCTGTAAGATTTTCTTCATACCTATAGCTCTAATTCGAGACCTATGGTTATGAGTAGAGTAGCCCAAACACTTCACCACAAATTCACAACTCATCTTGTAACCTTCCAATATTAGTATCATGTTTTGTATATATTAATTACACATACAATAATAATAGAGTGTACAACTATTACTTACATAGATGGATAGATTGAAAAAATATATTAAAGGAAAAAAAGTAATACAAATTTAACACATGCATTATTTTCTTGTATTTTTTAACAAACTCTCTTTTGATTATTTTTAGGGACGGCTCTACAATATTGAGAAAAAAAAAGTAATTGCCTTAGGCCTCAAAATCTGAGGGGCCTTGTTTAAGAAAATAAAATAGGTTATAAGTATTTTTTTAAAAAAAAAAATATCAAGTATTATTTGTAGAATATTAAAATTGTTCATAACAGAGCAAAGAAGTAATAGAAGTTTGACAAATTATGAGTAATATGTCTCAAGAAAGGTTAAATAATTAGCTAAAATATACTTTATAAAAAATAAATATTCGAATTTAAGACCTCCATTCAGATTTGCATTAGGTCACCGATTTATCAAAGTCACCCCTGACTTGAAATTGTCTGAAGTTTGACTTGGTTGTCTCAATCTTCAAACATTTTTGTCTGAGATTACGCTTGATAGGCTCAAACCCTAGAATTGTTTGTAACATGAGTGAATTGAGTCTAATTTCAATATTATTTTCTTCTTATCTTGAACCAAATATAACTATAAATATATAATAGGGTAAAATGTGGCTACCAACTCAATAGTTCCCAAAAATGACTATGACTTAAATAGTAGCTCCGAGTGGATATTCGGCCCATTATAATTCTAGCTATGTCCAAGTACACTACTAAATCAACTCATATTGGGCCGGCCCATTTACCAAACCAGTTGTGTTCTAGTCATATATGATCGAATGGTATAGGCTAGGGGTGTCAAAAGTGAACCCAAACATAACCCACCAGAATTTCAAGATAATTTGAATTGGGTTCAATCTCAACCCATTCAAACTTAACCCACTTGACAAGAATTCTCAATTGAACCCAATTCAATCTCCAATTTCAACCCGTTTTAATTTTTTTTATTAAGATATGTTCCTATATTGAAGGTATCAATTATTATCTATTTAACATTTTTTAGGATTTATCTATTCATTTGTTACTTTTTTAACAAAAAAATTCTTGAGCGGAAATTCAAATCGTGATTATAAAAGTTAAATATCAATATGTTAAATTATTGAGATTAATCGGGTCAAATTGGGCGGGTCAAGACCCAACCTGTTTTTAGCCCATTTGAGCCCAAAGTAAACTTGGGCGGATCAAGACCCAACCCAATTTTCTATTCAACCCATTTAAATATGGAAAAATTATATAAATTGATACATTTTAATAAATAATTACTGATTTTAGCAATACTTTTTATTTATTACCATTTATAGCAATACTATGTTAAATCTGTAATATTTATTAAAAGTGAATTATGTATGCAATATATATGAATTATATATGAATTATAATTATTTTTTAAAATGTTATGTTTGTTTGGTAAAAATTTGACGCATTGTATTATAAGTGAATTAAAATGTGTGATAATGAATTATTTATCATTAAAATTTGTATTATATGTGAATAAAAATTGTTCTTTGTAATATAAATTAAACTTGTATTATAAATGAATTAAAAGTGATCAAGTGAAAAAGAAATATTATTGCTATAAATGATAAATATTTTGTTATTATAATATATTTATATAAGTTTATTTTTATTTTCAACCCAACACACCCATTTGACACCCTTAGTTCAGGCTCATAACTATCCCAAAGAAAAAGAGCCACAAAGATGATTTATGTCTCACATATGTAAACTACGAGTACAAAACCCGTAGTTAATCACTCGAGTAATAGTAAATGCAAAATTCTTACTAAGAATTTAAATAATAACCAAGCAAACAAACAAAGAAGTCGAGAGAGTTTGATAAATCTCTCGGACATCTAGCGCCATCCCAACATCAGGAAGGTGTCCAAATTAATATTTGTGAATATTTATCAAGCGCGTTCATTGTTTATTGCCTAGGAAGAAAAAAAAATACGAATTGAATAATGACTAATGACAAATATGAAATTGAAACTTATGTCCCTTTGAAGATATTTGATATACTTTTTAGAGACAAAAATACCCCTAACAATATAAATACTCAACCTTATTGTTAGTGTCCACCATCAAATATACTAACAAACAATATTAAATAAAGATTTATTTATTGTATTGTTCGATGATTTGATAAATTAATTTATGAAGATGTTGGACAGCTCATTCATGGGTTGTATCTTACATCAGCTACATGTTCTATAACATGCTAAAGTTGATGCCTTAATAGGTTCTGCTAAATGAGTTGTAATGGTTACGTGCGAGCGGATTAAAGATTTAAATTTTATGAGTATAATTAAGATTTTTAATATTGAATTTATTGATATATATATATATATATATATATATATATATATATATATATATATAATTTAAACAAGTTTTATATATAAAGTTATTTGCGTTAAAAAATATTAAATTTAAATAAATTTGGTGCCGATACGTTTAATTTGCCTTTGATTCTTTAATTTTTTAAGTGTGTAAAAGCAAATATATCACTATGAATTCGTTTCCATAGTTTCGTTATTTGTCAAAACTTTATTGAATGAATAATAATTGGTCTAGTGTCACGGTAAGCTCAGTTATGTTGACTCTTTTTATCTTTTTAAGTTTAGTAGATATTTGATAATTATATTATTTTTTTTATTAAATTTAAATCTATATATTGCAAGACTCGTTTTTAATATTTATGCATGTTAATAATATTACTAAATTTTCGTGTCGATATTATGTTAGTGTTCTAATAGGATTCTTTTCATTTCAAAAGTTTAATAGTAGCTCACCTCTAGAAAGAATTTCAATGATCCATGAAGACTCATATTAATATATTGACTCTTATTATTCGATTCAAAGTTAAAACTATATGTTCTTTTTGAGTTTTTTTTAACAACTTCTTTTACTTATTAAATCGTTTTTATAACAATTAAAAAGTGTTTTGCATTTTTTTTATAAGTAATCAAAAATCTTGAAATTAACTTCCTCGTGATAAGAAAAAGACTATTTATGTTCCCTCTTCAACCTCCCATAGACGAAGCAATGATTTCATATATTTAATATGATTTGAATTGAAAAAACTAATTTTATTATTATGTTAATTTTTTAAATTAAAAAAAAAACTTATTTATTTAAGATAAAATTTAATTTTTCAAAATATTTTGATCAAACTTATATGGTCGAAGTATAAGTAATTAAGTATATATAAACAAAAGAAGAAAACGAATTTTATTTAAATTAAGTTAAAGTTTATTATAGAATAACGACATTCCCTTTGATAAAATAAAAAAAGAATAAAAATATTCCAAATATCATTATGATAATATATTGCTTTGAGCCGTCCCTAAAGTAGCCGCCAAGCTGGAAGCAAGATCAAAGATAAAAATAAATAAATAAAAATAACAATAATAATAATGATATGATTACAATTGATATAACAGTTAAAAAAAAGTTACTTTTTCCTCTACTATTATTTATCATAATTTCTATTTTTAGAGTCAAATTATAAAATTTTAACTAACATATAAAATATATTTTTTCATCATATTGATATGCGAAAATTGCAATTTACAGTACTTTTTATATAGTTTTTGAATATCTAAATTTTTGTTTAAAATATCGAATTAATTTAATTTAATTTAACTTTAAAAATTAATCAAATTAATTTTAAAAAAATACAATATTAACAAATAAAAGTGAACGGAAGAAGTAAGTATCAATTTCTCCTTACATAGTGTGATTTATAATAGGAAAAATGATGCAAAATGTAAACATAATATGTAATAAATTTATAGTTTCATTTAGTTTTAATTTACGGTTATAGTTTTGTGAAATTTTACTATTTATTTTTTATTGTATAAATTCATAATTTGTATATGTTTATTCCAGATGTTTGTATACGATTTATGAAAAATCATAATGAATTACCTTGTTTGTATATTGGCAAGTCAAATATACTAATAGAGTTTTGAAAAATTCTTAAATATATAAATATTACAAATTTTATATATACTTAGCATGTTTGTATATTCGCAAGTAAAACATACGAATGAGCAAGCAAGATATACAAATCACAACCTCCAATTGCATATATTGTTTCTGTGTGCATATTGTAAGTGACATATACAAACCGTGGTCTCCAACAAACAAAACTATAGTTGCAGAGCGCAACTGAAACTATAGATATAAAGCTTTATAATGTCTATTATTTTTGTCGTTTCTAAAATATTTATAATATCTTTTGCATAATCTTTTAGTTATCGAATGGAAATAAATTTATTAAGAACTACTCTAAACTATTTAGGTGTGCAGATTTTCTACTTAAACTATCACCATCTTTTATTTAAAATATATCTCAATAATCAATTACTCTTTATTATACTATAACGATTTTAAGTAGGAAAAGAGAACAACTGTAGTTAATACTCTATAATGTGTTTTTGATAAATACTTGAAGATAATTAAAATAGATATTCCCACGCATCTATTAATTCAGCTATGAAACTTTGAAATAACCCAACATACTTTATTTTTTATGTTGCGTTTAATATTATTTTTTAAAAAATAAATAGAAAAGTATTGAATACACTTTTGAATTAGGTGCATATTATAAGTTTAGTCCCTAAATTATTAATAACCTTAAAACATATTTTTATTTCACTATTTAAACTTAAATTTACCCACGATCTACCATATGATATGACAATTGTCTCAAACTATTGGAAGAGTATGAAACACTTAATGAAAAGTCAAGAGAAATGTCAAAATTATTTTTAAACTTGATAAGAATTTAGAAGTGTATTCCACTTAGAGATGACAATGAAGTGGGACGGGTGCAAGACGAATTGGGCTTAAACCGCAAAAATTTAACCCGCTCATTCCCGCATAACAATTTTTTCATCTTCAACTCGCCCCACTCCCACTCTACATATATGCCACGCGTGAACCTGCCCCATATAAGTTTTTGAATATTTATCCTTTTAATTAAGTTTGTTACTAAAAATAAAATTTATAAAAATAAATAATTTTTTTTATTAAATTATATTAATTGAATAGATAATAACTTAAAACTTTCTTTTCTAAAGTTCAATTGGAAAGCAAGTATAAAACTGTATTAGTTTTTTTTGAAACATTTTATTTACTATCTTAAATATTATTATAATTTTATCGTAATATTCGAAATATAATATTTATAGTTAGTTAATAAATTGAATTAATCGCTAAAAATGTCATTTTTTTGACTTGAAAAATAAAAGAAAAAGAGGACCCGCCAGTGACCTTCCTTCCTCCTTTCTTCTCTCTATAGTCTCCAAATCTTCATACAAATACCCCAAAAATTCCACTTTAATTCTCTCTATTTTCTTTTTTTTTCTTCTAAATTCTGGGTTCATCAGATCTTGCTTCAAATTCTTATTAATCCTAAAAAAAACAAAGAAAAAAAGTTTTTTTTTTAATTTTTTTTATCGATGGCATCCAACAAAGATGGGAACCAAAGCGGTAGTGGTGGTGGTGGCGGATTTTTCTCCTTTTTAGGTTCGAGTTTGACTAATATTGCCAAATCGGTTAATGGGTAAACCCTAGTTTTATCCCTTTTTCTTTCTAATTTCAAAGAATTGAAGAAAACCCAGATGGGATTTTTAGTTTTTGCTCCGAACTTGACTTTTAATTGAAATTCGCTTGCAGATCGGGGACTTTGATTTAGCTTTTTTGCTACTTTTTATCCTTATGTTTACATGTTTTGGTATTTGCTATTGTGTTTACCTTAAATTTGGTGTCTTTTACTGATTAGGTGCTTTGCTGATGTGGGAAGTTGTAAATTGTTATTCTTTGTTTAAGGATTTTTGCCCCTTATGTTCCCAAGTTTGATGTTTGCTATTGTGTTCACCTTAAGTTTGTTGTCTTTTACTGATTAGGTGCTTTGCTGATGTGGTAAGTTGTAAATTGTTGTTCTTTGTTTTAGGATCTTTTCTCCCTAATTTTCTCAAGTTTGATGTTTGCTATTGTGTTTACATCTCAAATATGGTGTCTTTTACTGATTAGGTGCTTTGCTGATGTGGGAAGTTGTAAATTGTCATTTGTGTTGGTATTTTTTGCCTTAATGTTCCCAAGTTTGCTATTTGCTTTTGTGTTTACCTCAAATATGGTGTCTTTTACTGATTTACTGTTTTGCTGGTGTGGGAAGCTGTAAATTGTCATTCTTTGTTTTAGGATCTTTTCTCCCTAATGTTCCCAAGTTTGCTATTTGCTATTGTGTTTACATCTCAAATATGGTGTCTTTTACTGATTAGGTGTTTTTCTGATGTGGCAAGCTGTGAGTTGTCATTCTTTGTTTTAGGATCTTTTCTCCCCAATGTTCCCAAGTTTGGTAGTTGCTACTGTGTTTACATCTCAAATATGGTGTCTTTTACTGATTAGGTGCTTTGCTGATGTGGGAAATTCTAAATTATAATTCTTTGTATTAGTATCTTTTCCTCCTAATGTTCCCAAGTTTGATATTTGCTATTATGTTTACCTTAAATGTGGTGTCTTTTACTGTTGGTCCTCACTGATGTGGGAAGTTGTAAATTGTCATTCTTTGTTTTAGGATGTTTGGTTGCTCCATTATCTTGTCGCTCAATATTTTTGCATGCCGATAATAAAAGTGTGAAGTTTTATCGATATGTGGTTTTCGTTTTTTCTCTTTGATCTTCTTAGGCTTTAGTGAATGAATATATTATCAGTTTCTGTTGTCATACTTGATCAATCTCCATCAAATCTGCAACACCATGTTATTCAGACAACTTGAGACCTTATGATATACCATATCTTTTCCTTTGTTTAAGTAACTTTTGATTTTTATGGGCGTTTTAGTCACAAGCTGTTATTGTTCCAGCATGCTTGGTTATGAAGGGCTGGAAGTCGTAAATCCTGAAGGAGGCAATGAGGATGCTGGTGCTGAAGCCCAGCGAGGAAGATGGAAGCAGGAGGTATGAACCCTCTTCTCATCTAATCCTAAAGGGTTGTATGTGTTGAGGTGTTTAGTAGTGCTATGATTATTTGTCTGCTTTTCTATAATAATCTGTAAGAGAACAAGGTTTTGCAGTTCCCCTACTCTTTTGGCTCAATAAATTGTTTCTACCTCCAGTATATTTGGAGAAGAATGTTGCCTTGGCTAATACCCACGGACAAGACAAAAGCTCAATATCTGCACACCCTTCCTTTGTTCTTCGTACTTATCCAAAACTCTAGGATACACACCACACTTTACTTAATCTCCTATTTGCAGTCACTTCCAAGTAAAACTTTCCGCTCAGCAGATACAGATGTATGCTGTTTGCTTTGGGATTGATAATTACCACACATTCCTTCGAAAGCTATTTACTCGTGTTAATGCTAGTTTCTGGGTAGTTAGTAGAGAGATGTAGCATCTATCAAGGATAAGAAAATTTTATGCTAGACCTTCCTTCACAGGAGAACCAAGCAATTGGATGAGTGCTAGCGCTAGAGCCGGTGTTTCTCCCTCTTCTGCCACATTTGTCTCCTATGGCGATTTTATTGAGCTTAGTTATAAATTCAAAATGAATAGTTTCTGATTCTTAATGATTAACCAACTTTTGTCAATGGACAACTAAGTAGTAGCAGAAAACTAAATAGGAGTAGCAGCACCAATATTCTTTTTGGGGCGAGTGTAGATTTTTTTTGAGTGCATGCACACATCTGAGGTTTTTGCAGGATCGTGATAATTATTGGAAAATGATGCAAAAGTACGTAGGCGCTGATATTACCTCGCTGGTGACGTTGCCAGTTATTATCTGTGAGCCTATGACCAACCTTCAAAAAATGGCAGAGGTCTGTTTTCAATTAATTGCAGGCTTGCAGCGTCCTGCTGTACTTTTGTTTTAATTTTTAGGTGAGGATTATACTGATGTAGCAATTCTATTGACAGTTGATGGAATACTCCTATCTACTGGAATTGGCAGATGAGTGCGAGGACCCACACATGAGATTAGTATATGCCGGTAAACAATCTACTGCCATAGTGCTTAGCACCACTCCTATTTTGAATTCACTATCTTATTCAGTATGATACAACGGACAATATGATTTTCCAGCAACATGGTTCATATCTGTATACTATGCCCTACAACGCACATGGAAGCCCTTCAACCCCATTCTTGGTGAAACTTATGAATTTGTTAACCATGCTGGAATCACATTTATTGCTGAGCAGGTGAGTTGTTTCTTTCCCCGGATCAAGTTTCAGCTTGTCCATGGATTCCTTGTCAGATTTCGATCATTATTATTACTTTTTGTGCTCATGATATTAAGTCTTGTACTGTATCAGGTTTGTCATCACCCCCCAATTGGTGCAGCACATGCAGAAAATGAACATTTCAAATATGATATCACCTCAAAGGTGAAATCCAAATTCTTGGGGAACTCAGTTGAAGTCTATCCACTTGGCAGGTAGGACCTATTATATCTGAATAATTTCTTATTTATCAGGATGTTGATTTCCTGTTTAACAGAGCATACATAGTTTTTTTCTTCTGTCACAAAAAAAAAAAGAGCATATATAGTTGTTTTGTTGATAAGACCTTAAGAGAACCTTAAAACACCCAAAATTCTGGAGAAGAAGAAGTTAATAGCTCTTCAATTAATCACACATGGAGTTTGGCAGTTTCTCTTGGGGACCTTAAAAGAGAAGCATCTTTATTTTAGCCACTAGGGTCTGTTTGAAACATGTCCATGTTTGTGTAACAAACTAACTGGTATGTTCACTTCTGGCTGGATGATGGTTCCTTCTGTTTTTGCCAAGTCTGGGTGCTGTTTTAGTGTAGAATTAGAACTATTTAGTGAACTTCAGGATGTAGCAGAAATGTTGACTAGAACATGCAGGATAATGTTTCAGATATATTAGTTGACAGCTGAACTATCTATGAGGTGATTGTCTTTTTGCGACCTGTTCCTGAATATATAGCTGAAAAGACAGCACGCATAATCTCATACATTGGGAGATCATCAGTCTTCTACCACTCTCTTTTCTTCATGTTACATAATCACTCTATGATTAATTAGTAGATAATTTTAACAGTTTCCTGGCCCCTATTTATGGTTCCAACTAAAAAATGCTTGCTTACGTCACAAATTGCAAACCAAGTCCTTCTGTATCTTGATTTTTGGTTCATTCTATTGTGCACAGGTCAAGGCTCACACTGAAGAAGTCTGGTGTTGTCCTAGATTTGGTGCCGCCTCCAACAAAAGTTCACAATCTTATATTTGGGCGAACATGGATCGATTCTCCCGGGGAGATGATATTGACGAACTTGACAACAGGGGATAAAGTGTTGCTGTATTTTCAACCTTGTGGCTGGTTTGGGTATGATTGATGATGTTGTTGCTCTTCTCTTCACCTGTTCAATGTTTCATTACAAGAAAGTGCCAGAATACTTCCCCTTCCATGGATCTTTGGGAAATACACCCTCTAGATACCAAACACTATGTAGTGTAAAGGGATGGGTTTTTTTTCCTTCTAATTTCTTTCACATATGCTGGTCGCAAAGGAAGTACTGATTGCTCTCATTCTTCACCCGCTAAGAAGTCCTTGGCGGTCACCGCTGACCTTGCTCAAATTAGCGCATAGTGGAAGAGAAAGTTCAAGGGATAAATGCCCAACATTAAATTTGAAATACCAGAGGATGTGATAAAGATTATAACTTCGTCCACTGCTAATTAGGTCTCAGTTGGAAGCTCATTTCTTCCATTAGTATGGTGTTTCATAATAGAATGAAATCCTGTCCTTGTTTCCTTGTGAAGGTTTGACTTAGAGATCCAGGTTCTTGAATCTTGGAGGGTTTGTGTTTGATCCCTAGCTGCTTATAGCGATTATGACTTGTTGCCTGCTCTCTGCGCTATCAAAGGAACTGTCAATATAGTGCACCGTGTCTTAGTAAATGATGTCAACTAATGTTAACATTTCTCTATTTCTTCGAGTAACAATGTTGATGTTTCTAGCTTTCCTTCTATATGGTTATAGACTAGCTTTGAATGAGTATACTTTTACTTGATAAAACAAAAATGGTCATCTGACTAGCTTTAAGCTAAAGTCTAAGGCATACTATTTCTTTATTGTACTTCAATATTAGCATCTATCAAACTGACCTGTACAGAGCTGACGGTTCATTGCCTACCGGAAAAGTGAACGTTACTGTTTTCTATATCCGTGTCCTAAGACAACTTGATTTCATATTCCTAGCCAATAAGAGTCTGTAGAGAAGATGTTCTGACTTGAAATTTTCCTTGTTTTTATTTTTTCTTCTATATACTTGGTTGCGTATCAAATATTTTCCTTCTTTTCCCTTTTGCCTTCTAATTTTTCTTAACGATCATGTTTTCAGTGCTGGTCGCTATGAAGTTGATGGATATGTTTACAACAGTGAGGAAGAACCCAAAATTTTGATGACCGGGAAATGGAACGAGTCTATAAGTTATCAACCCTGTGATTTGGAAGGGGAGCCCTTGCCAGGCAGCACTATGAAAGAGGTGAATTTCAGCTTTCTTTCTTCAATAGTAGCGCCTTTGGTCCAATACGACTTAACTTTTTCCTTATTTTTCTTAGCTGAAATTGTGTTTGCTTTGTTTAATCGTAACCCCTGGTCAGATCTTTCTGTTGTTTTGGCTTCTTTTTCGTAACCCCTCGTCTTGACTTGAAGTATGTTGGTTCCTGAGCTTGCAATAGTATTTTAATTTTCTCAGCTAAACATTAGTTAGGTTAAAGTAAGCGTCATATGTTTGCAATTTCCAAATTTTTGCTAGGATAGACGACAAATTACTCTAGGCCATGTTCACATGTATGCATATCATCAAAGTTAGGATAATTTTTAATTTTACATTGAGCTCTTGAGTTTCTTTAATCTGAAACTTACATGGTGCAATTATTCTGGCTCATAAGGTTGCATGAAAGCTTAATGGCATCTTTTATCTAAAATGGTGATAATTGTGGTCAAGTGGAAATTGCAGACTATTAATTTAATCAAGTTTGCACTTGCAAATTCTTGCTTGTTTCAGGTCTGGAAAGCTGCTGAAGCTCCTAAAAATGACAAATTTCAGTATACATATTTTGCACACAAGATTAATAGCTTTGACACTGCACCTAAGAAATTATTAGCATCTGATTCTCGCTTGCGCCCTGATCGTTACGCACTTGAGATAGGTGATGTGTCCAAAGCTAGTTCAGAAAAGAGCCGGTATGCATCTCTCTCTCTCTTTCTAAGTTGTCCTTTTGTCAATCTGCATGTTACTCTCTTTGCTTTTGTATGCATCGTGAACTTTAGCATTTTAAATATCAAATTTAGAGCATTGGACCTTTCTGTGGCATGAAGTTGTTGTCTTAATAATTATACTCCACTAGTCCACGTCTCCTCAATTATACCCTTAGCTTTTGAATCCTCTTCATCCTCTAAATAGAAGAGTAAAACCTAGCCTTTTCTTATTATTGTGTATATAAGCTGTTGTTTCCCCTTGACACGAGGAAAGTTCTAATTATGTGCAAAGGGGGAGGGGGGGGGGGGGGGTTCATAAATTGGTTTGGTCATAGGCTCAAATCCAAGTGTGACATCTTTGAACTCCCTGTATAAATTCCCGGGTCTATTGTTTGTAGTGAGCCACATTGGTGCACATGGTCTTGATGTTAAAAGATGACGATCCAGTTTGTTACCGCTGGTGTATCAGCTCTCATTCCGGGGTGGACTTTCAGGGTTTCTCCAAGGATCTCATTTCCTTGTTGAAATAGAGACATTTTCAAAAATTTTTTTAAAAAAACAACAAAAGTAACAAGCCCTCTCCTGCCTCACATCTTCCTTCAGTGCATAGTTAAGTTTCTCCTGTTCAGCCACAATTGTCTGAATCTCTTACATTTTGCTGGTGTATTTGGTTATATTACAGTTTGGAGGAGAGGCAGAGAGCTGACAGGAGAACAAGAGAGGCCAAGGGTGACGAATTCAAACCAAAATGGTTCAACCTATCAAATGAAATTTGTCCTACACCTTGGGGTGAGTTGGAGGTGTATGAATACAATGGCAAATATCATGAACATCGTGCTGCTATTGATAGTTCTGACCATGTTGAAGAGGTTGACGCTAAAACGACTGAATTCAATCCTTGGCAATATGAAGATTCAGTTGCTTCTGCATAATTAGTTGTTCCTCTTATCTGTATCTTGTGTTATATTTTTTGCAGAGTACCTTTTTTCTCTTTTACTGTATTAGGCCTATATTAGGTCTGCATTCTTTTCCAGGGAGCTAATTCCTACATTTTATCTATCTTGAGATTGATAAATGTTTTGTACATATGGTTGCACTTGAAGTATGATTTTATGATGTTTTCTCTTTTACTTGCAATACGTAGCATTAAACCTATAAATGAAATATTGTGATGGGTCAAAATTGTCCGGTAATGATTGTATTTTATCATTTCTAAGTTTGTTAATTGAGTTTGTTTAGGTAAGTCATTCTGCAGGGTGTTAGATAAGGTTTTGTGAAATGAGACTAAATACTTTATAACATTTCTCGTGTTAGCCTGTAACTTGGGCAGCAAATAGAAACTTCATGGCAAATTTCATTCCATTTAGCTATAGAATACTGGTTATACACAAGATCAATCTCTGTTGTTTGTGATCCAACTCGACGTTAAATTAACCGAAAATGGCCTCTCTCCAAATATGAGATCACGCGAAAAGAAGTAGGGAAGCAATTCTGAACAAACGAAGCAACTCAATCAAGTCTTGATATTAGCTTATGAGGCTTCACAATATACTAATTTTAAGGTCTACTGCAGATATTAGGTTCAACAAAAATGACTCTTTTAAGTTACCTCATACTTGCCTCAAGCTTACATGCAGCCAAAAGAAATGAGTTTTGTCTGGAATTCTACTACAACAGTGAATTAATATCTAAGTAACAAGGCAGACAAGTAACTTCCAAATGTGGTCAGTAGTTTGGTGTAGATTGTTTACTTCCAAATGTGGTCTACTGTGGGTTTGGTTTAGTTTTGCTGCCCTAATTCTTGCCACTGTGCTCCTCCAAGAACACCAAAATACTCGCATCCTATACAAATCTTCATCGTTAACAGTCTTTTTGCTCACATGATTGTGCAGAACCTATTATAAGATAGCTGCATCAAGAAAACAAGAAATGTTTTCTATATTATATCAGCTAGAGGAGGACACTACTTTGACCTGCATTACAGAATACAATGACCAATGCTTATATACTTTTTACAGTACCAAAGATTTACATTTTCAAAAGCCAGATACCTGTATTTCTGTTTGACGGAGTATTAGGTGTTATTCCTGCGGTGGACGTTCCTCATTGAACCATCTCGGGGGATCAAAACCAGATCCTCCTGGCATATTTGAAATTATAGTATTAGCGACATACTAAGATCTTACTCCAAGGCTTATCAACAAAGGTAGAAGTATCTCGTTCGAAGCTAACATGTCAAATTTTACTTCACTAAGCTTCAGAGTGACTTTTAAGCAAACAATGGTTGGTGGAACAACATTACCTAGAGGATTACAACGACAAAGACGCCAGGCAGTCAAAACTGTCCCTTTAACAACTCCATATTTCTTGTAAGCAATCATGGAGTATTCACTGCATGTTGGTATATAGCGGCAACTTTTTGGCATTATTGGTGAGATTTCCCCTGCTTAACAGTCAACTGTTACACAGTCCTGCCGGTCTTTATAGCATAAAGTGAGAAATTCTAAACAGCTCAAACGAATCAGAAGAGTAGAAGTGTCAAAATTTTAGCTAAAACAAATCCACAACTTACTTTTATAGAACTTGAGCATTGATAAGGCAGCTTTGACCCCCAAACTATCTACATCATCATCTGAATTGAAAAGGCAAGCACCAAATTTTAAAAAAATGCAACCCCAACATCTTAAAAAACTTCTTAGACCCAAAATCTGTTGGAAATTGTGGGCAACTCATAAGGAAGTGGCCCTATGTCTCTCTACTTATCATTCATTATTTTGTATCCTCTTGAAATAGTCTAACTAGCCGTTACAAACTAGCCGCTACCAAGTCGTAGGAGCAACACCTACATATAGATGGCACATAGTGAACAATGACATAGATTTCAACCTCTACTTTCTATTTCTTCACCTTCTTCTAAGCTGGGATTTTTTTTTCTCTCGTGGTTTGTAACTGAAAGAGCTTGTTCAATTCTGGGATATGCCTAATTATGATATTCGGTGTGTGGGCGCAAGATCCTTAACGCTAGTGTCATTGACATGCCTGAAGCTGAATTCTTTTATAACAGAATCTCCCTTCCTAGCGAATAAATTGAAGATCCAACTCATAGCAGTGTGTGCACTTGTTCAGTTTTACCAAAGAAAAAAACCTACCTGCATCTGATGTTTGTACCGAACCAATAAATACTTAACATGTGCCATTTACATAATCTTTTGATTACTTACAGCAATAACATACCCAATATAATCGCACAAGTTCAAGTAAATCATATCTAAAAACAAGAATTTTATATTAATTTTAAAATGGGATCTTTACACGAATAGTACTATGCACTGTCATATACATATTATACCTATAGTATTACACATTGCCAACTATTTTTAGTTTAATCCGATGGCTATTTAGGTTAGTTTTTCTTTTTCCTCTTTTTTCCCTTCTTTTAAAATCGACAAACAAGTATGAATAATTTATCAATTATTTTCGACATTCAGAACTTATAAACTCAAAATCTTATTTCGAGCCACATACCTTGAGAGTTGCTCTCATCGGAACCCGACCCGCTAACGATACATAAGCTCCGACTCTGCTGCCTGAATTTCTACAAGCAAAAAAGATGAGGAAAGTTAATTAATTATGGTTAATAGAGGTGTGGTTTGTGGAAAATGAAAGTACTTTTCTCAGAGGAAAGAGAAGATTTGACTGCTGCTTCGTGTGAGATGACGAACTAGGGAAACTGGGATTTGTTGAAGAAGAGGGTTTACAGGGGGAGTAGCTGTAGAAAGCTAGCGCCATTGATGGATGAGAGGAAGATGACATCTGTTGTGAATTTCTCGATAACTACTTGGGTTCAGGTCTACTACTAGAACTTATGGTGAGAATGAATGGTGATCGAACAATAATCATATATTATTACGAGTAGAAACTACCAAGTAAAAAGTTAAATTATCCTTTTGCCTTTTTATTAAATTAAAACTTTTATCATTTTTATATTTATATATTTAATTTTTTTATTCTCATTTCAAAATTTTGATTCACACAAATTTTAAAAAAATACAAATGAGTAATTATTTCTTAAAGACAAGAAAATAAAATAGATTCATGTATTTTTTAAAGTTAAATTTCATCTATATCTTTTATATATTTATTTTAATAGTATTTGACCTTTTAATTTTTCATGTGTCTTTTCATGTTTCCGTAATTTTGTTCTATAAATTTAACTTTTCCAAAAAAAAATTTATTTACTATTCCTACAATTCTTGTGTGTAGGAACTCTAAAATTATTTCACTCATTAAATTTTCTTTCTTCCAATAGTAACTTTTTTTTGTATTCTTTATTCATATTTTAATATATAAAATTTCTTTATTATTATTGGTCTCAATGATATTTATTCTAATCAATCTTTTTACATTGTTAAATACTCTATAAAGTGTATCATAAGGTGGGTTTGTCCAATTATTTCATTTACCTTCTTTGGTTAGATTTCTCCTCCAAAAAGAGTCCACTTCAGGTAAATCTATTCCAATATAATTGATTTAGCTACAAATATTGACCAACACTTTTTGTATTTATTGCTAAGCTAGCAGCATATTCACTTCTTTTAGTATAATATCTATTTATGAAAAGCTTCTGTTCAATAAAACTCAAATTCAGATATAAGTTAGATCTGTGAATGTCTTTGCATATTTGAACTTTGAAATGTGAACATGGACTATGTTTGGAGTACACAAGTTCATAATTGACTGTGTGTTTGTGTGGTTTAAAATAGTATGAAATACACGTGCGTTGCACGTGTTCGAGAACTAGTTTGTTAAAAGATTGGAAAAATACACTGTTTTTGTTTTCGCCCAGTGTTGGAGCCCGACTAAATTTGAATATTAGTGTAGAGAGTCTATTTAGGGATGATGCTCCCAACACGAAATCTGAATGTCATGGCACCATTCAAGTGTGACGCTCCTAACATAATTTTCTCCATAACACGAAATCTGAATGCTTAGATTCACGGATGAAGCTCCCAACACAAATGGTGCACTACTGGACCCATTCAGAAGTGACGCGCCCAACATAATTTTCTCCCTAGCTAGGAAAAACAATACATAACTTGCCTATACCACAATTCTCGATCACAGATTTTGAAGTTAAAAAATGAAAATTTATACATTCACAAAACTTATGATAAATAATAATACTAGTATAACAAGATGGCTAGAATGAATATAATACATTTAGTCCGTGTAGGAGAACTTGTGAACAAGTGAAACATTCAAGAATTTAACAAATAACAAGTTTAAGGTAGAATAAAGATCGTAATAAACTGTCTGTCAAGTGTCAACTTGTAAAAAAATTAAACATTACAGGTAACATTAACTCATTTTGTAGTTGCAATTTGCATGTATTACAATTTACAACCTTTTGAGCTACAGCAGAATGCTCTAAGTTAGCTTGGAAAGAGAACTTCTATTTGTACATCACGTAAATAACCCACAACTATGAACAATGCTAGTATCCTATGTCCAACCGCTTCATTTCTCTAGTTACCTTCGATTACAGTGCGACTGCCGATGGAGGACTGAACATCTCTTACAACTGTTAGAATACAAAAAAGAATGATGATTGCCTCCGTGTTGTATCGTTTGGCAGTCTGAAACAGGGTTCTTGTTAGCTCCTTTACACGAAGAGTGGATCTGCTACTTTACAAGGTAAAAGCTACACTTACACAGCTGCACCAAACTGCTTTGGCGATCAAACACTTTTACATCTCTGCTGTAAGAAGAAACATTTCATTTTGATACAGGCGTCCTCGGTACGTTATCAAATGATGTCCGAAAACGAAGACCAGAGTCTATATGTTTTGTGGAGGGCAACAGCCAGCAGAGGACATTTGGACCAAAAACCTGCATTGCAAAGGAAAACTAATTCAAACGTTGATATAAACAGGTAACAAGTGTGATAAAGCACATGCGTCTCAACAGATATAAAACAAGAAAGTTACATACAGTATAGAAAAATAAAAATGATTTTAAAAAAAAGAGAAAGCTGAAGGTTATCGTTAAAGCAAGGAGAAGAAACACTGGGAGGAGAAATCAAGAGGAATAATGGCTTACTGCTATCAAATTCTCATATGCACCAAGATCATATGGATGTGAATAGACATAACCTCCCTTTTCAGCAACACACATCGCTCTCACACCTTCTTGGTACTGGAGAGCATCAACAACCTTCTTAGTGCTAGTACACACAATATGCCACGACAAGAAATTGAAAAAATACGATATTACAGTTAACAAACCTCAATTGTTGTTTTGTTTTGCAAAATCAGGTAAAAATGCCAACACAGGAAAAAGCCCAGCGCCAAACTTAGAGGGACTAGTATAAGCCCTGAGATAATCTATCAACAGGAATAAATCTTGAGCAAATTGACAAATGAAAATTTACTAAAGAACAAAAAATATTCATGGGAAATTACATATACAACTCTGAAAGAGCCTTCACTTTGCTGGTCATCCTTTGGAGAGTCTATGGTTATGCTACCAGCAAGCAAAACCTGAATAGATGAAAATAAGACTTGTTAAAGGTTGAGGGTAGAAAACAAATCTCAATTTATGCTTGATCAGCCACATGTATACATAATAACAAGAATTGAATTAATAGATCTCAGCAAATAAGAAGATGGAGCATACTTGAGAAACAAAAGACAGTCATAGCTTCTGAAGATTTTTTTTTTTTTTTTTTTTGAGAATGAGCATCCAAAAGATATCATACAGTACAAAGAGTGCAAAAATGCACACTTACCAGGGAATATATGCAAGCAACAACAGCATACATAACAAAGATGAAGAAGATCTTGTAGTTCGCATGCCCCACACAGTTATTCATCCACACGCAATGATGATCCTTATATCCAAATGAAACACTTTTAATTTAATATACAATTCATCAAGATAAAACATAAATGAAATATAGACTAGGCATACCATTCGTAGTACACATTTGTTACATATACGACAATGATGAGCACGTGGAGGCTTATAAAGGGAACACTTTTGGCAGTATCTCAAATCCCCACCCTGTAGAATAATTCATAGAACAAAATTACATCGCCAAGTTCGAACACAAACTTGATACTATCAGGTAAAGAGTATTACTACTTTACAGCCACTAATGACAGCTTCATTGCAACTTTTTGTTTCAAAATGAAATTCAAGCAGAATATCAATCTCAGTTCATAGAATATGTAATTTAGTTTCATGTTATTAATCATAATATGTAATTAGCAATACTAAATATTGCTCAAAAAAATATGGTTATGCATATACGTTTATATTCTGACAACATTATTGTAGGGATTCTGTAAAATATATGAGATTACCAGATGCTAGAAATGTTGAAGAACTATCAGGTCCATAAACTTCATTGAGAATAGTCATCAAAATTGTTATTTAGAGTATCAATAAACTACTTTTCTTCTATTCATGATTAAAACATGATTAATTATTAGAATACAAAATCAGTGTTAGTTTAAACTTTAAGTACTCACAGCCACATGTGCAGAATCAACTACTTTTCTAGCTATTCTCAAACAAAGCATGTGCAAAATCTAGAATCCCGTTGCTACTGTATACGGTGGACAGTTTGGAAGGAGAGAAATATGAGATGTTTTGAAGCCAAAACTAACTTAATTCAGAAGATAAAATGAAACTGTATAGTTTTGCTTACCTTTTGGTGTAACAAGGACTTCTAATAAGGCAGAATCTATCTTAGACGTTACAGAATTCCTCCAAAAATTGATAGGGAGGTTTTAACTTTATATGTTCATGCATGGACATTGTAAGCTCCAGAATAATACCTTACCTTCTAAAGAAAAGAGAAGGCTAAAGTTATAAGAAAAGTAACTTTTCGGTTCTGCGGATAAAGAACACGATAGGTGAAATTAACACATTAAAGAAGCAATCATGCAATGAGAAATAGTATTTACTGGAAATTTCACAATCCTAACATAGAGCTAAAGCAGTACCCTATAGATGGTATAACTCCTAGCTGAAGTATCAAGAAATGACGTGAATGCGATTTTTGCACCAGTCACATTTTTAATTTAAATGTCATCCAAAAAAAGGAATTCAGTTCCATGATTTAAGAAAGATGGGAAAAACACCAATAAATGGACTGAAAAGTATTAAGAGAACCACCAAAAGTAAAAGATGTTTAGCAGAGCAGAAACATACTTTCTTCAGACTTATAAATAGCACTAATATTGAATTTTCATATACAGTAGGCATGTTTATGACTTTTGACACACTTCTAGAGTATGCTGCTTCTTGTATTACCTCTAACTCCGTATCTTTTCAAGTTAAGTATCCATTCCCGACTCAATAATGAATCTCCAATACTTGGGATTTTCTCTCCACAACATTAAGATTTAGCAACAAACTAGTACACCAAAGCCACGTCTTTCCTTCACTTAGCATATGCTACAGAAAGCACATGTTCAGCAAGATTTTTCGACAACATGCTTATATTTCCCCATGTTTTCCAATTACTGAATGAAGAAGTAATCAGGTTCTTACATGTCATAACTCCATTGATGTGGTGTTTCCTTAGCTCAAAACAGTTAAAAATGTTTCCTTTAAGGGTGTGCTTCGTATGGAGGAAAACATTTTCCAATTTCAAGAAGAGGCAGTCACTAAATTCAAAATAAGGTTCTATTCAGGCAGTACCGCAGTAGTCTGATATGTAAATTATCATCATGTTGTCATTTTCCTTTCCAAAAATCACTAAATATGACATACAACACTAAAAATATTCTCTTTAATACATGAAATTATCACTAAGCAAAATCTTATACGCTATATTAGATTATTCGTACCATATTTATCCTACTTGTTTTCCCTAATCCAAACAAAATATGGAAAATAATTTCCAGAGAACAGAAATACAAATTGAAGTAATATATACACTTATATATATATAGAAATAAAGCAAAAAATGGCAGAAATGGAAAACACACGCTAATAATTCAAAATTCAAATTAAAAAAAATAAAAATGAAAGAAATGCAAAAACCTTGCGTTTAATCTCATGAACAATATTATCAGGGTCTTCAACGTCGGGTACAAATGAGCTAGGAACCTGACCCGGATCGGTGTAGATGGCAAGGGCATAATTGGAAATGCACATAACAGCAACAACGGTGAAGAAGACGGCGTTAAGCATTCCAGGGGACGACCAAAGCCCAAACCACTGATCAATGAAGACGAACACCGTTGAGAAGTATATGAATGCAATGGCGGCTATGACGACGGTGACGTGTAACGAGAATCCGCTTCCACGTTTCATTTCCCGACGTCGGAAGGATGACCGCCGGCAAGAATTTAACGGTGGGGTTTGGATCTAGAGGAATACAAGTAAGGGCTTGTTTGGAGTTTGGGTTCATGAAGTTTCTTTTATTTATTATCAGAAAAATGTCCGGTTGGTCTTTAACACTTTTGTCCACCTAAAACAATGCGAATTTGTGAAGTATTTTATTACTACCAACTAATTCCATATATTTTTTAAAAATTTCTTCAAACCAAAGTTTCATAAATTTTTAATATATTGTTATGTATCTTATTTTATTTAATTTGATTGAAAGACAATACTTTCTCAGTTTTTCTGGCGAGCACTTAAAGTTAAATAGTTAAGAATATATTTAAATCTCATTAAAATAGCAATTGATTTTTATCTATTCGAATTATCAATATCTATGTATTAAAACATATCTAATTGAGTAGATAATGATAGTTCAGGCGAAAAAAATAAAACAACTCATGGCTTAATCAATTTTGAGTGTATTTTAATATACAAATAATGATAATTCAGGTATAAAAATAATATTTATGTGTATAATTTAATTTGAAAAAGAGAATACAGATAGATTTATAATATTTATTGAACTTTACTTATTATATTATATGCTTCAAATTGAGTGTAACTCCCAACATTTTTCTCCCACCAAAAATCATGTCATGTACTCTACTACGACTAACCAACCAATTTTGCTGCAATTTTTCATAAATTTTTCGACACAATATTATCATTAGCCAAATAACAAATGACATTTTCCCCCCTACATATCTATCACTTGGCTAACGATATAATTTTCGTGGCAAAACGAAAGACATGTTTACAATATCTTCAACTAATTCAGGCCATTTCTGCCGGCCCTTTCCATATTTATATAAATTAATAAAATGGTTACTAAAGTGTCACTTTTTATATCTGTCACACTTCATGTGACACACTTTTCTTTTTAGTCTGTCCTAAATTATAATCTTGCAAATAAGTCATCTGCTCCCACTGATAATAGAATATAATCTTGAAGATAAGGTACATTACCTATTATAACAAGTAAAAATCATGACTTGATGGTGTAAAAAGTTCCTTACGCTAACGATTTAAGTTATATATACACAAGTATGAACAAATTTGCTCACGATTTAAGTTATATATACACAACTAGTGTAAACAAAATTACACTATTAGCCATCAAGCCATTCAAAGGAAATTCACAGTCCAGTGAGGTTTGCTCAAGTGGTTGAGCACCTCAACCATCAATCGGTAGATTGAGAGTTTGAGTCATGCCGAAAGATAAGTGGGAACACTATTGACCCTCATGAAGGTTGGGTAAAAAGGAGGATATTTACAAGAAAATTTTCCTTAAAATGTGAATTTTGTAATCTTGAAAATAAAATAGGTTATTCAAAGGATATTTACAGTCAAGTGAGGTTTGTTCAAGTGGTTGATCGAGCACCTCCACCAACATCAACCGATATATTAAGGAGTCGAGTCATGCTGAAGGATAAGTGGAAACACTACTTGATCCTTCTGGGTGAGTGGGGTGGAAAATGGAGGATATTTACGAGAAAACCCCTAAAGAATAACAAGGTAAATTGTTCTAAACAAGTGTGATTAGTTATATGGAAAATAAGGAAGTTTAGTCTATTACAATAGGTTGAAATACACTACCAATTTTGTACAAGATATTAAAATGTTGATATACTTAAGTTAAATGATCATATAAAAAGGATGTAAGTAAATGGATTACGAAATTTTGTCCCTTTTTGAGACAGTTGTTTAGTAAATGGTCGTCTTTTTATTTAATTTATATGAACTTTTTATTAGACCATGGTTTTAAAATTTTATTTGAGAAAACTACAAATCTTATGAGAAAACGTTAGGTCACTGTTTTGTGTGTTCTAAGGGCTATATTTACACAAATTTTAAAAATATTTGACAAAATCTAATTGAAGACCCAAAAAAGGCATAAATTAGCCTATTTAATGTAATATGGTCCAAAGAATTATACCAACGAAGGGCAATATTGTTGGGAACATGATTGGTGACTTTTATAAGTAGACGATCACTCTCCCTTGTCACAATTGGAGGCCCTATGCTCTTTGTATGGCACAATCTTAGTCAACATTTTGCATTGTAATCTACAAAAATAAATATTCAAAAAATTGGACTTTTAAAAATCATTTGTAAGAAATTAAATTAAATTACAACAACAACAAACTCAATGCAGTCCTACAAAGTAGAGTCTGGGGAGGATAGTGTGTACGCAGACCTTACTTCTACCTCTCCAAGATAGAGAGATTGTTTTTAAAAGACCTTCAGCTCAAGCAAAGCGAATCAGTAATTAAAAGAAAAATGTGACAACTCATAGCAAATTAGTGCATAGCATACTAAACAAACATATTTGCTAAAGACGTAATGCAAGAAAAACAATAATGAATATTATCATGGGAGCTAATAGGGGAAAAGTAGTAGAAGAACTCATCAATTTAATTTGATGTCTTCTTAATTGTTTTAATTAAATTTTATATTATAGTTGGATGAAAGATAGCTAGTAAGGTTGATGTACATATAGGGGTTCTAGCTAGGTTGGTTAGGTGATGAATATAGTATAGTACTCATAGTTTAAATAAGAACAATGAAGAAGAAGTTCAAAATGTGTGTACATTAAATTGTGGGAAAAAGGTCAGAAATATATCTGAACTTTGATCGAAATTGCTGTAACAATATTGAACTCTGAAAATGACAGTTTACCCCCTATACTATTAACAATATATTTTAAAGATATATGTGTGCCCATATGGACACATTACTATTTATAATCATGCAATATTTATGAATATTGAGTTATTTACTCAAAGGATATATTTATATTCTAAAAATTCTAGATCTGCTCATATTACCTATCAAAATTCACTTTGTTTACCCATAAGTTCGACCAAATTAGTGATTATACCATCAGTATATCACAAACACTAGATACAAATAGATATAGATAAATCCCCAGGGTGATAACAAATTGCTGGTCTAATTAATTGCTAAATCATGAGGTAACAATGTAATAAACCACTGTTACAATGATTAGGTACAGTAGAAAGGGTTTAAAAAAACCAACATTAAGAGTTAAAAAAATGAATCAAGATCTCATTTCTTGCTAATTACAACTACGATTTCATAATCACTCAAGCAATTCTACAAAATTGGTGGTACTCTGGTTTTTCTGTTCCCTTTTGAATTCCTTTCACTTTTGACATTGATCAATGCTTACCACTGTGTGCATAGTGTACAAGAACCCAACTCCCAGAACTATGATTTTGAATCAGAAGAGAGATATCTCTCTCTCTATTCACTCTATCAATAACGAGACCGAACCTTCCATCTTCAAACTAGACCATGTTTGTGAGTGCAGAATATGTGCCAAATACAGCTGAAATCAGTCCCACCACTATAATGAAACTGCAAGCTGCAAGCTGAATAATACAAAAGCGAAATAAAGTTATTTTTAGCATAATTAGCGCAGGGAGGGGGGCGGGGGTTACTTTTTTCAACTAAAAAATGAAGAGGAAAATACCTGAAATCGCGTGATTTGATCCTTACTTAGTTGGATGTAGCATACGCAAGGAAGGATTAAAGACTGAAAAAAACAAGTAAAAGAAAAAAAAATCATGTTATGTACCTTAAGCTAATTAGCTTTTCACGTTAAGAGTAAAGTGAAGCAATTTTGCTAAACTTACCACAAGCATTACTAGTGAAGATCCAATCAATGACATTACAGAACCTGCAGGTAAGTTTCATAATGAAATATCTTAGTTTTTAAACAGATTACTAATTTATAACGGTTTCCTCCTTTTGTACTCGTGTATATCGTTACCATGCAAATGTTAAACGAAAATACGTACCGAAATATGGAACTGCCAATGCAATGACCAAAGTTGAAAACACCAAAAGTGTTCTGATGAGTAAGGATACACCATAAGTTCTAAGCTGAGGCGAAGGCAGGAATTCTTCTATGCCAAAAGCTACTGGTGTAAGTGTTATTGCGTATTTTGTGAGAGGGGCTATGACCTACAAAAAAGCATTATTTATATTTAGATTTTCAATAAACATCCAACGTAAAACAGGGGAAACAAATTCAGTCTTTTATGAGAAAATCATAGGCTAAAGCGGCTAATATTATTCTTACCACTGTCCAAGCTGCAACTTTTGAAGTAACAAGTTCTGTTGGCAAATTCAAAGTGAACTGTGGATTGGTGTTTTCACCAAACATTAAAAAACCACAAACCGCTGCTCCGAGGTATGAAAAAAAGGCAACGCTGAAGCTGCATCAGTATGAACCAACACAAGTCAAATCTTAAACCTTCAACTTGCAGATGTACATTTTGATTGATCACATTAAGTGCCTAATTCATTTAATTTTACCTTATAAGAAGAACAGATGGGAATTTTGAAGGTTCTTTCATTGATGAGTAGATATTTGGGAAAACTGAATGGCTTCCATAGCAGAAACTATAAAGACCAATCGTGACAGGTAACCTTGCAATGTTAATAGCTGTTCCACTTGGGTGAAATCCAACATCATCAACCACCCCGACCCATAGCAAGCAGATCACCACGACAATCAGTGCAATCACTCCACCGGCTGAGTTAAAAGAATCACAATTCAACACACATTAGCACAAATAGAACAACTATGAACTAATTCGAGACATTTTGAGGTAAGTATCCAATACCTGAAACGATAGACAGCAAACGGAGATTTCTAAGCCAAACGGTTGGAAGTATGACAAGGGTAGAAATAATAGCACATATTTGATAAGAATGCAGATGAATTCCAGCAAACTTCATGTGACTATTCGGGAATAGGGCGGCGAGGTTATCACTCATCATAATCAAATACTCTATGCAAGAGGACTGTAAAAAGGAAAATACAGTTCCAAGTTAAGGGCTACACACAGCAGTATGAAGCAGAGAGCAAGAATTGGACACTTACATATAGTTCCGCGTACAAGGCTATCTGCATTTAATGAAAATCCAACGTTAGCAACTAAACGAAAATCTTGTTCTACAAATTGAAAAAGCATTAGTATATATGTCGTCAATAATTTGTCATACTCACAGCTATAAAAATTCGACCAGACAATCCAAAGGCAGCTTGTCCGATATCTGGATAGGTTTCAATACCAGGAGAACTTTCTAAACATTTTTTCAGAAGAGTTCCAGTATAAAAAGTAATGATTCCAAAAAGAAACAGAAGGAAAAGGCTACACCATCCCCCTTCTTTGAGCGCATAGGGAACCGAAAGGATCCCTATTCCACACAGAGCATTTATCGCTGCATTGAAAAATCAATCCACGTTAAAGCAAACAAACAGGAGAATAGAGATGAGAGGCTTAAGTACTCGAAACATATATAGCAAGGAAAAACAAGCAGAACATCATTCGCATACCAATCTACTGATATTTAACCAAATAACTGGACTTTCAGGATAAACATTGATGTAAATTCAGAAATTAGTACCTTTAGAACAACAGTACATGAACAATATAGCTCCAGGATATATAAATACATGTCTAAAATCTAAACCTTTTTCTGTATGCGATCAAAGATGTTCTAGCATCATTTTCAAATAGTGCACATGATCAAAAAGTGCAACAGAAAATGGACAGTCTTTAGACATAAATGTTACGATGAAAAACTTGCAGGACCAAAGTTAGGCTACCCTAACAATAGAACAATAAGCCTTCACTATATAAACAACAAGATAACATCCGTGTCTTACCATTAAGAACTGATTGAGCATATGAACATTGCTGTGATGGTGGCAATTCTGGTGCTGAATATCTTGCTGAAGAAACGATCGATAGCTTTGAAGGATTCGAAGTTGGAATTTCTTCCCTGTCAAGGCTTGGAGAAGAAATGAAAGGTTTACTGAGGGAATGTTCAGGTGTCAGAGTATGAGACCTCATGTATGCTGAACTCAACATGGAGCTACCCTTTAAAAAACTCAACGACGGAGGGGTCACCCCTGTAAACACGTCCATAGACCTCCTATACATTCAATAAAAGATTCAGTACTCTTCATTTGGATGAAAAATTGTACAAATTTCAAGTCAATTTACAAGAAGTAACAAAATGCAGTTATATTTGATCATGATGGTAGTATTTCCTTGAGCTGAGGGTCTATTGGAAACAACCTCTCTACCTTCCTAGGCAAGGGTAAGGTCTGCAGGCACACTACCTGAAGAAGTTTATATGATAAAAGATTATAGCACACACTTGGATCAGGGGATACTTTAAGTTAGCAGCTTCCTTTGAAAAATTTATGATAAATAACGAAATATCAATTGTTTAGTGCCACAATTTAAGGATTGCACTCATTGGCAAGGAAAAGAAGCTTTAGAGCCTTGATGACAACACTAGAGCACCCATAAAGCAAGGTAAAGTGCTCAGCATGTTATGTGCATTGCTTCAGGGCTTAAGCGCACCTTTGACAACACGAGTAATTATAATAATAATAATAACAACAACAATAATAATATCCCTGGAACCGAATCCCAACTAACATTAATAAGATGTAGTCAGAACAGAATATCTATACATAATAACAACACATATTTAAATACTCACATTTAACATCTTCTTTGTTTTACATTTTTGCTTTTTCTTAATAATCTAACTGTTTAAAATCTCAACTATTCCTTCAAAATCACCACTAGAGGGAGACCTATCTTTTGGGATAAAAAGTGACACTTCGACTAAATCAACTAAATTTTCCATCTCTACTTGAATTTGAACCTGAGATCTCACGATTCTCAAACCACTTCATAACCACCAAACCATACCCGATAACTATACCCATACTTTAACACATGAAAACATTATTACCACAAATTATACATTCTCTCCCACTTTATTAACCACTAGGCCAAGCGATATTACTATTCCTTTCTTTTTTTGAACTTTGAACCAATTTTCGTGCATCTAGACTATTCTTTCAAAATCACCACAAGAGGGATAACTATTTTGTAGTGTCCGTCCAGCTTGCATGTACTTCGACTAAATCCCTGTAATTTTTGTCTCAAGCTTGTCAATCCACTTCATTACCCACTAAGTCACCCCGATAACTATAACAAATACTTAAACACATGAAAAAATGAACATTCTCTCTCACTTCATTAACTACTAGAGCAAGCGATATTACTATTAATTTATTTTCCATGCATGAAATAAAATTAGCAACCCAATAAAAAAATGATACCTATAACTTTGAGGCCAAGTAGGAGAATCAAGTTGGCTAAGAAAAGGGGCATGAACAGAGTGATTAGAAATTTCAGATCCAGTATCGTCGTCTTCATTAAGCGTATCATCTGCCTCATTCTCTTCATTGTCAGTTTCGATTTGCAATAATCTATCAGCTCCATATTCTTCATCAAGCTTCATACCCATATCTATATTTTGTGATTTTATTTGAAAAAACAAAAAAAAATGGTTGTCAAATCTAAAAAACTATGAAATAGAGATTCAATTTGGGAGCAATAGAAAATAGATTGAAAATTGAGATTCCAGAGTTGTATAGAATGATACAGAAAAAGAAGATGAGCTGTTTATACCTTTTTTTTCTTTGTATATACTAGGTTAAAAAGACAAACCTATTTTGGGAATAAATGTATTTAAGCTAGCGTTTGATCATAGATATCTAAATATTCTTGAGAAATATTATTTGAGTGAAAATTTAACAATGTGTTTGGCCATTGAAGTATATTTTACTTTTTTAGAAAAATATGATTTATACCCATAAGTTTTAAAAACTATCAAAACTAACCATAAGTTTGTATTACAAGTCAATTGGATCTTCGTTACAACAATAACAAATAGTGTCCATGGCACTATAGTAATGTGGTAATTTGAAGTGAGTGCAACAAGCATAATTTCATACACCGTGAAGTAGACAAAATACATGACTTTGTTATTCTGAATCGATTATTCATCATTTTCATTAATAACCATATCATCATTTAACATTCACTGAATATTTCATCACCACTTTGGTGGTAACGTAAAAAATTATATAATACAACGCAAGCAACAATTATAGAGGGTATTTTTGTAAAAGATAAAAATTTGGGGTAAAATTTCAATTTTAAAAGATCCCAAATAATGAGATTTGGCCTAAATACTAGAAAAAAATAGTATTTGGAAATTTGGGATATTTGCCAAATAATGTCAACGTGTATGGACAAACACTATTTGCCAAATTTTTCCCCAAAAATTATTTGGGAAATATATGGCCAAATGGGCCAGATATGATTAGTTTCGAATTCAAATCTAGAAATCTAATTAAATTTGAATCACATATTATAGAGTTTATTTAAAAATGAAATCTCTAATTAAAAATATAACTGTTTCATTACTACATCAAATTTTATGTAGGTGCGTGATATGACTAGTTAATTAAGCCTAGTAAAGAATGTTTTTTTTTTCTAAAAAAAAGGAAGATACTATAAGCTTTTTTTTGTGTTTAATAAATTGATTATTTTTACCCAATCAAAAATTATTTTCAAATTTAGTAATAAAATACTAATGCAACTATCTTTTATGATATTTAGGTTTGTTTTGTGGTTCATGATGATATTTTAGTCAAAATCTTTTCTTTAGTCATTTCCATTAAGAGGTCTCTTAAAAAGTTTGAAAATACATTTGATTTGATTTGTCAAATTCATAAATAATTAATGGACAAAATTGTAAACAATCCATCCATCCCTTTTACATGTTAATTTGTCTTAGTAATGATATGGCCTAATAATATTACTCTCCCTATTTCAAAAAAAATATTTGTATCTTCTTTTTAATTCGTTTAAAAAAGAATTATTTCTTTTCTTTTTTGACAACACTTTAACTTTAATTTTCCACGTGACATATTTAAGACCACAAGATTAAAGGATATTTTGGTACATTTGACATAACTTTTATTTAGAATCACAAGATTAATTTTTTTTTTCTTTAACTCCGTTCCAAGTCAAACTAGGACATCTTTTTTAAAACGGAGAAAGTAATAATCGAACAATGCTTAACTAACTATTACCTATTATTCGACTTTCAGATTCTCTTGTTTAGAATATTATCCTTAATAAATTATATATGTCTCAATTTTTCACCCTATTGTTACTCAAACATCTAAATTTCGTAATTAATATTTCACTTCTTCTTGAAATATTCACACATCTCCTCTTCTCGTGCCTCGATTTTTGTGCTGTAATCTTGTAGATTGTGATTTGACTAATTTAATGGAGAACCAGGAGAACTAGCTAGCCAATGGCCACCACACATTCAAACTAGTGGAAATCATGTTGTTTTTTTATTTAAAAATTATTTAAATCATGTATAAATTTACAATTAAAAATTACTTCTTGAACTATTTAATTACTATTATTTTATATTATCATTATATAAAAGTTAAAACCTTTTCAAATGATATAAATAATTTTTTTTACTTTTTTAGGGAACATGACTCACGTGACTTCACTGGAAATTTGGAAGCTTGCATTCAGCCGTGTGTATATTTATATGGTTCTTTGAATGAGTTTATGTGAAATCGATTTAAAATTTAAATTTTATATAGCGCTAAAATTTATTATAATTTATTATTATTTAATATATGAATACAGTCATATATGAAATTATAGTTATATAAGTAATTTTATTAATATATATATATATATATATATATATTTATATATTTATTTAGTTATATAATTATTTCTAACGAAAATTTCATAATTAATGTATAGCAGACTATTTATCATTAGTTACCATATTATTGTTTATGGTTCTACGTTTTAACAATAAAACACTTATCGGATTTAACAATAGAAAATAGAAAAGAAAATGATAAATATATTAATGATAATAAATAATTGAATTAAAATAACTTCTAATCTAATTAACAATATTCCTTCCTTAAATGTAGTGTTTGGTAAAGGGTAGGATATAGTAATCTTCATTTTCTCCTTATTAGTTGTTATCAATCTCCTAATTAATAGTAATTTCTTATTTTGATTCTTTCTTCCTTTTATTTAGTTGCCAAAATTTTGTAAAATTTTACTGTAGAACATTTAAAATCTCCTATTTTTAGTTGCTTTAGAAATTAATATCGTTTTAAAAAAAAAAGAAGCATTCTAACTTATGGAATTTTGTTTTCGAAATGTGTATTGGGATATCGATTTCATAAAAAATTCATACGGTAAAAAATGCTCATACATACTATACTAAACTTACTAATATATACCAATTTTTATACACTTTTTAAACATAAATTTTATTGCAAACTGATACTTAGAGTTGGCTACTGAATATTTTATACACATAAAATACAACCAATATATAGAACTAAAATCACTACATACAAACTGGATCAAAATTGATGTATACACATTGTAACATACATAAAATGAAAAAACTTGATGTATACACATTGTAAGTTTGTAACATATATAATATTAGAGTATACCATTTTATCAATTTCAATCAGTAAATAATTTCACATCAAATTTATATCAATTTCATGTCAATGTATATACATTTTATAATAAATTCATACCAATTTCATATTATACTATTTTCAGATTAAAAATATACTCTTCATATAATTGAATACCAATATAATTTCGCCATTAAAATTAACATTACTGAATCACCCCACTTGCAAATATTTTGTGGCTCAGTTTTGTCGTATTATGAAGTGGTGCGATTTAATTTATTGATGAAGACTAATTTAAAAAATTAAAATGTTGGAGTAGAGACTTTATTTTTTAAGATTTAACATGTGTTTTGTTTCTTTAATTCATGTAAATAAATTTCTTTTCTCATTTTTTTATATAAAAAAGACGTGTTTTCAGAATAAAATTAAATTGTTATGTTTAAGGCTATAATTTTAAAATTTTAGTAATATATTAGGATGAAATTGTACGCATATAATTTATTGTTATAAATCAGCTTCGACGCAAAATACAATTGAGAAAGGAAAACAACAAGCAAGTTGCTAACAGTTCTTAATACGAAACTGAGAATGTTAATCGAAGGAAAAGAAGATTAAAAAAACACAGAGATAACTTGAAGGAAATGAGAAACTTATAATAAGATCGGAGATGAGAGGAATCGGTCTCTTTTACTTGAAATACCATTCTAATAGCCCTATTTATGAATGAAATAAACAAGCATAATTAATAACTAAATATTCAAATTTGATTTTAGTTGATAAATAAATACTTAACTTTGAGTATGCATATCTACACACCTTAACTTGACTCCATTGTGTTACTTAAATACTCCAACGGTGGAACTTACAAAATGATCGTCTAGACTTCTCCAAAACTTGTTGACACATTAGCATGGGGTGTCCACGAGACACTTTTTTATTTGTTTGTTTGGCTCATATACGTATGTTGCTATATTAATTTGATTTCTAACTAGCAGTTTTTATTTCGATGGAGTGTATTCTCCTGGCTTCATATCATGATCTCACAATTGTATGATGAGCTACATGAACAAGTTGAATCAATTGACATCATCAATGGTAATATGTTTCTTACCGCCATTTTAATCTTCACCAGAATATAAGAAACCATATTGATTCGGTACTAATCACTATTACATGTTGAATTCGTAATCTCACGACTGGTGGATAAGTTACAGAAAATAGTTGATCCTTAGTAATTTAGGATTGGAACATACTTAATTGATTAAGATGTTGTTATGATTTGGTCTTTATTACATGTTGAACATGTTTAATTCGTGATCTCGTAAGTCGTGAATGATAGATGAGCTACATAATATTGTTGATCCTGACTAATTTGGGATTAAAACATATTTGATTGATTAAGGTCTAGTTATGATTTGAAACTAATCACTATTACATGTTAAATTCATATCTCACGAATGATAAATGAGCTACAGAAAATAACTTCTCCAGACTCATTCGAAATTGAAACATACTTGATCAAAATCTTTTCTTTTAGTCATTCATTAAGAGGAGGACTCTTAAAAAGTTGAAAATACATTTGATTTGTTTTGTCAAATTCATAAATACTAAATCAGGGAGACTTAACGTCTTTAAAAATGAGGCATCCGTCTCAAGTCCCAAATCTGAGCACTTTATTTTTACATAGAGCACTTCTTTTGTAGAACTCGTAGAAAATAAATAATTCAAGATGCGACTCAGACACGGAAAGAGAAACAGAGACTTACGGAAGTACTGAATGTTTCCACCAACTTCAATTTTTTGAATATGCGAAATGTTGGGCCAGTGGGAGTTTGGGTCACTCCGGTTGTTGCAACTTTCTTCTAACTTTGGGCAGCCTCCAATTCTCAGGATCTGTAATTTGGTGAGGCGTTGCATGGCATCTCTGGATGGCAAACGCTCTAGTTTTCGCAGTACCATAAACTTAACTCTTCCAAAGAAACAAGGTTGCTGAGCCCATCCGACAAAGCTTCTAACAATGGACAACTATATATCTCCACATACCGTAATTTGGGCATGGCATCTGAGAAGTCCACATGTTGTAGCCGTTTGCAGCTGTCTAGACGTAATGTTTCTAGAGAAGTAAGGCTGTCAAGTCTATGAGGAAGAGCCTCGATTCCGAAATCACTTATTGGAGACCATTGATCGTCAATTCACCTCTTAGGTTTTTCAAATGACCTAATTCTTCTATTTGACGACCTTTCTCTAAACCTACCTTGAAAAACTGGAGGGTTTGAAGACTAGTCAATTGCCCCATATTAAGTGGCATCTAAAAATGTTCATTGCGAATACACCATCCTCCCCAATGCTCATATCTTTTGTCAATAGAAGTGTAATATATGTGTCTCAAACTTATCATATTTCCCATCTCATATGGAAGTTCCTGGAGTGAAAAGCAATTGATGACTCTAAATGTTTGCAAATTATAGAGCTCACAAATGGAGTTGGGCAAGGCTGTGATCTTAGTGTTTGAGAGATCAAGATATCTCAATTATATCAGCATCCCAATTTTGGCCGACAACTCCTTGATTCCTGAACTGGACAAATCTAAAACTCTCAAGAACTTAAATCTCAATAGCACATCTTCCGATATATAATTGTTTCTCCAAAACAGTGTGCACAAACGTTCTGGCTCATATATCATATCTATGTGATCCATTGGTGACTCACATCCAAAGTATCGAACTTGAGAAAGCTTTCTCTATCGCCGCCCTTCGGATCAAACAGTTTGGATTTTAAGATATCTTTGGCCAAATCATGCACAAGATCGTGCATCTTACAATGTGTTATAATGTTGTGCTCATCAAACTCAACATCTTGTAGCAAGGAATTTTTCAACAAGATTTGAAAAACACTGTGCCCAGCGTCTTCCATCACAGTGGTCTCTTGACTTGGATGGAGAAAGCCTTCTGCCATCCAGAGTTGGATAAGTCGTTCCTTTTCAAACTTAAAATCTTTTGGAAACATTGCAAAGTAAGCGAAACATTTTTTCAGTTGTGGATATGGTAGATAATCATAGCTGAGTTTTAGGATTTTCTTTATGCTCTTTTCTCTGTTATCATTTTCACCTGCAACAAAGGGGTTTCCATCAAGAATTGTCTGCCATTCATGTTTTTCCTTACTGCGTAAGAGGCCTCCCAACACACTTGCAGCCAATGGTAGACCTTGGCACATTTCAACAATCTTTTTCTCCATACTCACTATTTCCTCTGGAACTTTTCCATCAACAATTTGCTCTTTGTTTGAAAATGGACCAACAATGATCTTCTGTTAATTTTTCCAACATATGAGGACCTAGTACTGCTGCTACTGTCGATGCCACCAATTCCATTCGAGTAGTCACGAGAATGAAGTTTCCTCGGGATGTATTTATTCCTCGCAAGGTGTCCACCAATTCATCCCACAATGTTGGGTCAACACGCCACAAATCATCCAGGACAAGCAAATACTTTTTTCCTGCCAGTTCATCTCGGAGCTTCTTGACTATTATATCTCTACTTTGGACCTCAACTTAATGCTTCGAGGATCCGTTCAAGAAAGCTCTTAATTTCTGACATTTCAGGTAGACACAACCATACTCTCTTTTCAAAGTGCTTCTCGATCTGTTCATCATTGAAAACTCTCTTGGCCAAAGTTGTTTTCCCTAAACCCCCCATGCCCACTATGGGAATGGTGCACAGATCAATATCCTCTCTTATGGTTAATATCTTCTCCTTTATTTCAGCAACATCCTTGTCTCTGCCAACAACACACGAAGCAACTACTACAGAATCTGTTCTCGACTTGACAGTATTTTCCGAGGAGGAACCATGAGTGATTGGAGACCAAGGTCTCTGGCTATTTTATTGATACCCCTCAACTCTTCATTAATGTTGTTGATTTTTCGAGACATTTTGTTCTTAAAAGCGGTATGAGAAAAGAAATCACTGACCTTTCTCATTGGATTGTTTCTGATCTTCACTTGTCGTTTGAGAGATTCATACCTGAATTTGTCAAACACATATTCAGCATTTTCAGCAGCTCTCTCAAGCCTGTTGAGCCATAGTTTCACAGCCTGATCCTCAACTTGTCGTCTTTCAGCATCATGAATGAAAGCTTGGATCAAGGATACATTTTGTGTCAACATTTCAAGATCTTTATCACAGTCCCTTGAGCTACTGAGTTCCTCAATAGTGAGAGAAAGCAGTTTTTCAAGCAAAACTTGAACAGTAGCACCAATTACAGGATCGGCCATCGTTGCGTTTGCTCCTTCACCAAATCTTCTTCTCAAAAATGTTTCTTTTTGCTAAAAGAAAAGATAATAGTTCATACACACAATAATTTGAATAAAGATAACAATTCATACACACAATAATTTGAATAAAGAATCACATTTGGTAGGCCATTGTTGCAAATGAGCCACAAAAAGCAACAGATAATAATTATTGAATCCAATGGACTAAATATCTCTCCAACATAAACATGGAATCCAATGTCTTTAATTTGTATAACTCTTTCAAAAGAAAGAAGTAATCACGCGTTTCGAATTTGAATATAAGTTATAATTTTTACGACAATAAAGTCACTCCACTTATTGAATAACCTACAAAGTCATATAATTTTGCTTTGTCATTAGTATCGTAGTTGAGTGGGACAAAATCCCCAATAACTTTACCATCCCAACTGTAGGGCCTACCATGTGTCTTCTTTTTGTTTTTGTTGCTTCCACTTATTTGATGCCTAGTGAGATATCCCAATTCCTAGCCCCTTTATCAAAGCATATGTCCAACATATTATCTAGTGGGACTAAATCATGATGCTAAGGCCTTTGATTCATTCTTCTTTGTAATCACACTTTTAAGGCACAAATTCTAAAGCTCGTGGACTTAATTTGCTATTCAAAAGAGAAGGTGAAACTTGTTCTTTCTTCGTCAACTAAATCATCACACCTAGGAACATTCCCAAGACCTAATTATTATTATTTGACTCAAAAATTGAAAATTCATTGTTTTGTGGCTTGTGGGTATGAGAATTTGCAGGATTAATGAGTTCAAATTAATTTTTGGGTACATGGCTTGGACATTTCTGCTCAATATGCTTGGTTCAGTAGTTGTATTTGTTCGCTTAGTAGGAAGGTATTCAAGATAGTCACAATTGTTGACCGCTTGTATCAGTTGTATCTTTCCTCTCGAATTTTTGTATCACTTGTATTGCATCGTTCTATTGTATTATTCCCTCCGTCCCATTTTACGTGACACTTTTCGCATTTTGAGATTCAAACAATTCTATCTTTTACCATATATTTTTCATACATCCTTTTAACATGATTATCAATTATTGTGACTTATAGTACTCTTTACGTAGTTTACAAATATATAAATTTTATTTCAAAAAATTTGAAGATTTCATACGTAAATGTCCGGTCAAAGTTAAACTGTTTAACTCACAGAAAAAGAAAAGTGTCACATATAAAATGGAACAAAGGGAGTAATTTTTATCAGCTTGTATCACTTGTATTCGTTCGTCTTATTGTATCAATTATATTAGTTTGTATCACTTGTATTTATTTGCTTTACTTTTAGTTTTATTCATTTACTCTATCATTCAATTGTTATCAACTTGTATTAATTGTATTTATTCGCTCTAATGTCTCTTTTATTCATTCATGACTAATTGTTCAATTGTTATCGACTTGTATAGGTTTTATACGTTCACTTAATTTAGTTATATCAAGACATATAATCACGATAAATTGTATGCATTCACTCAATATATATGTATTAATTCTCTCTATGTCATAAAATAAAGGGAAACTTACATAAATATACTATAATAAAAAAATATTTATCATTTATAGCAATAATATTTTTTTTCACTTGATCACTTTTAATTCATTTATAATACAAGTTTAATACATATTACAAAGAACAATTTTTTATTCACATATAATACAAATTTTAATGATAAATAATTCATTTATCACACATTTTAATATACTTATAATTCAATGTGTCAAACTTTTACTAAACAAACATAATATACTTTAAAAACAATTATAATTCATATATATTGCATACATAATTCACTTTTAATAAGTATTGCAGATTTAACATAGTATTGCTATAAATTGTAATAAATAAAAAGTATTGCTTAAATCAGTAATTATTTATTAAAATGTACCAATTCATGTAATTTTTCCTAAAATGAAAATATAGTGAAGATACATACAAATACACTTGTATGTCACTATATTTCGTTATATGATCAAAATTTCAAAGACACACCTTAACTAAACTAAGGTCCTATTACCCCTGAACTTTTTTTTTTTTTGTAATTTTATACACCTTTTGTCTTACATGGCACACTCCGTGACTCCACGCAATTGAGACGCGTGAGAGATATTTGGATGATGTAAGCCAAAAAGGTGCACAAAATTACAAAAAGAAAAAAACTCATGGGGTAATAGGACCTTGGAATAGTTAAGGTGTGTTTTTAAAATTCCGATCATAGTCTGAGAATAATTGTGTATTTTTCCTGCATTTTATGAAAATTCATTGTGATACACTGATATACAATGATAAATACAGTTATTGTGTCACATAATCAATGTGTGCAACTCCATAACAAATAAGAGAAGTAATGTTCCTCGCAGATGGTGTTTTCCGGCCAAGCATAAGAGAAGTAATGTTCCTCGGAGATGGTGTTTTCCGGCCAAGCAAGAAGGTTACAATGACAATACACTTGTATCAACCGTAGAAAAAATATATTTGAATATATATGTATACTCTCAATTTCAAACGTCATTTAAAATCTCAAGGATACACTTTACAAATATATTATTTTCCCATGATGATGATTTTGCAACATAGAAAGACGTTACATACTTATATAAGAGAAAAAAGACAATGAACATACCAAAAAAATTAGAAATGAGCTTCCTAATCATTTTCTGTCGATCTATTTTCTCGGCCTATAACTTTTCGATATAACATCACTATTCTTGTGTGCCCTTATTTCTAGACCACCCATGTTCCGTCCAACTTAACCTATCATCATTAATAGTTTCTTTAGAATGAGACTTTCATCGAGAAATCGCAATTTGCTATAAAATTTTAAAGTATAATGAGTAAAAAGGTTTTCTAAGCCACATAATTTTTTTAATATTATATTTTATCCCAATTTCACATTAGTCAAACTAATAAATTCATGTATATAAGCCACGTGTGAATTTCCCTAATAACCAAATATAAATAGAGTAAAGAAATGTCTTAGAAGAGTCAACAATGGTTAGATACATACGATACAAAATGTACACACAAGAGTAATAGAGAGCCATTGGATTGAGCAATCACAAAATCTTCTTTGGTAGATTCAACATCTGCTTCTTCACCATTTTTTGGGTAAATCTTTTTCTCAGTCAAACTTCCAAGAATCTGATTTACTTTTGTTGACTCTGATAATCCTGATTTTTCTGATTACAATTTGGGGGTTTTGGTTCTTGACTATCTGATCTGAAAAAGATTCAATCTTTATACTTTTTTGGACTTCTTGAAACACCCCTTTTGATTCAAATTGAATTTGGGTTTTTGGGTTGGCGTTGGATTGAGCTTTAGATTGGAGTTTTTGGGGATGTAATGGAAGAAAACGCAGCAGCTTATCATACTGCTTTAAATGCGGCACAGGCGTTAGGAAGGGGTTTTGATGTGAATTATGATACAAGATTGCTTTACTGTAAAGGGGTGGCTGGGTCTAGGGTTGTAGAGATTGATGAAGACCATACAAGGGATCTTTCATTATATGATAACCTAGTATTGCCTAATGTTTCAAGGGATATTAATAACTTTCAGGAGCCCGGCGGTCGTGATGGCTCTAGTGTTTGCAGTTATAATGAGGTATGTCTGCTCTAGTTCACTGTTTTTAGGTGCTCTGTGTTTGATTTGTTAAATTATAGAATTGTTGATTGTATTGTTTTATGTCAATCTAGTGATGCTTTCTTCAAGTATCAGGATGTTTTTTTATAGCCGTGTAATCCCCGAGGATGTAGTTTGTGTTATGTTACTATATGCTGTTTTTGTCTTTAGCTGGATTGCTTCTATTGGAAACGACGACCTCTCTACTTCTCTGATAGGTAGGGGTAAGGTCTGCGTACACTCTACTCTTGCCAGACCTCCATTTGTGGGGTTCCACTGGGTATGGTATGTTATTGTTGTTGTGTAATCCCCAAGGACCAGTTGGTACACGGTTTGAAGCTCGGTTGACACCTTCTACCGTTCTCTACCCAAGTACCAAACATTTGTCCTAGGTTCTCTAACAGTCTAACTTGTGATGTATGTCTAACTCACACATTATATTTGGGCTCATGCCACTGAATAAAAGCCCTGCAAGTATCCGGATGCTGGCTTAAGTTTTTGACATTCCTAGTAATAACTATGTATATAAGCGCTAATGAAAATAAAAGGCAGGAAGGCACTCAAGGGTATGGTCTTGACGTCAATAAAGTAAGTGGAGCACAGTAACGAAGCTAGAAATTTTACGAAGGGTGTCCAAGTATTATATAAGCAATTTTTGTCGATGAATGGATGCATTGAAAAAATAAAATTGAACTACGTAATATTAATATTACTTTTTCTTGCGAATAAATGTTCCAAAATTCTGAAAATCAAATTGCATAATATTTGTGTTTAATATAAAGTGAACCAACAAAACAGAAAAAAAGGAGGGGGTGGGGCAGGATTAAGCTTAAATGAAATTATTTTTACATTTCAAACTTTCACTAATCTATGGTGATGACAACAATAACGAGACGTGAATAATGGAAGCAGAATCAAACGAGGTGTTCTTTTGTTCGCTTTTAGCAGCTTTATAGAAATAGTTTAGAATTTTTTTATCAACTTTAAATTAAATAATTACATTTCAGTTTTATTTCAAATATTAAAGAAAAGAAATAAAAAGTCAAAATCATCAAACATTCAATTAGCTACTAAACTGTGATTTCTAATTAAGAATGTAATTTAATTAGCTTAGACAATTAAAGAAACAAGTTAATAACTTAGAGTAATAATAAAATTGGAGTGTTTTATCATTTATGATTACAAAATGCAACTATGGGGATTCAAACCCAGGCCTACAGTTTGAGCAAGAGAGCCCATGTTAGGGATGCGTTGGAAGTCATTAATTGAAGTATTTAATTAATTATTTAGTAGCTTTATTTATTATTCTAGAATAGGGTTTATATTTCATAGTTTTATAAGGATTAGGTTAAGTTATAGTTATTAGTTTGGAATATGATTTAGGTCTCCTACTTTCATAAGAATTAGATTTCCTATGGATGTAATAAGATTCCTATTTAAAGGGGTTATTTAAAGGGACTTTTGATGAATAAATTGGTAAGTCATAATTCAACAAAAATCAAGAGATCAGAGTTCTCTCTTATAATGAATTCTAAAGTTTTTCTAAGGTTTCAGTCTCTCTTTAAGGAGCCCTGTGAATCGATCCTTCCCTTACAGATTTATAACAATTTGGTATTAGAGCCTAACACAATGGGTGATGAATCGATCTTTCCTTACAGATTCATAACAATTTGGTATCAGGGCCTAACACAATGGGCGATGAGATCAATTCCAGGTTTCAAGAAGAACGTGATTACAGAAACACTAATGGACTCTAAACTTGCAGCTATGGAACGTCTCTGTGAAAGAATTGTCCAAGTCATTCGAGAACAATTTTCTAGCCTGGGAATTGGCTCTATAAAACCAGTAGTCCATGGGGAAGAATCAAGTAATGCCTAGACAATTGGTAAATCAACAAAACCGGCTCCTAGAGGCAATACACTGCCTATTCAACCAGCTGATCATAATCATCAAACTAGTGGTAATTCCAATTCGATAATACCAAGTTATGCAAAGATGAATTTTCCTACCTTTAATGTTATCAACAACCCATTAATTTGGGCACATCGTTGTGAACAATTTCTTGAGCGATTTGGACCTCATATAAATGGCAACTTGATGGGCGAATTAGTCAAGCTTCAACAAATTTGATAGAGGTGAAATTTATCAATGTCAACTTCAAGCTAGGGCTGGAATTGGATAATGGAGCTTGAGGACAAGCTCTTTCAACATAAGAGGGGGATAATGTTAGGGATGCGTTGGAAGTCATTAATTTAAGTATTTAATTATTTATTTAGTAGCTTTATTTGTTATTCTAGAATAGGGTTTATATTTCATAGTTATACTATAAGAATTATGTTAAGTTATAGTTATTAGTTTGGAATAGGATTTAGGTCTCCTACTTTTATAAGAATTAGATTTCCTATTGATGTAATAAGACTCCTATTTAAAGGGACTTTTGATGAATGAATCGGTAAGTCATAATCAACAAAAATCAAGAGATCAGAGTTCTCTCTTATAATGAATTCTAAGGTTTCAGTCTCCCTTTAACGAGCTGATTTATATATCGCCCTGTGAATCGATCCTTCCCTTAAAGATTCATAACAGCCTCACACCGCTGGGTTGTAGCATCTTGATGTGTTTAGGAGGGCCAACGTACTAGATTTAACCGTTGCAAGTAGTATTTTACTTGTATATATGGTATAATTTTCCGGCGAAGGATGTCCAATTGGACACATTCGGGACACTGTAGCTCCGCCACCGGTGGAGCACCATGCGATCTCAGGTTCAAATCCCAGCAGAGACAAAAACGCTCGGTGATTTTTTCTCATCTCTTCTAGCCTTGGATTACCATAGCTTATAAGACTACAGAATGAAGGCTAAGTTAGCGTTTACAACATCAAAGACGACAACTTTCGAACGACGGTATGTTGAACCAGTGTTCAGGAAAGCGAAAGCGATAGAAGTAAAGCGATGCGAGCCTTCTACGCTTCACAGTCTAGAATGATTATGTGAGAGCTTCATCGCTTAAAGCGCGAAGCGGGGCCTTATCGCTTTTTTCCGCTTCACGCTTCCCTGAACATTGTGTTGAATTAGGGGACAAATGTGGAGATAAAAAATTGTACAGGCTCGCAAAGGCAAGAGAGATGAAGGCTAGAGACCTGAATCATGTGAAGTGCCTCAAGGATAGGAAGACAAGTTGTTAGTGGAAGAGACCCTCAATTAGTGAAGATGGCAAGCTTACTTCCACGAATTATTAGTAGGGGACAAAGACACGATGTTAAGAGATTTGGAGTACTCCAAGATTCGAGATTTTGGGTATTGTAGGTGTATTAAGGTTGAGGAGGTTAAGAGTGCTATCAGTAAGATGAGCAAGGGAAGAGCAACCGGACCAAATGAGATCTCAATAGAATTTTGAAAGAGTGCAGATAGGGCAGGTACAGAGTGCTTAACTGTTTGGTTAATGTCATTTTTACAACAGTTAAAATACCCGAAAATAGAGGTGGAGTAAAATGGTTCTGTTGTACAAGAACAAGGGTGATATCCAAAACTCTAACAATTACAGGGGTATCAAGCTACTAAGCCACACAATGAAAGTTTGGGAGAGAGTAGTGAAAGTGAAGGTAAGTAGGGGTCTGTCCATCTCCGAGAACTAGTTTGAATTCATGACTTGACAACAAACCTTCCATCTTGTGAGGAGTCTGGTAGAGAAATATCGAGAAAATAAGAGGGACTTACATATGGTGTTCATTGACCTTAAAAAGGCTTACTACAAAGTCTTGAGGGAAGTCCTTTGGCGATGCCGGGAGGTTAGAGGTGTACCAGTAGCTTACATATAAAGTACATGTATGATGGAGCCAAAACTCGGGTGAGAATGTTGAGAGGAGATCTGACCAGTTGAGATGGGGCTGCACTAGGGATTAGTTCTTAGCCCGTTCCTAGTTGCCTTAGTGGTGGATAAATTGATGTGGTATATTCAAGACGAGGTACCTCGGTGTATGTTATTTGTGGATGACATTATACTGATTGATGAGAGTATTTGGAGTGCAAATTCAGTGGTGCCATCCATGAGGCAGGAGTGTTTTGGAGTGCAAAACAGAGTAGTTCACACTGATGTCTTCCATGTCTATGTTCATCCGTGTTCTCCAAACAGATCTTCATTAATTTGTGTTCTCTAATGCTTGTGCAAGTTTCTCTACATTTGGTTAATCTTTTCTTTTCCTAATTTTATTTAATAAATAGTTTTCTTTTATTACTTATTCTAGTGCTGCTTTTGACTGCAGATGGTGGAATATTTTAACAGAAAGGCTAATATTTCAGGCCACGCTCCTCTTGGTAGCTTTAATGTAGCATTCAGTTTCACTGGTGAAAAGCATTTTGACGCTACCACTACAAAGACACTTTGCATGGATGGATATTTCATACCACTTGCTAGGCTTCAACTTATGAACTCACCGCCAGTATTACAGGGAAGTGTTAAAAGAGCTGTCCCAGCATCATGGGACCCACCCGCATTAGCAAGGTTAGAGTTTCTCTTTTAGTTTTCTTTCGACAAGGGAAATTTTCTTATATAGTTGACATGTTAATTAAGTTTTAGAACCTCTATTGTTCGCTAACAAGGGTTGCCTGTCTCTTACAGCTTCATTGAAAATTTTGGGACTCACATAATTACATCTGTAACTATTGGTGGTAAAGATGTAATTTATGTTAAGCAGCACCTTTCATCACCTCTTTCCACAATGGAAATAAAAAGTTATGTTCATGATATTGGAAATCAGAGGTTCTCCAGCAGAGAAAACCTTACAAGTTCAGGTTTATTGAAATACAAGGACAAGGCTAGTTCCGTTATTTTCTTTGTTTTCAAACTTTATACTTTATTCCTTTTTGTCTGTTATTTTTACGAAAATCAAGCCATTCATCTGGAAAAAGCTTTTTGCTTTTACCGTTGTTTTGGACTATTTCCTTTCAAATAAAGTGCTTGTATTTTGTCTTCTGTTTTCTTCTTTATCCACAAATTTCCCAATCCCTTTCCTCAATTTAATTGTGCAGTCTAGCGATCCGTCAATATTCAATAGCCAAGGGATATTTCCCCAGCCCACTAATGCTCCATATATTGCTGGAAATGGCAAAGAGGTTTGTGGCATTTCTTTTCTTTTATTTTCTTCTGGTTTTTATTGCTTTTTGAATTGGTGCAACAGTTACGCGTGATCTTTTCTACTACTGATGGGTCATTCTCAAGAGAAATGTCATAGAACCTAATGCTCATTTGAATGTCAAGAAGGAAGGACCCTTGTTCCTCTTAATAATTGATTTTTCATGTAATTGTTTTTGTCATGATATAGTACCACAAACTTTTAGATATTGCATCAACTCCATTTATGTAGAGGACGTCATGTTTTCGGAGTTCGTAACTACCAAGATGCTTGAGAGTTTTGACATAATAATATGTTCTATACAATTCCAAAGTTTTAACAGTTCAAATTCATTTACAATTGCTTTTTCAGTCCAAAATTACTTGTAAAAGACAATTTTAGTTTTTACATCTTTCTGTTACCAAATTTGTAGGTCAAATTAGTTCTTAATCGATGGTCCCATTAAGTTATGTCATGAGATTAGTATTAGGTTCTCCAATATGATTTCTTACATAGGTGTACCTTGGTCAGTTGACCGTGATGCAAAATCATAATTTACGGTTTATTCCTGAAGGTTGTTTTTGTTCCAAAGCTACCACATGTATACTGGTATGCTGCCTTGACCAGCCAATTGTCTGATGTATTACGACTCTCCTCTCTCTCTTCACGGAGAAGCAAGTGCTATCCCTTGCTTTGCTTTCAAATTCCAAGCCATTTGATGTCCGCCACCCTGGCCCTCCTCCTTCCTCCATTTAGCTGCATCGGCTGCAGACGCAGGAAGCAGTTCCTCTGTGGCAAATTGGAAATGTTGAAGTAGGCTGTGGCTTATAAATAGGAAGATAAGGCGTTAGCGGACAAACTTGACAGGACCCTCCTTTGCTCTATCTAATTTGGCGTGCGCTCCTTCCGGTCATGTGAGAACATATTCGGACAAGCGCACTACTCATATCGGTACTAGAAGCTCTCAGTCATCATCCTGCTGTCACTCCGCACCTAAAATCCATAAAACATCATACTGACCAGCATTTTTTCAGGACTGTGATGATGGGAAAATCTGATCTATATACTTCATCGTGCTGCCATAGATGTAGCAGATTTGTTGTATTGGCACCTTTTATGTAACCAGTTCCATTGCTCATTATTTTCTTGATTCTTGGTTTTCCATTTATGTTGCACGAATTTTCTAAACAAGAATTTTCTTCACGGGGGAAGTGACCCGTATATTTGTCCTAATGGAGTGCATCTGTCTTCCATTATACATCAAAACAAAATGTAAAACATTTGTGTCAATACTAGGTCTTATTAGTGTTAAATTTCTTCACGTTAGGTTTTTGCTAAGTTTTGTTGTCGTTTTTTTTTTGGTTTAAACAGATTCATGATTTTATTTTGCAAGACTGACCAGTTTCTTGATTGCTCTTAAACATCTGTAAAATTTGATTTTTCTGATCTTGCCAGTAATGACAGACAGTAGTTTGAATATGATTCTTTCCTTTCAATGTATCTGACGCAGGATGTCACGGTCATTTTTAGAAGAAGAGGAGGAGATGATCTGGAACAAAGCCACAGCCAATGGGCAAAAACTGTCAGATCTTCTCCAGATGTCATTGAGATGTCATTCTACCCTATAACTCTTATGCTTGAAGGAATCAAAGGCAAGGAGCATTTGGAGCGTGCTATAAGTCTTTATCTGGAATGTAAGTTATCTTGGTTATTGTAAGAAGTTATATTTCTTTATCAAAGTTTTGACATTTCTTTGATTCAAAATGTCGACAAATGACTCTAATTTTATGATTGCTTGCAGACAAGCCTCAAATTGAAGAGCTGAGATATTTCCTAGAGTTTCAGGTCCCAAGGATATGGGCCCCTGTACAGGACAGATTTCCTGGCCAACAACGGAAGGAACCTGTTTGCCCGCATCTGCAGTTCAGCATGATGGGACAAAAGCTCTATGTTAGCCAAGAACAAGTACGCTGATTTCTGAATTTGGAAATATAGTTTTTGTCAAATGTTGAATTTATTTTATACTGATGGAGAAAATGAAAAGTTTTGTCCTGAAAGTTTGTCCGACTTAAGCTTACCTCCAACAATGCTATCAATCATAAATCAATGTAGTCATAATGTTACAACCTAAGGGTCCATTAGGTTAGCTTGATTGTTAGTCAATTTTAATTCAGTGTGATACCTATTACTGATTTTCATATTCCACTTAGATCAGAAGAGCTGTAATTTATGATATAAGCTTTGAATAATTTTGAAGTCAAGGGTTAGAACATATTGAAAGTCATCCTATATGTATATTCATCTGACAGTCTTATTTTAATCCATCCCAGTCTCTCTTATCCCATTTACTAAATTATCAATGTTCTGAGCTAATGTTGTTTTACTACAGGTGTCTGTGGGGCGTAAGCCTGTGACTGGCATGCGGCTAACTCTTGAAGGTTCCAAGTCAAATCGATTATGCATCTATCTTCAACATCTGACTAACCTTCCAAAGATCCTTCTGCCATGTTGGGACACTCAAGTAGCAATAGGCGCTCCAAAGTGGCAGGGCCCTGAAGAGCAAGATAGTAGGTGGTTTGAGCCAGTGAAATGGAAGAACTTTTCGCATGTTAGTACTGCACCAATTGAGTGTCCTGAAACTTTTATAGGTGATGATCACTCTGGTGTGTACATAGTGACGGGAGCACAGCTTGGGGTCTGGGACTTCGGGTCAAGAAATGTGTTGTATATGAAGCTTCTGTATTCAAGGCTACCAGGATGCACTATACGAAGATCACTATGGGACCATACTCCGAATGATAAGTTGAACAAAAAGGTCAATTGTGAGAATAACAATGGTGATGCAAGTTCTGTTACAGGGGAGAATATTGTAGGCAATAAGTTGGCAAAGTTTGTTGACATGACTGAGATGAGTAAGGGGCCTCAAGATCCTCCTGGCCACTGGTTAGTAACAGGTGGAAAACTTGGTGTCGAAAAGGGGAGAATTGTTTTGAGATTGAAGTATTCCTTGTTAAATTATTAGTTGATACTGCTTCTGGATATGCTGCATTTGGTTCTACAAGAAAGTAATGATGGCGTGTTGGTGTATATGGTTCGGGTTTTCTTCTTCTTGTGCATGTTTACCATCATTGTTTGATGGTAGAGTTCCCTTTGGAGAAGAATGTATACCTTAGGTAGTTATGTGTAAATTTCTTCAAATTTTGACACAATTGTATGTTTTCATCATGTGTAGTAATATGTGGGAAATGCTACTTCCAGCTAATAAGAGAACAATTCAAGAACAACTGCAGTTAAGTATAATCACCAGCAGAGCTACAACCTATAAATCAATATTACTGTATGAACTACACTACTATTTACATTTTGATCAGTACATAGCTCTGACAAAAAAGATGTCAAATTCATCTGAATTGACTCTTTAGATTTGTTTCAAAGATTGTTCTCTATGCTTCCATTATCTAATATATCAGTGATCTCATCAACGACGAGTTTTTCTAATCGAGTCACGAGACAGTTGGTTGATATACTCAGTTCTTGGTTTTCTTGTCGCAGACTTTCAACTTCATCCATTAGTTTCTTGTTCTGCTCTTTAAACTTTAGACTCGAGAATAGTTGGTTTTTCAGAATCTTGTTCTCTCTTGTCAAGTCACCAATTTTGTTCTTAAGATGAACTATCTGCTCTTCTAGAGTCTGGCTTTTCTTCTGCAGATCATCCTCCCAATCGTCCTGCGTAAACAAACGTTACCATCCCATGCATTTAGTCATATTCAAGAAAACCAAACATATAAGCAAGAAACATAAAAGATTGTCAAGCTCACATCACTACTGATTACTATAGCAACATTTGCTCCTGAAGTTTGTGAACGCTCTGTGAGTTCTTTTTCTTTATCCAAATAGTGGCATGCAGAAGATCCTGATACAGTTTCACGCAAACTAACCGCATCAGAAGACAGATTTTGCATTCCGTATGCTGGTCTGTTACTTTCACTCTCTGATTCACCTTCCAGGTCAACGATCAAATGACCCATCGACTGATATCCACTTGTCATAGTATGGTCCTATTAATTGAAAGGAGTTAATCTACAAAAAGTTAACCAAACTGGCAAAGAATGGATCACTATTGTAACTTATTTCGTTAAAAGAGCTTGAAGCTCAAAAATGTGTGGCAAAAGAGGAAGGAAGACTTACAATAGGAGGCGGAGTGTCAACTGAAGATCGTATGTTCAGGTCAGGCCATGTTCTCTTTTCTGCTTCTATCAACTCTTTGATTATGTCACTATTGGACTCATCAGAAGTCAGTTCGAGGCTCCAAATTATCTGGAGAGAGAGAGAGAGTTACTAGAAGTTAATTTTCCGAAGCATAATACAATTCTGTTAGCTTTTGGAATCACTGTTTGATATTGATGAGAACACAAACTTTGGTGTGTTTGAGAAGCTATGAATGGAAGATAAGAAGACAACAACAGAAGGAAAATGTACATACATAAGTAAAGGGAAAGAAAGAAAAACAACACTGAAGAAAAAGTATCAGAAAGCCTCAACTTCATATTCCTAACTTTTCTTTCATTTACTGCTGTCTGTAAACCCAAGCAACACGAAAAGTAGACCAGAGGGTCTGTTTAATTTTTCTCTCTTTCTTGCATTCGGAATTATAGCCAAGTAGGCACACGCTCAACAGAATGATCCATTTTGCTAATATATCAATTCCAAAATAACCAAGGAAAGTCCTATGGTTCATCAAGACTTCCCAAGATAACAGACACAATTTTCTCACGACCGAAAAAGAAAGAAAGTAAATTCAGATCAGACAAAGTGGAACAGAATTGCTATAAAACTTATTACCTGATTAGTCTCTAGTTCTTTGAATTTGGTCGTGAACCATTGTCTGTGATGAGATTTAGTACTTTCCCAATTGCAGACACGGGGTAACGTAGAGCGGTAGTTCAGTAAACGTGGACGAGCAATGTCAATGTGTTCAAAGCACCATATCTATTCAAATAACAGTAGAGACTTGAGGTTTCTGTTTGGAGTTAATAGAGTGGATACAATGTATCATTTGTCATAAATACTTGTCGTCAAAAGAGCTGTTACATAGGTAACACTTAAATTAGTTGAAGTTATTAAAATAATGATTAGAGATTGTTAAACTTACTTGAAGAAAAATAAGACAGCCTCCAACATATTGTATTTTTTCCTTCTTTCTCCTGCACAGCCAGTGAAATACATCTGCAAGAACAGCTGCTCCCCAAGCAAAACTGTTCACTTTATCAATATCTTGTAGAAGATATACATAGCGAGAATCAATTTTGCCATTTGTATTTGGGAACAGAAAAGTTCCAAACATGTATAACAAGAAAGACCTCACAAAATCTTCATTGTTGGTCTCAGCAAGGGAATCAAGTCTTTGCTCTACTGATGCAACCGTGATTTTTCTATTCCACAGGGCAACATTATATTCTCTTTCTAGATCTAAGAAAGGTGTATCTTGTCGTAAAAGAACAGGATTTCCTGTCACTCGTAATCCCAAAATTAACGCAACATCCAGGAGAGATATGGTTATCTCGCCTGGAGGAAGTACAAAAGCACGTTTCTCGTAATCCCATCTTTCCATCAATTCAACTAATAGGTTTTTGGAAAGCATTTGAGTTTGAATGAGGAGCAAATTTCCAAATCCAGTCCTACTTATGGAATCCTTTTGACTATCTGTCAACTTCTTTACACGTTTTAGAAAGGATGGCAAAGAGAATCTAGTACTGAAGTTTCCAACCTGAAAACAATACAACATTTTCTGAAGTTTCCAACCTGAAAACAATACAACATTTTTTAAACTCTGTAGAAATGTGCTCGACTATCTTTCACATTGATGTACACAAACTAATCGAACGGCTGAAAGACACTGTTATGATGCGTAAAAAAGTTGGCCGCAGTTAGAGTTCCATTACGAATATTCAGTAACCTGATAGGTCTACTGTTGTTCATGCGCATAGCCAGGGGAATAGACCTAAGATTCATGAACATTCTAAAGAAATGAACAAATCGTAAATTAAAGAAGCTCCAATTCAATCCCTTTTGTTTTTATAACCATGGTGTTTGTCCTTAGCTCATGTGCACCTCAACTAATTTCACCGGATATAGTAACTCTGTTCATCAAAGCTTAGCCAAATGAGAAAAAAATCACCTAGTGTTTTTGCATCTAACGGATTTGAACTTGAAATCGTATGGTTCTCAATGCACTTCATGGATCACTAGACCACATCCTTGAGTACAGCTCCAGCTCAAGCTCTCGAAAACCAGAAAATCCAGATAAACTGGCATTTCCTTAGTAAGATAGGGATTAGGGTGTGTTTGGTAAGGAGGAAAATATTGTTCAAAAAATGTTTTTCAATTTTCCCATATTTGGCTGGCCAAAATGTTTGGAAAATATTTTCTCTAGGAAAACAAGTTCCTTAAAAGTGAGGAAAATGACTTCCCTAATGGAAGTAGGGAAAACAAGTTGCATCAGTGACATCCCAAGTTTATTGTCTCATCTCCGCCCGCCCAATTCCCCTCAACCCTCTCTCGTTGACCATCAACCCCACTCCACCCCCTCGCCCCACTCACCTTCATATCTCGCTATCTCGCCACCATAGTTGTTTTGCTAGATATCATATAAATGCTCTTGAGATAATATTTTCTTGCTTATTTACCAAACATTAGAAAAAAAGTAAGAAACCCATTTGTTTTCCAAGAAAACATTTTCTAGAAACTATTTTCCATGGAATATATTTTCCTTCATACCAAACACACCCATTATTCCTTCTTTTTGTCGGATTGAGAAAATTCCTTATATTGGCTATCTTATCTTCAAGTAAAATATATCCAAACTCTTACTCCATATCACTTACTTTCAAACAATATTAACTCCTCAATATCAATCCCTAATATCCGAAAAATGTGTCAAAGTCTATCTCCATGCCTTATTTTACACAATGTACTATTATCACATGTCACAAACCTATATACCTTGCTTTAAAATAAAATAAAATTATACATCGGCGAAATGGTAAACAGATTACAAGGTGAAAAAAATTGAATCTTTATCAACTAAAAGTTCAGGTATCGAACCAACTGAGCTCCAAAACTTGTATACCTAACCACACTCTAGAAAATGATAATCCAAAAAATCAAAGCATTTTCATAGCTAATTTGAAGTACTATACTAGAATTCACCAAATATTTATACCTATCCAACAACTCTGGCGAAACATTTTCAGAAATAAAACATCAAATCCGACACAGTTTGAAAACAAAAATATATATATTGGCAGTGGAGAAGGCAATTTTACCGATTTGACGTTCGGATTTTGAACCATTGAAGTTCTCATCTTTCTCCTTGAATCATGTACAGGGAAGGCAGAAACTTGTTGGAGAAGCTGTTAAATGGCGCCAAAATAAAAATATACAGTATATATAATGAAAAAATAAAAAATAAAAGGCTATTTTTGAAAGAATATTGAACCTTTTCGGCCCATTAATGTTGTGGCCCAAAACCTTATTGAGAGTTGGAGCTGGATAAAATTGGTAAATAGCCACTTTAAAGGAAAAATTATATAATTACACAAATATTCTTACATAAATATTAATCAATTCTATAGTTTCAAGTAATTAAATACTATGTCACACAAAACACACACACGCACATACACTTTCTCCCTCGCCTCTCTCCTCCCTCTCTCAATATTTCTCGTCATATATACAAATACATATGTATATAAGAATATACAATTATTTGATAGACAGTTTGCCTTTCTCTATCCTCTCTCGCTCGCCTTTCTCATTCCTCTCCCGATATCGCTTGACTCTCTCCTCTCTCTCCCAATCTCGCTCGTCATACATACAAATACATATGTATACCAGCTACATATATATAATTATTTGACAGATATACATATACAATTCGATAAATATACATATATAATATTCCTCTCTCCACTCTCTACTCTCTCTCGCTCACCTCTCTCCTCCCTCTTCCAATCTCACTCGTCACTCTCCTCCCTATAAAATGTAGCTATGAATCGCATTAACAAACTATAGTTATAGAGTGTAGTTAAGTTATTTTTGAGTGGCTATATGTGAAAGTTTCCCTTAATAATTGCGTATCATATTTCAAGCTAGATACACCATTTCTTTAGTTTCAAGTCTTATATATGTATATTTGATATCAAATACACTCTAAAATACATATACATAGGTCGAGAGACGAGCGAGTCAATACGTATCGTTTGATACTACATATATGTATCTTTGATTGTAGAAATATTCTGAAACAAAGGTACATAGGGAGATAGGTGAACGAGAGATTCACTATATCCCATATACATGTGAAACACGTTTAAATATGGTGTATCTAAAATAAATTACACCTAATTTGATCTGCATATATCTGAGATATATGTATTTGGCAAAGCAAATGTCGTACATAAGGTAATTTCGAAAATATTAAAGCCCTAAACTAGTGAGATTGTGTTATTTGCTCATTTTTAACGCGTGCTATTTAATATTAGGTAGTTCCTCCATCCCAATTTATATGAGTTAATTTGACTAGGCACGGAGTTTAAAATTTGAGTAATAAAACGCAAAATCTTTTCCCTCTTCATTCATGATAATTGCATCTTATTAATTGTTTTTCCGTGATGTTCTAGTTAGATTATCTTCTACATTTTCTTGACATTAGTGGATCCAAAAAGTAGAAGTCTTCTCTTTTTAGATTTATGAAAGATTAGCATTTTAATGACATTTTTCTATTATGATTTGAATGAGTCGTGATAAAGATATATATCTATCATTATAAAAATTTAATACAAGTGTTGATAATCGTTCATTTCTTAATTTAACTACAATATGTTAGTCTATTTTTTTATAGCCCTTTATTTCAATTATCAGGGAGTACAAGCTAAATAGTAGAAGAATCATCGAGAAAAGTAAAGGCTCAAAATAGTCCCCTATTTTTTAGTTAAAATTCAAAGTCATTCTTGAATTTTTACATAAATCACTAATAGTCCCTTATATTTTAATATTAGTGCACTTTTAGTCCTCTCCCAAACTTTTACCTATTATTTAACAATAATTTTGTTCAAACTTATATGCATGGAATGTTCAATCGTCTCTTTCTATATTTAAAAGAAATAATATTTTATGTGAAAGAAGGATGAGAAGAGAACACCTTGTTTTGTTCAATGAAAATATTATTACTGGCAGTGGCAGAGTCAACAATTGATTAAAGAGTGTCCAGAAATAGAAGCTATGTATTAGTTGCAATTTTTCTTGTAGGAAACATGATTTCATATTGAAATTTGTCCAACAAATAATTATTAAGTAATCATCTTAAATATCATGTTTCCCCTACTTTTTGGAAGTTATTTTGATGGAACTGTTATGCCCTTTATTTCAATTAGCTGTACAGGCTAAATTGTAGAAGAATTATCATAAAATTATAGCTAAATTCCAAACTCCAAGTTCTAGGAGTACATATATCTTCTTTATATTTTTTCCCTATGTATCTTATAAGATGTAATATCATATAAATTTATACTATTGGAGAAAATATGTTAAACTTAGACTCGTTGATTTTTTAAATATTTAATTTAAATACGTGTGATCTCAATATCTTATGTTATAATAACCTAGTATAATTGTTTTATCCTATAAAAATTTGGACTTAAGAGATAAATCACATTACCCTGTCAAAATAATTATTGGAGAAAAATTAGCTAAATAGATTTTTCCAAAACAGATAAATCTGAGAATAACTTTTATTTCTGAATTTTATATAACAATATCAACCTTATTTTTACTATTTTTTTTGGTTAACTACATTTTTCTAAATTATCTCAAAACAGATAAATCTGAGATTAACTTTTAGTTCCTGAATTTTGTATAATAATATCGACCTTGTTTTTTACTATTTTTTTGGTCGACTACATCTTTCTAAATTTTATAATAACAATCTTATCTTTATTTTTGGCTATTTTGTTGGTGGATTTTATCTCTATTTTTTTTCTCTATAAATACTTTTAATATCTTTACTTCTTTTTCATCAGATTTTTCACAATCTAAATTAGAGTAAAAAGGAAGATTTTTGTTCTGTCGAAATGGAATTCTTAAGATCAAAGGGTTGTTTTTGTGCCTTTTTATTTGTGGTATTTTTTTGCAGTAATGAAGCTAATGCTTCACATCAACAATTTAGGAGGTTACAATCTTCTAGTTCTGAATTAATTAAAAACTTATTTAGAACAGGATATCATTTTCAGCCTCCTAAAAACTGGATTAATGGTATGTTTTCTCTTTCTAATTGTCTCTCCTTTTTATTCATGAAGACTAACACAAAATATCTTTTAGGACTATCCGAAGATTTTAAATATTTTAATTTGTGTCTCACATTGATATTTGTTTTATATTATTTTATGTTTGAAAAATTATATATATTCATATCCAGAGGTGAATTTATTAGTATTAACATATGAGTTTACATAATATATGAAGGTAAAAGAACATACCCTCTTCTTTTATCCTGAATTGTGTATCATGAAAATGTTTTCACTAGACTATTTAATTAGTATTCAAACTTAATATTTTAATATTTCAAGTTTTTATAATTCTTAAATTTAATATTGTTGAAGTTTTAATAATTGAATTGATAAATATGAACTCTACATGTCTGTGCACTTCTAGTAGCTTATTATTATTAATATTATTATTTAAAATTCAATTTTTGGTATTTATATTGTATTTCGATTATATACGAATTTGCATCGAAAATGAGTAACTTACCACTCCAGCACATTCTTGTTGGTGACATATTCATATTTGTTCCTCCATATGTATTTTTATTTATTTATTTATTTCATGTTTGTTATTTTTAATATATATAGATAGATATATGAGATTCTTATTCATGGTTACACCAATAAATAGATAATGACATGTCGTAAACAACATGATTATCACAAAAAAATACAGTTAAATAGTATTTATGTTATCACTCAATTATGATAAAAATAACATAATTTGATATAACTTATGCAAATAAATTTTTATCTCCTCGTAAATAATCATGACCATAATACGTGTGCAACTTACTACTCCTTTTGATTAGTTAGTAATTGATCTAAATTTTGTATGCATATTTAATATTCTATTTATTTTCTTATATATTTTTTCAATTACATTGAAATGCCTTTATTAATTATTTTAATTTCAATTCCATTTTATGGGGTGGTCTTTGGCTGGATGGTCCGAACAACAACATTAGATCCCACTGGTAAGACCGAGTTTTATATTTATAGCTTTCACTAAATTTTAGCTAAAATCTCTATTCATTTATATTAGTTTGTTTATTGCTTTTTTTTCTAAATAGGTCTAATGTATTACAATGGAATCTATCATCTATTTTACCAGTACAATACAAACGGATCCGTATGGGGCAATATTGTTTGGGCTCATTCAGTATCTGTTGACATGATTAATTGGATCAATTTAGAGCACGCAATTTATCCATCAGAGGTGTTTGATAAATATGGTACTTGGTCTGGATCAACCACTATTCTTCCAGGGAATAAGCCTGTTATTCTCTACACTGGAATAGTGGATGATAAAGAAACTCAAGTACAAAATTATGCAATACCAGCTAACTTGTCTGATCCGTTTCTTCGCAAGTGGATCAAACCCGATAACAACCCGTTAATAGTTGCTGACGAAAGCATCAACAAGACCAAATTTCGTGACCCAACTACAGCATGGTTAGGTCAAGATGGGAATTGGAGAATGGTTGTTGGAAGCCTTAGAAAAAACGAGAGAGGATTAGCAATAATGTATCGGAGTAGGGATTTCATGAAATGGACAAAAGCCCAACACCCACTTCATTCATCTGCTAAGACTGGAAATTGGGAATGTGTTGATTTTTTTCCAGTATCGTTGGAGAATACGGATGGTTTGGATACATCTTTTAATGGGGACAAGATTAAACACGTTATGAAAGTTAGTCTTGATGTTACTAGATTTGACTACTACACAATTGGAACGTATGACACGAAAAAAGATAGATACATCCCAGACGATACAATGGTTGATGGATGGCATGGATTGAGATTGGATTATGGTAATTTTTATGCATCTCGAACCTTTTATGATCCTAGTAAGAATCGAAGAGTTTTGTGGGGATGGACAAATGAATCGGATGTTTTTCCAGAAGACTCCATCAAGAAAGGATGGTCCGGAATTCAGGCTATTCCTCGTAAATTATGGATTGATCCTAGTGGCAAACATTTGGTTCAGTGGCCTATTGAAGAATTAGAAATGTTAAGAAAGGAAAAGGTCGAGCTAAGAAATTATAAATTAAACAAGGGAGAAAATATGGAAGTTCAAGGAATCACACCTGCACAGGTTTGATTTTTTTTTTTATTCATGTTACAAGATATATATATATATATATATAATTTTGTATGAAAATATTATGACAAGATAAAGAAATATAGGTTAATTGTGAGTGTTAATATAATGACAGGTTGATGTTGAAGTTACATTTTCCTTTTCAAGTTTGGAAAATGCAGAAGAATTTGATTCTAGTTGGGCTGATCTTTATGCTCAAGATGTATGTGCCATTAGGGGTTCGACAGTTCAGGGTGGACTTGGTCCATTTGGACTTCTAACACTGTCTTCTGAAAATCTAGAAGAGTATACACCTGTATTCTTCAGAGTGTTTAAGACCCAAGATAAATACAAGGTCCTCATGTGTTCTGATGCCTCAAGGTTCGTATAATGATCACTTTTTTTTTATCAGCAAGTATTATAAAAAGTATTATTGTCCGTATACTTTTGTATTTGCATAACCTTGCCATTTTATTTTATTTTAATTTGATAGGTCAAGCGTTAGAAATCATAAAAAGATGTATAAACCATCTTTTGCTGGATATGTTGATACAGATCTAACAGACAAAAAATTATCGCTACGAAGTTTGGTAAGCTTTCTTTGGTACTTTTTTCGTATCAAATGCACTTAAAAATCGCATTTGAACTCATTTTGTTTTGTGTTGTATTGACAATTAGTTTGATTTTTTTCTCTTCAGATTGATCACTCAGTGATTGAAAGTTTTGGTGAAGGTGGAAAGACATGCATTACATCGAGAGTTTATCCAGCATTAGCCATCTATGGAGACACACATTTGTTTGCTTTCAATAATGGTACCGAGACAATCAAAATTGAGACTCTTAATGCTTGGAACATGGCTAAGTCCAAGAGATAGATTTAAAACATAAGTGCTTTGAATTTTTCTTTCTTTTTCTGTGTTGGCCCATTTTGGGGATGAGAACTTGTACGAATTTGTTTTTTTTCTAGCAAACTATGAATGAAATGTTCTCCTTTCTATTAAATTGAATTGATGACGCTTAATACAGAATGCAATTATCTTTCTATTGAGTTCTTATTTTATATCAAAATGCTCAAATGTTTACTTATTTCTTGCGTATATATATGAACTGTAGACAAATAAAAAACTTGTATACGTGTAATTCAATATAATGTAATCTGAAATTTCTCAGAAGAAAGAGTTGATGAGCTTGAAAACTTACATAAATTGACGTCTAGACTAAATTAACAACCACCTTGAAATAAGAAAAAAAATTCGATCTTCAACCTTTTCCTTTGGTATGCAACTTAAAGTGTTATGTGAAATTTATCCACACTATAATATTAATAATAACAATTTCTATGATAAACGATAGCTAAATTAATCTAAACTAGACAAAATTTTCTAGAGAAAAAAATTAAGATTGAGGGTGTGTTTGGTATGAAGGAAAATATTAAGATGGAAAATGTTTTCCTAGAAAATGTTTTCCTGGAAAACAAGTAGAGTTTGGATTTATTTTCTCATTTTTGGTTGGTGAGTAGAAAATATTTTCCAAAAATGAATTATAGTGTTTGATTTATGAATGAAAAATGATTTTTGAGAAGCATCTTTTATTTTTACTAGAGAAAAATAATTTATAAAATTGAAAATATTTTTTAAAAACAAAATTATTATTTTTTTGGGTGGTGGTGGGGTAGTGGGTGGGGGAGGGGTTGGGGGTAGGAGTGAAAAAATAAAAATTTAAAGTTGATAGTTTTTTTAAAAACAAAATTAATTTTTTTGGTTGTTGGGGGTGGGTGGGGGGCTGGCCGAGGGGGGGGGGACGTTGGAGTTTAAAAATAAAATTTTGAAGTTGAAAATATTTTTAAAAAACAAAATTAATTTTTTTGGGGGGGCGGGGGGAGGGGTTGAGGGGTGCTGGCCGGTTGGGGTGGGGGTGGGGGTTAGGGATCGGGTGAAAAAATAAAATTTTGAAATTGAATTTTTTTTTAAAATTATTGTTTTTCCAAAAAAAAAATGTAATTTAAAATTGGAGGAGAGTTTTGGAAAATGTTTTCCTTAATTTTTGAAGGGAAGTCATTTTCCTTAATGTTGAGGAAAATGAGTTGATTTGGAAAATATTTTCTAAAAAACTTTTATCCCAACTAAACATGGAAAAATTGGAAAATATTTTCCAAAAAACATTTTCCTTCATACCAAACACTCTGAAAGGAAAAGGAATATATAAATATTGGAGTCAAAATTATTCTCATTCCAAAGTACATAGCATTATACAAAATATTTACACAAATTCCATTAACCTACCAACCCACCCCCACCTCCACCCCCACACTCAACAATCAACACGAAAAATTACACATTAAAGTTTACACAAGGTACATCATGAAAAGAGATTACATTTCAAGGAATGTGATATTAACAGATTATTCTACTATAATATTAAAAGTTGTTTTCACTATTTGAATCTTACCTATAAATTATTCTAAGACAACTTTTACACCGTTGATCCAATAAAACTTCGCCTCAAAAAAATTATTTAAAATTCAAAAGACAAATCAACATTTCCCACCATCATATCCAAAAAATGGTGATGATTATTATAATTATTATTGGTAGAATTAAAGTTAAGTAAGACTGAATTAGATTCTTCATGACCATTTGGAGAATCACATATCATTTGAGAAACTTTGGGAAAAGTTTTGCAAGTGTGGTGGCCATAATAAGTGATCCTAAATAGAGGTGGTTTTCTTGAACTCTTTGCACCTGTTTATTTGCTTGACAGTCTTGATCAAATTTATGAGTGCACCTAAAATAATTCCTGCATATTTTTATTAATATTTATATTTATATGTCAAAATCACTAATTAGCAATAAAAAAATCTAAACTATATACAAATGCATAGTACAATAACAACAATAATAATAATATATTTAATGGAATTTCACGTATATGTAACTTCTAGAATTGTATGCAGATTTTATCCCTACGTTGTGAGAAGTAGAGTAAAAGCTTTTTTTTCGAAAGGTTCATTTATATCATTTGTTAAAAGATTTATTCATCTATATCATTTCAATTAACGAATAGTGGCATGAATGAACATTTTCTCAAACGAAAAATGACATAAATGGACCAAACTTTTTAATAGATGACATAAATGAATCTTTTTTCAAAGTTCGATAACATATTTAAATCTTTTTCATAATTAATAAAGATATTTAATCATATGCATTGGTTATAAAAAAAAATTTATGGGAAAAGACATAAATTTCCCCTTCAACTTGTATCAAAAAGTTTGTTACACACTTTAACTATAATGACGACGTATTACACACTTGTTCTTGTTCAAAGTGTAATTAATACCACCCAAAACTGATGTGGAAATAAAATTAAAATTAAAAATAAATTAGGCGCGTTTGATTTGAAATAAAGTCAAAAAAGTAAATTTTTCAACCCCCCACCCCCACCTCCCGTTTTCTTCTTTCTCATGTTCTTCTCTTATTTCCTTTATAAATGTTCTTCTTTCATTTTCTTCTTAGCACATTTTTCAGATTGTCACTCAATTTCATTTTTTTCTTATCATATTTTTATAATTTTTCATTCAATGTCATCATTATACTTAGAAAAAGTAATTTTTTAATTTAAATTTCACAATGATTTTAGAAATTTGAGACTTTGTTGTCCTTATCTTTCCACTTTCTCCTTCAAATTTTTGTACAAAGCACAAAGCTTACTCAAACACCATGGATCATAAATGGGCCCAAAAATAGAACAATCTATCCTAGAAACGCCATAGATCTGAAAAAACATCTTTTGTACTCAAGTTGGAGGGAAAAAGCTAATTGAAACGAAACTCATGGATCTTAAATATGTTGAAAAGGGATAAGATAAAGGGGTTTGATTTGGTGTTTGTCAATGACCAATTTAGTGTTTTGGGTGGTTGTTTGTGGTGGCTGAGGTGGTTGTTTGGTGGTGGTGGTGGCCGTTGGTTGTTCTTCACCGGAGAAGACAGAAAGAATTGTGATATAAATTCAAATGAATAATTTTCTAGTTGAGATAGAAGTGGATAGGATTTAGATTGGAAGAAGAAGATATGATTATTAGAGAATTTTAATAATTAATTAGGAATTAATTAGTGTAAAATAGAGTTAATAAAAGAAAAAATTAATTAATAAAGAAAAGAAAATAAAAAAAATTAAAAAAATATATAATTTTTAACGTGTTGCTGACGTAATGCTGATGTGGCAGCGAGTGTAACACACCACATATTGTGAGAGTGGTGTTATGCATCTCAAGGTGGTATTAAATTCACTTTTAAATACTAAGAGTGTGTAATATGTCATTATAATAGTTGAAGTGTGAAACTGACTTTTGGGTACAAGTTTGAGGGGAATTTATGCCTTTTCCCAAAATTTTATACCATTAAGTTATCTTTACTTATATTTGTACCAGGTTATTTCATAATTAAATATTGGCAAAATACATAAAATCTCCCTTGAACTTGGCACGAAAACTCGCTTTAGTACTTAAACTACACGGGTGTTTATATACCCCCCTTAACATATTTGATGTGAATTATTTTTAACCTTTCGAGCTCCAGCCCAGTTGAAGGCTGGGCATTGTTACGCACGCGCGTTTTTAGTGGTCCACGTCGCCTAAGGATTTAAAAAAATATCTTACCCGTTCCCAAAATTCAACCCGACCCACTTATAAAAAAATATCCCTAAATGTTTAAGATCCGTTCCCAAATACAACCCGACCCACTTATAAACAAATATCCCCAAATTCCCTAAGCCCGCGATTCTCATTCTTTCTCTTCTCTCAAACCTAGAAGATTGAATCTGAAGATTTCTCTTCCATTAGCGTGAATGAATTGTTGATTTTAAGGTTTTCGTGAAAGAAACAAAGGATCCCGTGAAGAACAGAGTTACCAGGTTAGTAATTTTTCTTTAGATGATTGTAACATTTGACCGATTTTAGGGTCTTCGAGAAGCTTAGTTTTTTTTGTATTTTCAGTTTGACGATGGATATGTACATTACTTTAAGGTTTCACCATGGTGGAAAACTTCAACAAAAACCTCGTATTAAGTATGAAGGAGGTATGGTCACTGATTGTTTTGACGTAGATGTTGATAAATTGTCATACTTCGAATTTGTTGATATTGTTAAAGAAATTGGGTATAACTGTGCTGCTAGTGTTGTTTATATTAAACCAACTAAATGTCGACATGTTGTTGAAGTTAAAAGTGATAGGGATATTATGGGTATTGTACCTAAATTAAAAAATGGAGATATTGTTGAACTTTATGTGACTCATTTAGTTGAAGAAGTTGTTGTGGTCCCACCAGCAATTGAGTATCTAAATGATGTGGGTGGGGTGGATGGGGTAGGTGGGGAATGTAATGCTACTTTTGATAAGGAATCTAGTCAGACTTTTCAGGATAGTGAAGGTCTGGGGTTTGAAGAACCTGCACAACCTACACAACCTAGTGTGGGTGAAGAGTTGAGTGAAGTGTTTGGTAGGACTTCTACTAGTGCTGCAGAGGAATTGGGTAGGGCTTCTGCTAGTGCTGGAGAGGAATTGGGTAGGGCTTCTGCTGCATCTGATATTCCAGAAGTTGGGTCTGATTGGGAAAGTGAAACAGAAGAAAGTGATGATTCAGACAATGCAGATTTGTCTGATGAAGGAGAAGATGAGTATGGTAGTGATGTTCATGAGGAAGTTATAAATCTTAGGAATGAAAAAAGGGCTGCTAAATAAAAAAGAGAAAAGAAAAAGGCCCTAGAAGATCTGAAGGAGTTGATATAGGAAAAAAAGGAGTTGATTTGGGATATGATGAATATCTATCTAAGAAACAAACTACTTTAGAGGGTAAGATAGCTGGAGATGTCTACTTTGATTTAGATGAAGCTGTTAGTTTTGAAATAGATACTGATGATGATGTTAATGAGGAAGATGAGGTTGAACTGCCTATAAGAAGACAAAGAAAATCAAGAAGAGCAAAAATAAATAAAAAGAAAATTGTATTTGATCCTACCTGTCAGTTAATAGTCTGGGAGACTAGTCTTTCTTTTGAAAGTGTTAAGCAATTTAGAGAAGCTATTACTAGATATGCAGTTCAAGAACATGTTGAATTAGATAAATATGTTAATGATGCAACTAGGGTGAGGGTAAACTGTACAGCTGGTTGTCCATGGTTGTTGTTTGGAAGTATTGATTCAAGATCAGGAGATTTTATGGTGAAGAATTACAATCTAGTACATAAATGCAATGGCACAACCAGAAATAAATTGGTGCATTCAAAGTACTTAGCAGAAAGGTACAAGGACAGAATTGTTTCTGAGCCTGGTATTAGAGTTTTTCAGTTTCAAATTTTAGTGAAGAAAGAGTTGAATGTGTATGTGGGGAGGACTGTAGCAAGGAAAGCAAGAAATATTGTGTTGCAACAAATTATGGGTGATCATGTGGAGGAGTTTAAAAGAATTTTAGATTATAGAGACGAGCTCTTAAGAACTAATCCAGGCAGCACATGTATGGTGAGACTTAGTGAAGAAACTTTTGAAGGTGACAAAAAAATGTTTCAATAATTTTACATATGTTTTGATGCTTTAAAGAAAGCATTCAAAGCTGGAGCTAGGAGATGTATAGGATTTGATAGTTGCTTCTTGAAAGGTGTTTCTAGAGGTCAATTACTTGTGGCTGTTTGTAAGGATGGGAACAACCAAATGCTACCACTAGCATGGGCAGTTGTTGAGGTGGAAAACACATTCACTTGGAAATGGTTTATCAAGATTGTAAGACATGATCTTGAGCTAGGAGATGGGACAGAATTGACAACCATTACTGATATGCAGAAGGTATTTTTATTTTCCTTCTCATTTATTCATTTACTTTCTTTTCCATTTATTTATCTATTTTCTTTTTCATTTATTTTCTCATGATATTCTAAATGTTGTTAAAGGGTCTTGACAAAGCTATTCAGGAACTTCTGCCAAATGCAGAACAAAGAATGTGTGCAAGACATGTTCTAGCCAACTGGTCTATCAATTGGAAAGGCATTGAAAGAAGAAATTATTTTTGGAGATGTGCCAAATCTACATATGAACAAGAATTGAAAAGAAATTTGGATCATATGGAGAAGTTAGGTACTGGAATAATTGATAACTTATTGTACTATAATATAGAAAGGTGGTCTAAATTATACTTTAAGATTTTTAGCTGTTGTGATAGTGTTGAAAACAACATAGCTGAAAGCTTTAATTCATGGATTTTGGGGGCAAGACACAAAACTATCATCACAATGCTTGAAGAAATAAGGGTCAAAGTGATGAGAAGAATAGGACAATTGAGGGAGTTCAGTGATACTTGGATAACAAACATATCTCCAATGGCCTTAAAGGTATTAACAGAGAATACAACAAAGTCGATGCAATGTAACCTTGAATGGAATGGTGAATATGGTTTTGAGGTTAAAGACAGCTTGGGTAACACATTTGTTGTGAATCTAGGCACTCAAACATGTACTTGTAGATCTTGGATGCTAAGAGAAATACCTTGTTGTCATGCTATAGCTGCACTTTATTTTAGAAGATTGGAGCCCATTAACTATGTTGCACATTGGTATAGTAAGGAGACTTATCTCAAGGTCTATAGTCATTACATTCAACCAGTTACTAACATGGAAATGTGGCCACAATCGACCAACCTTCTGTATTACCACCTATTATCAAAACACTACCAGGAAGGCCTAGAAAATGTAGGAGAAAGGAGCAGAATGAAAATAAAATAGGAAAATTGTCCAAGAGAGGTGTTGAGATGACCTGCAGTCTCTGGCACACAAAGGGTCATAATAAGAGGGGTTGTCATTTGAATAATCAAGCTAATGCAGGCAGAGGAAGAGGAAATAGGAGAAGAACAAATACTAGTTCAACTAGATCAAGTGTTTGCTCTTCTACAGCACCAACTGAATCACAATCAAGCACAAAGAGAGGAAGAGGTCGACCAAGAGGTTCTACAAAACAGGTAATGTTTATAGTAATTCATGTAGTTGTTATTTTACAGCTTTATCAGTCTAATATTTTTGTTAATCAACTTATTTTATAGGCTAGTGCTACTGAAAGGGGAAGAGGTACTGACACTGGTTTAGCTGGAACTGGAAGGGGAAGAGGAACTACAACTGGATCTGTTAATGAAATAGGGATTGGTGGTGCAGTCAATGGTTTTGGTCCTACTGGAAGAGGTAGGGGAACTGGAATTGGTATTGCTGGAAGGGGAAATGGAAGAGGAACTGCAACTAGTGTATCTGCTACTACTACAGATGTTCCTGGTGCTACTGAAGGAGTGAAGAGGCCAAGAATGGTTGGAATGGGGATTCTACATACACAAAGTGGTTTTACAATCCACAATGTAAGTTGTCTTAAATATTTACACCTTTTTTAATTGTAACTTATGAAGCATCTAAGACAATGTTTTTGTTGTGAATGTAGCCTGGAATGCCTATGAATTCTTCAATAGTGACTGGAAATCTTGGGCATCATAAACCAAGATCAGGCTTAAAATGGAAAGGAAAGGATGTTATAACTCAACAAGGTCTTCAAGAGATGAGAGAAAACAAAAGAAGGAGAACAAGGTCTAATGCAGATGATGTTTGATATGGAGACTGCTTTAGTTTGATATTTGAGCTGTTTTTGAAACAATTATGCAGTTGTGACTGCTTTAGATTGATATTTTATCTGTTTTTAGAACAATTATGCAGTTGTGACTGCATTAGTTTGATCTATGTTTGTTTTTGAAATAATTATGTTGCAGCTGTGACTGCGTTAGTTTGATGTATGTTTGAAACAATTATGCAGCTGTGACTGCTGCATTAGTTTGTTATCGTAGTTGTCTCTTTTTGAAACAATTGTGCAACCAGTTTTGCATTACTTTTACGTATACAATTATGCAGTTGTGACTGCAATAATGTCAATGCAGTTGTAAGTAAAACACAAACGAAATACATAAACCAACAAATTGCATTAACAGAATAAGAAGAACACACAATTTATTACAAAAGAGTCTTGCACCTAATTGATTACAACATAAACAGTGCTACACTACTCCAACATTGATCTCAGATTACAACATAAACAGTGCTGCATTACTCCAACATTGATCTCACTACATCAAGAGCTTAAGGTAACTTTATTGAGCCTTTCTTCTTATACATCACCCAGAAACAATAACTTATAGCTATTACCATAACACAACAACAAGCTACAACAAAAAAGAGCACATTCTGCCATGTTCTTCTCCATTTATTCTGCATTACTTTCATCTTCTCAACCTCTTCTTCCAACATTTTTAATTTCATTCCTAGACAATATGTAATGGCCTGTATTTTGTATGTGGTAGTTCTATTCATGTTATACTTGACATAGACTTATAGTGTAGGTGAGGGATCATGTTTCTTATATGATTAGTGTTGGTTTAAACTAGCTCGGAAGGTGATGTAATGCCTTGCATGTTTCAGCATATGTATTGCAAGTTAACTCCGATGGAAAGTATTTAAGTAATTATAGTAAGGTGTAATTGAGCTAGCTGCTGCATCACCTACTTGAGCTATATTATAGTTAAAGGGGCCAAGTTTGATTGACCAGATTTAGTCTTATATTTAGGGGCTCATTTGAAGCCCAAACCTATTAAAGAAAATTGTGAATGAAAGAAAGCCCAGCAGCCAAATCTGCCAATTGGCCTATTATGAATAAAGCCCAAGTGAAACTAGGTAAGTGCATCACCTCCTAAGTTTTGTTTTACCATGTTATTGGGCCAAGTGTGTACCACCTACTTGCATTAATCTGTCCCAAGTTGAATATAAGGACAAAGGGAAAATGGACAGCCAAGGTCCAATAATCTTGAGTCCAAAAAGGCCCAAGTTAAAAGGACAAGCAGGTGGGACACCTACTAGACATTATATGGCCCAAAATTGGTCAAGAATGTCGGCCATAACATCTCCTTTTTCAAAGGATAAGGATCAAGTCTATTTTCTCCATTTTGAACTTGCAAAATTTCAGATTTCCTTAAGTTTCTTTCTTGGTCTCTCTTGGCTTCAATAAGCAGCCCTAAAACACCTTAGGGTTCTTGAGTGCTGTCTCATTTTTCAACTAAGAGTTTGAAGGAGAGTTTGAATTCTTGAAGTACAAGTTTAGAGGATAAATTTCCAGAATTAAGGTAAGACTTCAACCCATTTGTTTTCCTCTCTTTGAATTCATGTTTGGAGTGGAGAATTTTGTATATATTTATCAAGAATTCATGGATTGTGATAAATCCTTGAGTCAATATTCTCCTATTATGCTGAAAGATTTGAGATTGATGGTGGCTGCCTTATGAATATTGTTGTTGAGGACAGTTTGGGTATCTTGGGAGAGGATGTATGAAGTTGTATTAATGTGTAGAGGAAGGGTGTGGTGGTTCACCATTTATGTAAGGGTTGTATGGGCCTGATTTCCATCAAAATTTTAGCTACTGTTTTCGAGGACCTTATTGTGATTAGCTGCTGATGTTAGCTTAATCATGATTTATGTTGTAGATTAGCACCCAAAAAGGAAGGCTGAATCGTGATAGTAGTATTGGTCAGAAAAATAAGGTATGTAACGCTATTCGATTCTATATCCTTTTGGCATGAAATCTGGTACTTGCAATTAATATCAATGAAGTGTTTCCCATAAGTTCTATTTCTAGAAAAGGAAGCATAGAGGCAGCGTACTATCTCCAAATAGCTAACAATATTTTTTCCCCCATTCTAAGTACATAGAACTACTTCATTATATGTTCACTACTCTATACTTGTGTAATTATTCCCCTTGTGCTGTTATAGAAATGGTATTTGCAAAACAAAGTTTGATGAATCCCTCTCCTAAGCCAATTGAAGTCAATTGTGCCATTAAGGTCTTAAAGTAAGGTGTTGATGTTTCATAGCTCCTTATGTCATTTTTACTGCCTCGAAGTATTATTTTCATGTATTCCACTACTGTTCCGTATTTCCATATCTCCAAGATGATTATGACCACCAAATCAACATCTCAAAAGTGTTATGATTATCCAAAATAATATCTCAAAAGAGTTATGAACTGATTAACAATAATCTCAAAGATTAAAGAATCTAAGTGAAGGAATCTATATAATTAAGGGTGGCAGCTCAGGGGCGAAAGCCTAGCATGGGCCGATCCCTATTGGTATAGAAGGGTGGCAGCTCAGGAGCAAAAGCCTAGCATGGGCCGATCCCAAGTTGTGTAATTATGAGGACCGCATCCCAGGGGTTAATACGCCTAGCATGGGTCATCCTCTTCTACCACTGATCAGCTGGTCACTTGTATCACATGTCCAACAAAGATTATAACATACAAAAAGGTAAAGAAAAGAATGTAGCTTACTTGAATCCACAAGAGTAAGCAAAGGTGGTCTTCTCTCCTAATCTATGCACTCATATGTTGCTACTTGATTTCATTTGAGCCTTGTATTACATATACTATTTGCCTTACATATTCAGTACATTTTTCATACTGACGTCCCGTATTGGGGACGCTGTAATTCATGCTGCAGGCTCAGGTACTCCAGCTAGTAGACCTCCTCAGTAGGAGCACTCAAAATTCTGCTACTTTTGGTGAGCTCCAAGTTGATTCGGAGCTTTATTGAGTCCTTGGTAAATTCATTTGGTATTGTATCATAGTTAAGGGTAAGGTGGGGTGTGTCCCGACCTACTCTAGTCTTCTATCTTTTAGAGGCTTTGTAGACGTATGTACATGGTTCAGTTGTGTCTTAAGGAGTTGTGGCCACGACGGCCAAGTATTGTACATAAATTTTGGACCTACTTACGTTGTTTTGTATCGCTGCATTCTAAGTTAACTTGTCTCAATTGTTATATTATATGCTCAGTAAGATCAGGTTGCAGGTTGGTTCTCTCGGGACTTTAGGGCATCGGGTGCCTGTCCGTCTTAATGGGTTTTAAGGCGTGACAACAATCCTCATCTTGTTTGAAATCTCCCGGCTTGTCAACTTCTTCATTATCCTCAAATGCAGTGGCTGAGGTTTGAGATGATTCTACTATATTCTCAAGATCACCCAATTTTTGTATTAGTTTAGGAATCACAAATTTCGACCTCGAATCAATATTCTCTTTATCCTTCCAACACCAAAAGTTGCAAGATCTAGGACCCTTCAATAATGAAAAAGGATGAAGGAATTAGTAATCAAATTCTTAATCGGCTAAAATAAAATAAACAAAAATGATGTTTACCCCATGATAAGGACATGACCAATATCTTCTTCCGGGGTTATTGGAAGTCCAAGATGTTTTCAAACGCACCACAAGTCCATGATTACAATAAACTTTTTTCTTCGTAGTATAATCATCTTCTTCCTTACAAAGATTTGTCAAATTAATTGATCGCATTGTGTGCTACAATTTTGTGCAAGAAATAACAAGAATCTGGAAAAAAAACCCAGATAATAAGAAAAAGGGACGAAAATCAAAATAATAGATAAAGAAGAATAGGTTTGAAGCTTACATTTTGAAGAACAATTATTCCTTCAAAGATTCAACTTTTTGGTTTGAAGAGCTAAGATTTGAGGCTTGAAGAGCTAAGATTTGAGAAAAATAAAGAAAAAAAATATAAATTAGGTCTTCATTTTTGGATGATTGAGTTGGTGAGGAGAAGATGAAATTAGGGTTCTTCAAAAGAGAAGATTTACATTCAAATATGTAATGGGTCGGATATTACCGTTGGAGGGTCGAATTTTATTTTTAAAAAATGCTAAAAGATGATTTACGTGCCCTACAAAGATGTATCAACACGCGCATGAGGCTGGAGCTCGAAAGGTTAAAAATAATTCACATCAAACATGTTAAGGGGGTATATAAACACCCGTGTAGTTTAAGTACTAAAGCGAGTTTTCGTGCCAAGTTCAGGGGGGATTTTATGTATTTTGCCTTAAATATTCCATATCATAAGAAAACTTAATTACCTATAAATATCATTAGAGTGATCTAATAGTATTGAAAATATATATATATATATATATATATATATATATATATATATATATATATATATATATATATATATATATATATATATATATATATATATATATATATATTTGTGAGGTCAAACCTTGGATATTTGTCATTAAGGAACTTTTTTTGACCATATTTTCTCCAAGCATGGCCATCATACACCAAAGTTGAAGTTTCTTTTATGCTTGTCTCTAAAGTTCTTCTGCAATCAGATTTTCCCCAAATTAATCATTTGTTAAAAACTGAGATTAAATTATAAATAATAGAAATAATTTTTTTAAAAAAAGATAATAATATAAATAACTTTATTCCTTGATAACTAAAACAAGATACTGAAGTTATTAAATTAATACTCCTTCTGTTCCATTTCTTATGTCACTCTTTTTCTTTTTTATATTCTAAAATAATATTTATTTGTCCCAATCTATGTGTACAGTTATTTTTAGTTTATTTTAAAACATTTATTTATTTATATTGAAAAATAATATAACTTAACATTCTCATTTTACTTGAAAAAGATACTATTCTTATTTTATCTAATAAGATAGCTTTTATATTCACACAAATTCTAAGGCTTATTTTAGACTTTAGATAACAAATTTTAAAAGCTTTTTTTCCCTTTAAATTCTGTTCAATCAAACATTAACACATAATTTGAGACGAATGAAATAATTACTTTCTATTTAAAAAATCTTTAACTAATTTATATATACATCCTATTTTATTTTTTTTAACTATATATACATCCTGTTTTAATTTTAATAACATGCATATATTCGTCATTCTTTGTTGTTAATTATAGCCATAGAAATATATCATATATACTTCTTCAATCTTTTGTGATATCAAAATAAAGAAAGACATCTCGAAACAAAAGAAGGTATAATTTTTGTATGAGAATGATTAAATTTCTATTTTAAAACTTTATATTCAATCAAACAGAATCGTAACATATACAGTAAAATATAATCACCTTCTCTTGTATCGTCCTCTTCAATCTTTCAATGATGAAATCTTGCAACTACTACTTGATGAGTCTTCTTTAGAGCTTAATATCGATAGAGTCGCACAAAATGAACTCATTATTTTTCCAACCAACATATATGCATCTTCATCATCTACATGATCTACATGTTTCTTTAGTATCTCTCTTAGTCGACACGTAAATTCCCGACCACGATTCAACTCTACTATAATTTTCTCTAAATCACACGTTTTGCTTTTTAACAAAGACGACTTCATTTTTAAAAAAAAAATAAAACTCCATTGAGTATTAGATGAGAGAGCTTTATTTATACTCAAAAAAGGAAAAGATTTAAATGAAAGTTGCTAGGAAAATTCATTCTTAGCTTGTGGAAATACAAAGCCCACGCGCACGCGCACGCATTGAGAGTGTTTTGGTTGTTAAATGTTGCTTTAGTCTTCAACTATTTTCCGTTTCAATTTATACAACATACTTTTAATTTTGAGACTCAAATAAATTTATATCTGATCGTAAGTTTTTTAAATATCTTTTAAATATTTTAAATTATCAATTATTGTGATTTGTAATACTTTTTACGTAGTTTATAAATATATAAATTTCTTTTTTAAAAAATCTGAAGATTTCATGAGTAAATTCTCAAGTAAACTTAAACCATTTGACTATTGAAAAACAAAATGCATAAATTGGGACAGAAGTAATATTTTTTTCGTCCAATTTAATTGTTTTACCTTTTTAAAAATTTATTTTTAGTAAATATACTAACCCTTTTCTAACCTATGTGATATCGTTCTAATTTTGAGAGTCAAATAATTTAAATTTAGCCTTTATCGAATAAAAAAAACTACTATGGGGTCACTTTTTGCTTTGTATGGAAAATGGGTAGAGAATAGAGATTAGATACAGGCGCTACAGAAAGCGTCAAGTAGATACTACACATTGCTGCTGACGTATGCACATGCTGTCACCCTACTATCGTCAGCGGCACTAATCACCTTTTAATTGACGTTTAAGAATAGTTAATTAGTGATTTAAAGTTAAGCATGTAAAGTACAAGTTGAAGAGTGACACTTTCTTATCCTTGGACAATGGGGTCCACATTAAATAAAAAAAAGTTTTTCCTTTCAATTTACGTGAAAGTATTTGAGTGAATATAGAAATTTTTGAAATTTATATTCTAAAATAATTGATACAAATTTATGTGGCTATTACAAAGGAGAAAAATATTTAATTTGAAGTTAAATTGTTACTGCTAAATATGAAAAAATAAATTATTATATTCTCTTTATCTTTTTTAGATGAATCAAAATAAAAAAATAAAAAAGAATTGTCTTTGCCTGATAAGTGATAATATAAAAAATGGCCTTCCTTTGTCTTAGTACTTTGGTTTTAATACATGTTTCCTCCACTAAATTGTGAGAATTTTGATGGTAATTTGGATCGACTAGAGCATAATTAAGTAATTAGCTAACGTAATATTTCTCTCGTTTCATTTTATATAGAGAAAAGAAATTATAAATGGGGTGTCAACATAAATGTTGTGCATTTTTCAAGCATGCTATTAGATTTAAATATTAAGTTTAAGCTCAAAACATTATTAAAAAATATCTTCTGTAAATATATGAAAAAGAAGACTATTATATAAAAAGTGCCCGCTTTAAAATATTCGTCTGTTTTAACGAGAGTCAATTTGACTAAAGTTCGTAGCACTGGAGTGGATAAGTATTTGTGATTTGTGAATAGTGAATGACCAATGGCCCCTTTGTAGACGTTAGAAAATTATTCCACAAAATAGAAGAAAATTCCAATAACTTTTAAGCCACTAATTAAATATCAGGAGAAATGGAAGAAAAAAAGAAGTCATCGAGTTGTGGTCCTATAATATAATTCAAATTCTTCTGCATAGTTTATTTATATTATTTTTTTGATTGTTGTTGGTATAATTAATTATGTCCTTAATTTTAAAAGAATTTGGGCTGAAGTAAAACGGATCAAAAGTTTGGTTCATTTATACCGTTTTCGTTTGAGAAAAGGTTCATCCATCCATAATCGGCCACGTCATTAATTAACATTTTTAAAAAGGAGAAAATGCTCAAATATATGTCATCGAACTTTGAGAAAAAAATCTGTATATGTCATTTCAACTATTAAAAGTTTGATTCATCTATGTCATTTCAGCTCACAAATAATGACATGAATGAACATTTTCTCAAATGAAAATGACATGGATGAACAAAACTTTTAACGAATGACATGTATAAGCATTTTTTCAAAATTCGATGACATATTTGAACCTTTCTCGTTCTAGCAGACCCATTAAAACATGAGCGGGTCAAGCGGGTTACATGGTCTTGTGACAAATTTGCACCCATAGCCCATAGGCCATAGCTACTGCCATTGTGTCATAAAGATTCAAGAAGAAACAATAAGTACAGATGGTCACTTTGCTCATACAATTAGCTACATGAACTCAGAGACTGTGTTAGACACTGTACAGATTCCAAGAGTCTGGTGCCAAAAAGGCAATTATTTTGACACAACGTACCAAAACAGACCCTCTCTAAAAACATATACCAAAATGGAAACTTCGCTCAAAAATGGGCAAATTGTGTCTTACACAGTAAAAATTGTGGAGCAATCTAGATTTAGAGAAAGGACAGAGAATCAGTGTCCTTTTGGTGTGATGTATATTGAAATGCAGCAGATTAAAAGAAATCCATAGGGAGGTCCCAATCATCAGCAAGTTCTTTCAGTTTCTTCCTTAACTTTCTTCCTGAAGATTTTTTACGACTTCTGCTATACTCCGGCTCAGCACGTGTGTTTCTTAAGTTGCTATGATTTTGCATTTCATCTGCAGAGTAAGCCATGTTCTGGGCATCCCATAATCCCTGGTCAATGTCATTACGACACGGTTAGAATTATTATCATTTCTGCCATCAAGTAGACTAAGTCTAACTGTGGCTCAATCACATGAATCGGTTTTCCTAATCAAGGAAAAGAGGATATTTTGGTAGGGTGAGGAATTCGTCATCTGACTTGGTAAATTCAAAAGTCTCAAAGTACAGAAATTCATAGGCCAGCACAGACGGAACTTCGAAGAAAAATACCAAAAGGGAAGCAGTTTCTCCGCTAGCATTGACTAATCGACTATGAACACTCCAAAGTACCTTAGTAAGTCTCTGTAGGCGTGAAGCTGCAGCTTCATGAACAACGATTGTATCTGATAAAACGTCGACCACATCCTCAACAAATAAACCGTAGGTGCTGACCTGATATAAACCAAGTTCAAGTGTCAAGCACGCAACATACTATTGACTAGAATGATAGATAGGAGGTCAAGAAGTAGCTGCAGTAAAAGAAAATTCATTCATATTAACCTACCAAGGTGGATGGTATTATGGATATTCCCAAGGAATCAAGCTCGAGAGATTCTACTGCCCCTGAGTTAATATTGAAAGTATAGCCACGAACCTACAGAAAAAATAATATTTGTTTCAGATAAAGTAAGCTATTCAAATTTAGAGTAATACAGATACGGGAAAAATGAAGCAGAGAATCACCTTCCCAACATTCCGTTGACGTGGCGTTACAACGTTGTACCCCACCTGCAGAAGAAATGTAAGAAAAATAAAGAAAGAAGCAAGTGCCATACTCGAAGAAATAAGAAAAGCGATGGGAAAGAAAAGATAAATAATGAGAGGTGGCAATTCCATAAGCATGAAAGCATTCTTTCAAATATTCACGCGAAAACCATGCAGATTTTGAAGAGATAGAAAAGCCAGGGAAAGATAAATATCTGAGTTGATCTCTTCACCATTGGGGGAAGAGCAAAAAGGATGGAATATATTAGAATGCCATTCTTTTTAATATCATGCCCAGCGCCCGTTCATGATCCACACTAGACTATGCAAACACATTTACAAGAAAAGGCATATATAGTTGTTGGTTCATATATATGTACAAGCAATAGAAGACGCACAAAAAACCCTTGGAACTGAATATTAATCATTTTCTTTCAATGTACCATTAGTAATTGAAACAAACATTTTCATCTTAATCCAAGAACCGATATTTCAGCGGGAAAATTCATTTAAAGGCATATATTTTCTCCTTGATGCCTGAGCTTTGAAGGAGGCTCATGTTATCGATCAGGATGTGAGCCACTCATACATGAAGCAGTTCATTAACAGAGAAAAGTATCATAGTGCAATTGGTCAGGCAGTATCCTTTACTTGTGGATCCTTCATGCCATTCCCATTAGTCCAAAGACTCTAGGAAGCTTTCAATGGAAAAGGATGAACTCCACAAGCAAATAACCAAATTGGTCTCTGCCATTAATGGTGATTTGGTTTTCAAACTTTATTTTATTCCGAAAATGTCAAAATTAACTTTTTAAGTGGTCTTTGACCTTACAACCCTGAAATGTGATCAGTATGCAGTATGCACTCGATTTCATTGCTGGTATAAGTTTTTCTTTAATCAGTACCACTGTTAAGAGCTCTACCAGCAGTAATCAAGGGCAATATTAGAAAAGAAACTAACTATTGAATTTTTCTTGTTATGACTTAAATTTGAGTTTCAAACATATTCACATTTTATCCATAAATTGCCTTAAGCTCATTGTATCATACCATGTAAATAAAGAATGAATTTACATCACGATACCAGTTGCATATATACTTTAGCAGCGTCTATATGATGCATAATGAGTCCAATGGAAAAGAGAGTTTAGTTCATAGACACAGTCGGTTAACTGGCCAGGAGCATGGAGAAATATCTCCCATGTAGTCCGGGTATCAGTAATCCACATAGGTAAACAACAAGAAGTGAGAGAGCATACCAATGTCTGCAGTCCAACAAGCTTGAATTCATTTTCCATCACACTATCATCCCCAACAAGCACAACATCTCCTACCTGAATTGAACGTTGAAAATACACAGTTAATAGCATCATAATCGATAAGACAGTACCATGCAGGTTAGTTCACTAACAGTCCAAAATACACAAAAAACAACTTTTGGAATCAGACGAAGGTTGAAAGCTCAAAAGCTCATAAAAGTACTCCCTAATACTAAATAGAATAAGGTGCATGACTTCTACCTCATTTGGAAAGAATTTCAGGATGTATTGATGAAGTGGTTAATTTTAAGTAGTACATCTTAAAAGGAAAACCTCTTAAGCTCCTTAAAGGCAAAATACTCTTTTAAGGTTGGGGTCAAATAAAACATAAGCAGCAAAACCTATCTTCACTCATGCAATATTGCTTGATCGGCCCTTACGCCCATTGTCCAAGATTACCCACCCTCCCCCAAAAAAAAAACACCACCACCCCACAAAGGCCAAGTGGGAGTTAACGCCGTGTCTCAGTTGAACAGGGCTATATTTAGCAGATTTAGGATGTCTGAAAGACTTGTACCTTATGAAAAAGCAGCTAATAAAGGTGGTATCGCAGAACTGCAAACTCTATTCTTTAAACAAGTTAATAATGATGATGAAGTTGTACAGGAAGTAGGGAAACTATATGCAACTAAACCTTGATATATTCTACAAATGTCAGATTAATTATCTAATTCTATGTCGTACTAGTAAAGATACAATCTGAAATAGTTGAATCACAAGCTTGAGATAGAAAAGTAGGCATTCGAGAGCTACAACTTTTACGTGCATGAGGTTACCTGTTTGACATCCTCCAACAGAAACTTTTCCCCTTCACCTGAAAGTAAGTTTGGCCTCACTTCAACTAGGAAAACAATCCACTGTGGAAAATGAAAACAGTAAGTAAATCAAAAGATAACACTTATTACAGAAAACAAGTCTCTTTTAAGTCTCAAAGAGCAAAAATTTAGAAATTGAGTAAATGGAATTCTAAGGGTTGTGGAATATACAGAATTTATGTCCACCCAAAGCTGCGAAATAAAGCCCAAGCTGAGAGCAGACTGAATACTGATCACTTGCTTCGCAATCAAATTCGATCTTTTCACCATTTGCTTCTTCTTCCGCACAATTCCCTTTTCCAACTCGAACTTTTCTTTCACTGTCTCCTCTGCTTCTCTACCCAATTCAAGAAACCCAACCCCTCTATCATCAATTCCTTTTCTGGGACTTGGAATCTCCGCTTGTTTTTCAATTTTCGAAGCTTCAATCACCGGAATTTCAGTTTCTCCCTCTTCTTTTAACCATAAATCATCGAAAAAATCATACCCATCTGAACTACTCAACTTGGGTATGCCCCTTTTCGGTTTACCAAGTGCTAAATTGCGATATGAGTAAAGAGTACTACCTAAACCGGGTGGCGATTTGTGGGTCAATTTGGAAGTAGTAAAGCCAAATGAAAAAGAAGAAGAATGGGGAAAGAAAGTAGAAGGAGAAAAGCAATTGCACATAGCGAAATGAGGGAAGTTCAGTTTTCAGCTAAAATCTGATCAACTCGTCGGTTTTCATGGCGATTCTTTTCACTGTCATCAACGCCAGCTCCAGCTTCAAGTTCCCTCTCCCTCAAGCAGTTATCGCCTCTCCGGTATCTCTGACGTGTCCTCGAGTAGATTTTTATTTTTTTTGAAAAATATTTTTTTAAAAAATACTCCTGAATTATTAGAAATAAAATAAAGATATAATTGATTTATTAAAGATAAGCATAGAAATAGAATTGTAGTTTAGCATAGCAATTTTGAATTTGAATCTCAATAGAGCAAAAAAAAGATAATTTTATTTTCTATTAATCTATTTTTCTTGGAGGATTAATAAAAAGGGATAATAGCCTTTAAAGACAAATGTGTTTGTTTTTTATACAACAATTTTCGTATTTTATATTCTCTACATAATAATTTCAAATAACGACATAACAATCTTAGATAACTAGACTGTCAACCACACGATTCCTAAGTGCTCGAAGGAAAAAAATAATTCTAGACTATACATTAGAAGAGTAAGAAAAGTGCATGCCAAAGTCTTTTTCTTAAACCTCACCATTTTGATCTAAGAATTGTCTATCAGGTCATCTAAGGCTTCGAGTTGAGGTCAGAGTCAGGGGGACACAAGTCAAGTCTTGGATCCCAAGATAGGGTTGGGAGTTGGTCTCGATCAAGGTTACATTCCATGTCTCGAATCTCAAATTTAGGTCGAAAGTTGGTCGAGTCAATTCTTGAGTCCTAAGGCGGGGTCGAGAGTCAATCCTAATCAAGGTCATTGCCCAAGTCTTGATTCCTGATTCGAGAGTCCGATATTATATCATCTAAAGTCTCAAGTTGGGTACCTGAGTCGGGTCTTGGATCCCAAGTCAGGGTTAGGATTTGGTCTCGGTCAAGGTCACATTTCGTGTCTCGAATCTTAAATTTTGGGTAGGAAGTTGTTCTGAGTTAAGGTCAAGTCTCAGGTTGGGGGTCAGTAGTGTCTCAAATCAGGGTTTGGAGTTGAGTTTGGGGGATCTAAATCGTGATTGGCGTCAAATCTCAAATCGAAAGTTAGGTCCATGATTCGATGGGTCGGGTCACGGGTTGTAGGCCGAATCTCACAAATGGCTTTTTTTCTACCAAACCATTCATCCTCTTTCTATTAGCCATTTTGGGTAGGAAGTTGGTCCGAGTCAAGGTCAAGTCTCAGATTGGGGGTCAGTAGTGTCTCAAATCAGGTTTTGGAGTTGAGTTTGGGGGATCTAATCGTGATTGACGTCAAATCTCAAATCGGAAGTTAGGTCCATGATTTGATGGGTCGGGTCACGGGTTGTAGGTCGAATCTCACAAGTGGCTTTTTTTCTACCAAACCATTCATCCTCTTTCTATTAGCCATTTTGGGTAGGAAGTTGGTCCGAGTCAAGGTCAAGTCTCAGGTTGGGGGTCAGTAGTGTCTCAAATCAGGGTTTGGAGTTGAGTTTGGGGGATCTAATCGTGATTGACGTCAAATCTCAAATCGGAAGTTAGGTCCATGATTCGATGGGTCGGGTCGCGGGTTGTAGGTCGAATCTCACAAGTGGCTTTTTTTCTACCAAACCACTCATCCTCTTTCTATTAGCCATTTTGGGTAGGAAGTTGGTGCGAGTCAAGGTCAAGTCTCCGGTTGGGGGTCAGTAGTGACTCAAATCAGGGTTTTGAGTTGCGTTTGAGGGATCTAAATCGTGATTGGCGTCAAATCTCAAATCGGAAGTAGGTTCATGATTCGATGGGTTGGGTCGCGGGCTGTAGGTCGGATCTCACAAGTGGCTCTTTTTCTACCAAACCATTCATCCTTTTTCTGCCAATAGATAATACAAGAAAAACAAAACTCTTCCTACTTTGGACAATGATAATCAAATCTTGTTGTCTACCAGATAGCATTGTTGTTTCTTCATACTCCACACATCCATGGCCGAAAAGATAAAACCCCACAATCTCCACGTGGACAAAATGCTACCTCTGCTGACACTAACAGTGAAAAAAAAAGCACACTTCTCCATAAAACAACGAACCTGCTGCAGCTTCAAGCAAAAAATACTCATCAATGGCGTCTCTATTTTCCCCTTCTCCTACTACTGCAACAACTTTCCATCAAGACCCTAACCTCATTTGCTACTCACCCTTAAGACCCATTTCAAAAAGCTACTATTTTTGGTCTTGCACTAACCATTCCAAGAGAAACAACACCATTTCTTGCAGCTCCTTTGTTGATGGAATTTCTGTTAGTTTAGACAATTCTTTGTCTCAATTCCCAGTTATTCAATCTGGGTATTCCCAATTTGAGAAATTTACTGGGGAATTGCCGGAAGAACAGAAATTGGGGCTGTTGATTTTTGCGGGTATTACTTGGATTTACTTGACGGCAAGACCTGGGGTTTTACTTGGTGCCATTGATGCGTATATTTTGGCTCCTATTCAAGTTGGGTTGGATAGTTTGAGTGGGAAAAGGAATTTCAAGATGAAAGATTTTTTGATTGGGGAAAGGTTAGGTGAGGGTTCATTTGGGATTGTTTATTCTGGGGTTATTGTTCCCAAGAATGTAAATTTGGATGATATTGTGAGGAAAAGAGGATCATCAGTGAAATCAGTTATCACAGATTCAAGGTTCAAGGAAAAGGTCATTCTTAAACAGGTAATGAGGTGATTTATCCTTTAGAAGTTCTCCATTTATGAGCAATATTTGACTGATTTGGCTTGCATTAGTTGTATCACTTGTATTGCGAAACTTCTAAACATTTCTGTCTTATGTGAATATTCCCTAAATTTCATTGTATAATGTCGTTGTTTGGCTGGATATGAATGTAATGACCCTTCTTGTTATTTTTGTGTTTTATCTTCTGTGCATCGTTTAGAGCGTTCCTATAGCGATCCCAAGTCATTTATGACTTGCTGGAACTGACAGTTCGGTCACCTGTCGTTCGTTTGGTTATTGTGTGAGATTTAGTGTTTTTGGAGCTTATGAACCTTGAACGATCATTTTCGATCAAAAGTTCAAGAAGATGACATCAGAATTCAATTCTGACGATTCCATCAGTTCCGAAAGGGTCATTTTAGGCTAGTTGCATGGTCGGACATGACTCCCGAAGTTTTCAGTGTGAGTTGGTGCGATTGGGCGTTTTAACTTTAAGTTTAAGGCTAAGTTTGACTTTAGTCAAAATTCTGAGTAAACGCGCTCGGATGAGAATTCCTTCAGCGCGGCTAGCTCCGGAATGTCGAGTTTGGTCTAGTTTGACCCTTCTTTCGTGTCCTGAGGTTTTCGATATTTTTCCGATCCCTTTTGTGGTTTTACTTAAAATGGCCAATGGAAGTGGGACCCACATTTTATCGAGGTGACCTCTGATGGAAATTTTGACTGCGCCATTGAGTCCAGAATGTCGACTTTGGTAGGTAGCATATCTGTTTTATTTTTATCAGGTTCCGAACGGATTCCAAGCACCCCGTCGGAGACTTTGAAGAAATTAGACAAAGCTGAAATCTGGTGCAGCCCTTTAACGACCAGAATTTGGGGTTTTAACGACCAGATTTTTGGTTTTTTTAGCGACCAGCTTCGTCCTTTATAAAAGCCCAAATTTCAGCCTTTATGTCTTACTTTAAAGTTGCGATATATTGAGCAATAGAACTCCAAATTGGGCGATTCAAAAGGCTAAGTTGTGAGATTTTTCGAGGGCAACTCATTGGTGAGCTTGAAATCTGATGGGATCCCGATTTGAGGTAAATTGTATTTTAACTGCTGTCATAGCTCATTTTCGAGCTCAACTTTTGGGAAACTTTTATAAGGTGATTTCTTGGCCATTTTAGGTCCGAATCTGGTGATTCAAGAGCCTATATTGTGGGGGTTTTCGTGAGGATCGTCGTGGTGTGATTGGTTTTAGCAGTTGGACCTTCATTTTTGGTAAATTCTTGTAAATAGCTGCTGCCATTGTTGTTGAATTTTAGCGTAGAATTTGGGTTTTTGGTTGCATGTTCGTGTTGGGACTGTTTCGAGTCCCGAATTGTGTTCCATTTTGGAATACAAGTTCCGAGAGCTGTTTAGGACCTTTATTTGGGGTTAATTCTGGATTTCTCAACGCGGATCCCACTTTTTCCGTTTTGACCGCGAAATTGGCCCGTCTCCGTTTCTTGCGATTTTAGTTTTTAAATGACCGTAATAACGTTGTGACTCTATTTTTGATAGTGTATCAACGTTTCGAGGCCATTCAGAAAGGAAAAGCTTCGAGAAGTGATTTTTGGACGTTAGCTCTGTAAAAGTGAGTCCGTTGAACCTGGGGCTCTGATACCAACCACGAATAGCCTCAGTCTTCGTCGGATCAACCCTAATACCCTCTTTGGACACCACATGCCCCAAGAATGCTACAGACGCAAGCCAAAACTCGCACTTTGAGAACTTGGCATAAAGCCGCTGATTTCTCAAAGTCTGGAGCACTATCCTCAAATGCTGCTCATGCTCACTCCGGCTCCACGAGTATACCAATATGTCATCAATGAAGATGATAACAAATGAATCAAGGTATGGCCTGAACACACGTGTCATCAAGTCCATGAAGGCGGCTGGGGCATTAGTCAACCCAAAAGACATCACAAGGAACTTATAATGGCTGTAACGAGTCCTAAATGCGACCTTAGGGATGTCTGCTGCTCTAATCCTCAGCTGATGGTACCCGAACCTCAAATCAATCTTAGAAAATATGACGGCACCCTGAAACTGATCAAACAAATCATCTATACGAGGCATACGGTAACGATTCTTCACCGTCACATTGTTCAGCTGCATATAGTCAATGCACATCTTCATAGTCCCATCCTTCTTTTTCACAAACAGAACAGGAGCACCCCGAGGCGACACACTCGGACGAATGAACCCCTTTCCTAAGAGGTCCTCTAACTGAACACTGAGCTCTCTGAGCTCTGCAGGAGCCATCCAGTAAGGCGGAATAGAAATAGGACGGGTGCCGGGCTCCAAATCTATGGCAAAATCAATGTCACGCTCTAGGGGTAGGCCAGGTAGATCTATAGGGAACACATCTGCATACTCTCTAACCACAGGAATTGAGTCAACTGAAGGGACCTCCTTACTCACATCTCTGATGTGGGCCAAATAAGCTAAACACCCAGAAGCAACTAACCGCCTAGCCCGTATAAAAGAGATGATCCCCGTCGGTGTGTGACTATAAGCAGCCTGCCACAACACCGGGGGAATATCAGGCATGGATAAGGTAACAGTCTTGGCATAGCAATCCAAGACCACATGGTAGGGGGATAACCAATCCATGCCCAAAATCACATCAAAATCAATCATATCTAGCATAATAAGATCAACTCTAGTATCATAACCCTGGATAGTCACTAAGCAAGATCGCAATACTTGATCCACTACTAAGGACTCACCCACCGGGGTCGAAACATGAACCGGCTCTGCCAAAGACTCAGACCTCATACCCAATCGGGGAGCAAAACAAATAGATACATACGAGAATGTGGACCCTGGATCAAATAATATTGTAGCAGTCTGATGGCATAATAAGAGCGTACCTGAGATGACATCGTCAGATGCCTCAGCCGCCGCCCTCGCCGGGGCTGCATAGAAGTGGCCCTGAGCACCTCTGCCTGGTGCACCCGATCTACCACCTGACCTGCCTCAACGAGCTTCACCCCTGGTACCCTGTCGACTGTCTCGACGGTCCTGAACCTGACCGCCTCCTCTAGCCGGAGAAGACACTGCTAAAACTGGTCTAGGTGCAAGTGGAGCTGGTATAATCGCCCCCCGACCTCGCCAGGGGCATTCTCTAGACAAATGGTCAAGAGCACCACAATCATAACACCCAGAAGCTGAACGCCCTGTAGTAACCCGACAGCGGGATGAAGGAAGGGAATCTGATCCCCTTGAACTCTGGCCTGTACTAGGACCACTTTGCTCATACTAACCTCCGTCAGAAGCAGGTAATGCCGCCTGAACAGGCCGACTGGACTGACCCTGCTGGAACCTCTGACGGGGCCTATCATATGAGTCCCTCCCCCTAGTCTGCGACCCGCTATAGCTGCCCTGGTAGCGTGCCCTCTTATCGCTGCCCCCTTCGGCCTCACGATGAATATGCTCCATGGATCGGGCATGATAGACCACATCGAGAAAAGAACGGCCAGCTGAAACCATATGCTCTGTGTCAACCCTCAAACGATATCGCAACCCACGTACAAAACAACAAACTCTCTCCCCCTCTGTGGGCAGGATCATAGTAGCATGGCGAGACAACTCATGGAACCTCGCCTCATACTCTGAAACGGTCATAGAGCCCTGCTCCAATCTAGAGAACTGATCACGAAGCCTATCTCTGACGCTCCGTGGCATGAACCAGGCCAGGAAAGCCTCTGAGAACTGACTCCAAGATATAGGAGGAGATCCAACTGGCCTGGACTCTCGATACGTGCGCCACCACTGCCTGGCTGGCCCACGGAACTGATGAGCGGTCAAGTCAGCTCCTCTCAACTCTAAGAGACCTAATGACTGTAATTGCTCCTGGCAAGTGAGCTGGAACTCGTGGGCGTCCTCCCCAATCGCCCCTGAGAATATAGGCGGTGCCAACCTCTGGAATACCCCGAGCATCTTCTGCTCGCGTAGTGGCATCTCTCTAACCTCTAAGTCTGGCGAGGCGGCTATATGAACTGGTGACGGCTGAACCTCTGGTGCCGCCACGGCAGGCTGACCCTGCAGCGCTGGGGCTGGTGCCTGTCGCATATCCCCAATAGCTGCTAGTATCTGAGTCAAGAGGGCATGAAGATCAGGTGTTGCAACTGGTGCGGGTGGTGGCTGGGCTGGTCTCGGCCCCACTGGCTGTGGCGGTACATGTGTTGCATGAGGCTCCTCCTCCCTATCCCAGGCCGGTGCTGCGGCCGTACCTCGACCTCGGGGTCGGCGTCTACCCCAAGCTGGGGCTCCGTGTGCTCACCCCCGTCTCCAGACCAGACTGCTCCAAACTCGATCAACGCTGGCTACTGGTGCTCGGACCTGCATCACAAAATAGATTCAGAGCGTAGCATGAGTACCAAACAACAGGTACCCAGTAGGCATCATAGGCCGACTGAACTTGAAAAGTAAAGCAATATGAAAAGACAGAAACACATAACTAGAGGTCAAGAATTGAAGGCTAAGTAACAATGGATGCACACGAGTGTAGAAAGATCTAACTAACTTAATATATAAGCTAACTACACCTAACTGGACCCCATAAGCCCAGAAGGTACACTCGTGCGCAAGTTTAAATAAAAATCCGAACAGACCCCCATAAGCCCGACGAGTACACAGAATAACTATAACTAAGGAGAATAGAACTCAAGGCCAAAGAACATCGAACCAGATGCTCCAAACCAAAAAGTAGAATCTGACGGTACGGAGGTCGGGCCTCGAACCGGATGCTCTCCTGAATTACACAAGTAGCCAAACACAAATATAAGTAACTGAGGCCGGACCTCTAACCGGATGCTCCACATAAGTATGTGGATGGTCGAGGTCGGACCTTAAATCCGGATACCCGACAAAGATGTCGATATAGCTGCTGAAAGAGTCTCTATCTATCCATAATCATAAATACCCGTGGAACACCATCCACACTTAGCTAATCAATGCAAGTCCTTGAAGCCGAATCAAAAATCAACTTTGAATCGTGGAGCGGAATTCATTGTCACCGACGTAACTCGTAAAGCCGTAACATCGAAGAAATAAGGATAACTATCTCCGGAGCGAGCTCATCGTCTAGCTAAGGACCAAACTATCAGACTCAAGTCTGCTACACCAGTCTACAAGGATTTAAGCCGGTCGAGCGACGTCGGGGCTAAACTAAGTCCTACCGACTTCGAATCATGCATTTCTAAGGCAATCCCTAGTCAAACCTAAACTAAGGCCCAACATACTTCTGATAACCAGTATTCAAACATACAAGTACTCCATATAGCAAAGAAGGTCAATTAATAACAATAAACATACTCACAGTTACCCGATAATTCTCAGAAAACAAAGGTCGAAAATATGATTTTTAACACCTATGCATGATCCAATAACTACCCAACCCAAATCCCAACTAATCAACATGCATTCACATGTTGGAGTTCAATCTAAGAAAAGAAACCGTAGCCTACCTGTACGCAGATCACACGCGCTCCAAAAATCACTTCCCGGAGCTTTTCCTTTCTGAATCGCCTCGAAACGTTGATACACTATCAAAAATAGAGTCACAACGTTATTACGGTCATTTAAACACTAAAATCGCAAGAAACGGAGACGGGCCAATTTCACGGTCAAAACGGAAAAAGTGGGATCCGCATTTTAAATCCAGAATTAACCCCAAATAAAGGTCCTAAACAGCTCTCGAAACTTGTATTCCAAAATGGAACACAATTCGGGACTCGAAACAGTCCCAACACGAACATGCAACCAAAAATCCAAATTCTACGCTAAAATTCAACAACAATGGCAGCAGTTATTTACAAGAATTTACCAAAAATGAAGGTCCAACTGCTAAAACCAATCACACCACGACGATTCTCACGAAACCTCCCACAATATAGGCTCTTGAATCACCAGATTCGGACCTAAAATGGCCAAGAAATCACCTTATAAAAGTTTCCCAAAAGTTGAGCTCGAAAATGAGCTATGACAGCAGTTAAAACACAAAATTTACCTCAAATCGGGACCCCAAATCAGATTTCAAGCTCACCAATGCGTTGCCCTCGAAAAATCTCACAACTTAGCCTTTTGAATCGCCCAATTTGGAGTTCTATAGCTCAATATATCGCAACTTTAAAGTAAGACATAAAGGCTGAAATTTGGGCTTTTATAAAGGACGAAGCTGGTCGCTAATAAACCCAAATTCTGGTCGTTAAAACCCCAAATTCTGGTCGTTAAAGGGCTGCACCAGATTTCAGCTTTGTCTAATTTCTTCAAAGTCTCCGACGGGGTGCTCGGAATCCGTTCGGAACCTGATAAAAATAAAACAGATATGCTACCCTACCAAAGTCGACATTCCAGACACAATGGCGCAGTTGAAATTTCCATCAGAGGTCATCTCGATAAATTGTGGTCCCACTTCCATTGGCCATTTTAAGTCAAAAACCACAAAAGGGCTCGGAAAAATATCGAAAACCTCAGGACACGAAAGAAGGGTCAAACTAGACCAAACTCGACTTTCTGAGGCTCATGAGTCTAGATATTCTATCCACCGGGTACATCGAAGATGTATCGTGATTTGAGACAGCATTACTGGTGGAGTGGCATGAGATGAGATATTGCTGACTTTGTTTCTCGTTGCTTGTGTTGCCAGCAGGTAAAGGCCGAGCATTTGAGGCCTGGTGGTAAATTTCAGAGATTACCCATTCCGGAGTGGAAGTGGGACCGCATTACTATGGATTTTGTGGCTGGTTAACCGCGGACTTCTAGAGGAGTTGATAGTATTTGGGTCATCGTTGATCGATTGACCAAGTCAGCACATTTCCTTCCCGTTCAGTCTTCATTTAGCGCCGAGAGGTTGGCTCGTATCTACATTCGGGAGGTGGTTTGACTTCATGGGGTGCCAGTTTCTATTATATCAGATCAGGGTTCTCAGTTCACGTCGAGCTTTTGGAGGACCTTTCAGGATGAGTTGGGCACCCGGGTTGACCTTAGCACAGCTTTCCACCCGCAGACAGATGGCTAGTTAGAGCGCACTATTCAGGTCCTTGAGGACATGCTACGGGCTTGTGTTTTGGAGTTTGGTGGTCATTGGGACCAGTTCTTGCCTTTGGCGGAGTTTGCGTATAACAACAGGCGCTTTGTTGAGGGCTTTTCTACTATTGCAGCTCGGTTGACTCGCCAGGATGTTCCCTTTGTGTGGTCGGAGGAGTGTGAGATGAGCTTTCTGAAGCTCAAGGAGTTGCTTACTAGCGCTCCTATATTGACTCTTCCGGTTGAGGGCGATTGGGTCGTGACAATGAAGTTTAAGAATCAAGAATGACTCTTGGCACATACCAGAGTACTTTTAAAAGTTTATGACATTTCATAGCTTAAAGTTGTCATTAATAGTAATCGAAGAAATTAAAGTTGTCGAGTTTCAAGTACAAAAATATGTCCTTTTTTTTGGGGAAAGGATTAAAAATGTAAGTGTCACATAACATGGAATGGAAGGACTAGCTATTTCTGCCCATATACTGCCTAACCTTAAAGCTTATCAAGGTTTTTAGTTGTGAGTTTTTTGGTTGTTAATATTTTAGGCTTGATTATGATGATTACGCCTTCCACATCATATTGATTTGGGTTATCTCCTTCCATAAATCTTGATAAGATTATTGTGTACTCTATTTACTTTTAATCTGGATTGCGTCCGATGGTCCTCTTGTTTTGTCACAACTATGTAGTTATGTTTGACCCTCTTTTCATCATTGTCAGTTCTTGAATTGTTTCTCTCTTGCATTTGCTTTGTATTTGGGATGTTTCATACTCGTTCTTATCTAGTAACAATTTAGTTTATTTTCCAATTTATAGGTAAAGATTGGTGTTCAAGGTGCTGCAGAATGTGGTGAATTTGAAGAATGGTTCAATTATAGGCTATCAAGAGCAGCTCCTGAGACATGTGCAGATTTTCTTGGTAGCTTTGTTGCTGAAAAAACTAACTCACGATATACTAAGGGTGAGAAATGGCTTGTATGGAAATTTGAGGTACTTGGCAGTTTAGCAAACTTTTTCATTTCTTTGGAATTATCCACAACTTTTTGTGTTTTGAAAGTCAAATACTAGGTCATCTGTCAGTTAGAATTTACCTATTACACTAGCTGCATGCCTGCATCGACATATATTATTCAATATCAGTAGGAATACATTACATTCATTTACCAGTAAAAGAAGAAAAATAATCAAGGGTGCGTTGATGAGAGGAGCTGAGACCTATTTCTCCTTTTTCTGACGTTTGAATCTTCAGAAATTAAAAAATGTAATTGTTGTCCAAACCTTATAAACACCATGGGAGTTATGAGAATAGGAACTTAAGCATTCACAACTCTTAGCAAGGATGTTAGGGCAAAGGTTATTGGTAACAAGTTGCAATTAGCAGTTGCCATATCCCCCTTTTTGCTTAAGAAACTTACCTCGCAAACTCATCGTCTTTGAAACCACTTCTACACAGTCTTCCTGAATCTCATCTTCCATCCAACTACTTCAACTTCAGTTGCAGTCATGGTTGCATGGAAATGCTATCGAGCCTATTTAAGCAGTCCCACTCTCCTCCGTCGTATGTATAGTATGTGGAATGATACGGGGCAATCATCTAATTCGATTTTACTAACTGTCTTGATGCATGATGTTTTCTGTGATTAGATTTATGATTGCTTTCCATATTTCTGTTTGGTTGAATTGCATCAAAACTGTAAGATGCAGCTGCATCCATAATTTAGGAACTTCATGTGACAGGGAGATCGGGACCTAGGTGATTACATGAAGGATCGTGGCTTCCCCTTGAACATTGAATCTGTCATGTTTGGTCGTGTTTTACAAGGATTAGACTCAATTCAACGGAATGCACTAATTATCAAACAAATCATGCGGCAGATTATTACTTCCCTTAAGAAAATCCATGACACAGGTATAGTCCATAGAGATGTAAAGCCATCCAACTTAGTGGTTACGAAAAAAGGACAAATCAAGCTGATAGATTTCGGGGCAGCAACTGATCTTCGGATTGGAAAAAATTATGTGCCGGACAAGGGGCTACTCGATCCTGATTATTGTCCACCTGAACTCTATGTAATGCCAGAAGAAACTCCAAAACCACCACCAGAGCCAGTTGCTGCACTTCTTTCCCCATTCTTATGGCAGGTATCCTTCTAATACATGGATTTATATTCCTTGTAACTCTTCCTTTATTGCCGAGGGTCTATCGGAAACAGCCCCTCTACCTTCTCAAGGTCGGGGTAAGGTCTGCGTACACTTTACCCTCCTCAAACCCCACTTGTGGGATTACACTGAGTTTGTTGTTGTTGTGATTCTTCCTTCATTGTAAGCTTGACACAGAAGATTACTCTGTATGTAAGTATAGCAGAAAGGAAAAAAGAAAAACTAAGGGTGTGTTTGGCATGGAGGACAACGGTTTCCAACTTTCCTATGCTTTGTTGGTCAAAACTTTTGGAGAACATTTTCTCTAGGAAAACAAGTTCCTTAAAAAAAGGAAGTAGGGAAGACAAGTTTTATAAGTGACTCCTCCCCATCCTCCAACACACTCCGTCCCCTACACCACCCCTACCCTCCATCCCCAACCTTCCAAGTGTTTGCATAGAATTATATATAAATGTTTTTGGGATAAAATTTTCTGACTTACTTCGAACACCAGAAAATAAGTTAGGAAACCACTTGTTTTCCAAGATTTTTTTTCCGGAAAAGCATTTTCTTTCATACCAAACGCACCCATGTGTCAACTCCATTTACTACATTAGATATTCAGTCTTTTGCATAAACATCTGACTATGACGTTGCAGAGTTCAGGTTTTAAACTTAAAGCACAATAACTCTTGTTATTGCAGCTAAACAGTCCCGATCTCTTTGACACGTATTCTGCTGGAATAGTGCTTATGCAAATGGCAGTGCCGAGCTTAAGGTCTACAGCAGGCTTAAAGAACTTCAATATGGAACTAAATGCAGTTGGATATGACTTGAATAATTGGAGAGAAAGGACTAGGACGAGGCCTGATCTCAGTATCCTTGATCTCGACTCTGGTAGAGGGTGGGATTTGGCTACGAAACTTATTTCAGAGAGAGGTAGACGTTTATCTGCTGCTGCAGCTCTTAGACATCCTTATTTCCTTCTAGGTGGTGACCAAGCTGCTGCAGTTCTCTCAAAGCTTAGCTTCTCAAAATAGGAGAACGACTCGATGATGCAAGTACAACATGTGCTTGATACTCGTTTCCCTCATTCTCCAGATATTCTTTTTGGTCTGAGACGTCTTCTCCTCGTTATTATCTGGAGTGATTTGACACTCCATTTGTGCAGTTTGCTTCACAAGTTTCAAGTTTCTTTTACTGATGAGCTGCTGCATAGTCATGATGTGGTTCCAAACCCGAAAATAAAGAGAATATGCTAACAGAGCACAATGGCCTGCTATTCTTTACCCCTTTCTGCTGAATGACATTATGGCCAAAGTATTTATAAGATTCAGAAGGATATTTGTAACTTCCTCTTGTTGGTAAGGTAAAGAAAAATCGAAAATCATACACATTTGCTTCTAACACTTTGTTGAAGGACAAGAAGAACTTTCAGCTTGTAGCAATCAAGTTCTTTTCCATGCGCGGTGAGCGCGATCAGTAAGAAATGTATAAAATTCAACAGCTATAAAGATCACCATTTGCAGAGCTGCAAGCAGTTAAATACTTTTCTGTGGTTCATTTATCTTTGTAAACAAATGACATGACCAGTAACTGGCTGGCAGAGTTGTATATGAATTCTTGCTTGTATTTCTTATACATCAGTATTTCTCTTCGGGGGATACTGGTCCTTGTAGTTTATACAGCTAGGCTCGGGCATCGAGCTGACCCGAGTAGAGTCGAGGTCAACCAATCCTACTTTAGTAGTGCCAAACTGAGTCGAACCTGACCTGAGCTTATTTACAGCAACTAGCTGGGTGAGCGTAAGCCAAGCCTAACCAATTTTATTTTTTTTTTGGTTTCTCACGGTGTCTGGTGGCCGTATTGGAGCTCCGATTGAATTTGAATCACGCATTGAAAGCCCAGTTTGGAGGCGTCTGCTCCTAAAAAGATTTTCTCTATACTCAAAAGCTCAAACCTGAGTAGAGTTGAGTCTCAAGTACTAGGCTCATTCGAATTCAATAACTTCCGCTCACACCTTATATATGTATAGAGTTTTTTTTTACAAAATATTACAAATAATAAGTTTTGAACCCAATAAATCAAATGGTATATGATGAAACGTTGATCTTGAATTCATAAAGTTAAATTTTTAGACCCATTTTCATCGAACTCTGCTTAGCAAGGGTTTTAGGGGATCTTCAATAATTTATATAAACGAAAAGTTGAGAGTAATTAAATTAGAATGAGAAATTTGAATTGGCTCTATGATAGTGTGAATAAACAAACTACAGTAGTTAAATATTTGATAGGGGTATTGATTTAATTACAATGAGAAATTAAAATTTAACTTAAGAATAATAAGAAATTATGATGTTCGTATTAAGATTCATTGATTATAAAACATAAAAATTATGTGACTTGTAATTTGCTTAATTTAAAGATTTAAGTTGAATAATGTTGAATTAAATTGAATACATGTAACATAAAAAATGTACTTGTACCGTAAAAAGAAAGATATGCCAATGTCGTCTTAATTTGCGTGACATTCTTTACTTTTTAGTTCGTTAAAAAAAATATTTTACTAGTGGCTCGAAAAAATAAGATTTATTCATGACACTAAACTCCATTTTACCATTGATTTGGAAATGAAAACTTAAAAATTTGAACTTTTGAAGTTGTAATTTATGAAACTTGAAGTTGTGTTTGAATATGCATTTAACTTTGAAAAAATTAACGTTTTTTTGTGAGTTAAAACGAATTTTGAAGATAAATTAACAAAACCTAATTAAATTTCATGACTAATTAGATATTTGAAGATAAATTTTCAAAATCTGATCCAAAATCTACGAGTTGTTTCAATATCTTCATCCTCTGTAGTGCTGTATTCTACATTGGATCATCATCATAATCTGCCTTAGAATCAAAGATATCAGTATCTTTCTCTTTATACCTGTGATTCAGCGTGCAAAAGAAGCCAAACAATGTCCACTCACACACTCACTTCATTCCACACCGTCATCTCGATCCACGATTTAAACTTTATAAATTGATCTTTTAAAGTTCTCCGAACCAAATCCGTCATATTTTCAAAGTTATAACTTTATATTTACTATTCATTACAATTTTACTATTTCTTACGCATAAATTTATACTCTGAGTCAAAAGTACTGAATTCAGATGAACTTGATCCCGTAACAATGGATTCGCCAATATAATTCAGCGCTAATTGTCTCACAATTATGAGTGATTGATAGTGGAATTAGACAACAGTTAGATTGGCTTCTAAGATAAGTTAAATCATTAAATGACGAATTTGCCTAACAACTTTTCCCCCCACTCACCAACTACCCTTAAAAAGCAAAAAAAATCCCTCCAAACTTTTTATTTGTATTTTTCACATATTATAAGTGACCATATGTATGAAAAATCAAATCTATTTGCTGATCTGAAGAAAATTTTAGAACAATGGCAGCTACCCGGCTGTTACTCTGGGTTATCGTCTTCTCGTCTGTCATCGATTTCATACACACTGTTACAGATCCCAGAGATGGTAAGAACATTGTATAAAATTGTCGGATCCAGTATTTAAACTTTATGAGTTTTACTATTTGTTTGTAGTTTTTGTGAACTATTACTTATAAATTTATGTTCTGCGTTGAAAGTACTGAGTTCAGATAATAATGTTGTTTGGTTGATTGCAGTAACGATACTTCGATCACTGAAAGATCAGTGGGAAAATACGCCGCCTAGTTGGCAGAAATCGGATGATCCTTGTGGAACAACTTGGGAAGGTGTAACCTGCAACAACTCAAGGGTAACTGCATTGTGAGTATGCTTTTTTTTCTTCCAATATTGGGGATCGTTTGGTTTACATTCTAGTTATACGATGACTAATAACACATGAATTGTTATGCATGATTGCATAATTTAAGTGCATTTTCTGCCTTTAGGAAAAACTACATAATTACACATATGTCGCTATCATATATACTATTATATATTACCTATATTTTCAAAATATTATGTATTTTACCACTATTTAAGAGTTTCCTACCATAACACTTAGATATATGTATTTTTGTTATCAGATACACTAAAATAGGGAGAGAGGAGACAAAATGGGGAGGGAGACGAGCGAGATTCACATTGTATCCCAGATAAATAGGAGAGAGGAGAGAGAGACAAACGAGATCTGTTATGTATCCCAGATACATGTGAATCTACTTGGATACAGTATATCTAGAACAAATTATACCTAATTTTTACCCTATGTATCCTGAAATACATGTATCTAGATGTATTTGGACGCCCATCCAAATTCCTAATTTTTACCCTATGTATTCTGAGATACATGTATCTAGATGTAATTGGACACCCATCGATATTCTGGTAAGATACATAATATTGCAAACTAAAATGTATCTAAGTAATTAGCTAAGCTAGTGGGATTTACGTAAGTTTCTCACTTTTTTATTGTTCAAAACAAGCACATATTAGTTTTTGAAATTGTTTTTTCACCAATGAAGCAGTTGTTAACAATTGATTGTGTTTATTGTTTCTTACAGGGGATTATCAACAATGGGACTGAGAGGAAAATTAAGTGGTGATATTGGAGGGCTCACTGAATTAATTTCCTTGTGAGTTTGGTTTTTAAATCCAATAAACTTCTGTTGATTATTTACAATAAGCTTGTATTTGTCACCATAATTTTCTCACTTCAGTTGCTAAACTTGCATTGCAGAGACCTGTCGTTCAACCGAGGACTTACAGGTTCCCTTTCTCCGCGGATAGGAGATCTACGGAAACTAAACATATTGTAAGACTACGAAAACCTGATCATCTTGATTGTATAGTGTATACCTGCTATGTACACAAAATTGACATTTATAATATTTTCGTCATAGAATGATCGTTTGATCAGCTTTCTTCTTCGTAATTTGTATCATGATTCAATGACATACATAAGTTACATGTATGCGAATGTATTCATTTACTTTTCAGAATCCTCGCGGGCTGTAGCTTCAGTGGCAGTATACCGATGGAGTTGGGAAGACTTGCTGAGTTATCCTTCTTGTAAGAACTTCTCAGCAACATCAACTTGTGATCGTTTTGGTGTTTCATCAACTCATGTAGTTCCGTGTCAATTTCTTTGACAGGGCACTTAACTCAAATAATTTCACCGGTGAGATTCCACGAACTCTTGGCAATCTGTCAAAACTGTACTGGCTTGATCTAGCAGATAACCAGTTAACAGGACCGATTCCTGTTTCAACCTTCTCAAGTCCGGGGTTAGACCTTCTAAAAAAAGCAAAACACTTGTGAGTAAACTTTATCTGTCCATATTACATGCTGTTCTTAAGTTGGTATATATACCTTTTAAGGTCTGACTTCTACATTATGTCATTATCGCAGCCATTTTAACAAAAACCAACTTTCAGGCTCCATTCCGGACATTCTTTTTAGTTCTGACATGGTGCTAATTCACGTGTAGGTCAAGAAACTAAAGAGTGATTCGCGTTATTCTTCCTTCCCTCCTTCTCACTTTGTGAACTTCTGATATGGCAGACTGTTTGATGGAAATCAACTTAGCGGGAGCATTCCATTTACACTAGGACTTGTTCAGACACTTGAGGTTCTGTGAGTAGAATTGACCATCTTATTTATCGTACCTTTCATGCTACTTCACCTTCTGTTTTGGATTATATGCTTGTACTTTTTTATCTTTTGCTGGTATTCATGTAACCTAACATATACAGTCGGCTCGATAGAAATGCCTTAAATGGTAGCGTCCCATCAAATCTGAACAATCTCACAAGCGTTGTAGAGTTGTAAGTATACTTTTTCCCATCGTAGCTCATTAAATTGATTACTTGAAATTAAGAATTGCTAGACTCAGTAGTTCTTTTGTGCTCTTATGTTCTGTGTTTAGGAATTTGGCTCACAACGAACTATCCGGTCCGCTACCAGATTTAACTGGAATGAATTCCCTTAATTATCTGTAAGGAAGATATCCAGAATCCTGATTTTCCCTAGTTGTTTCTCAATGTTGAAGTGTTACATCATATTTTGTTTCTCTTCCAGGGACTTGAGCAATAATTCCTTCCATAAATCGGAGGCGCCTATATGGTTCTCGACTTTAGAGTCTCTCACCACTCTGTGAGTATTAATCAGTTATGAATGCAACTATGAATTTCCAAAAAAGTTTGATGAATCTAAGTAGGAAGAACTGATGTAATGCTCAGAGTCATTGAGTATGGCTCACTCCATGGATCAGTGCCTCAGAAACTTTTCGCTTTACCTCAATTACAACAAGTGTGAGTATCGCGATCTTAACTGAATATTCCATCTGTATTACCTGCAATGAAGAGGTTGTAATGATCGCAATAACTTATGCAGGAAACTGAGGAACAACGCATTGAATGATACGTTGAACATGGGTGGCATCAGCGGCAGGCAACTCACACTTGTTGATTTACAGAACAACGAGATTTCATCAATAACACTTGGCTCTGGATACAAAAATACCTTGATGTGAGATGGTTCATTTCTCCTTTTCGTCGATTAGATTATGTTTTTTGTCTCTTTCTTTCTCCTTGATTGATTTGTGGTTGTCCTCAGACTGATCGGAAACCCAGTGTGTGACACGGCCCTAGGAAACACGAACTACTGTCAGCTTCAGCAGCAATCTGCAAAGCCTTACTCAACCAGCCTTGCTAACTGTGGTAGCAAATCATGTCCTGCTGATCAAAAAGTTAGCCCACAAAGTTGTGATTGTGCTTATCCGTACGAGGGAACATTCTACTTTAGAGGACCCTCGTTTAGGGAGTTGTCCAATGATAATACGTTCCATTCACTCGAAATGAGCCTGTGGGTGAAGTTGGATCTCACGCCCGGTTCAGTTTCTCTGCAGAACCCCTTTTTCAACATTGATGATTATCTTCAGGTGCAGTTAGAATTATTTCCACCAGCAGGAAAGTATTTTAATAGATCAGAGGTTGAGCGGATTGGATTTTCCTTGAGTAACCAAACTTATAAGCCGCCTCACGAGTTTGGACCATACTATTTTATAGCATCTCCTTACACTTTCCAAGGTATAATTACTGAGTTTCTTTACCACCGTAACTTCTTGATCAATACTGACTTAAACTATAACCGTCTCAGCTGAACGTGGAGAAACTTCTATAAGCTCAAGACAGGTTATAGGAATAGCTACCGGGTGTACCATCCTGGCCCTCTTGCTCGTTGCTCTTGCAATATATGCTATTCATCAAAAGAAACTTGCTGAAAGAGCTATTGGATTGAGTCGACCATTTGGTAATGTCATCTTTTACAGAAATATAAACCGATGAGTTATAACTATATATACATTCAAGCCTCTCTATAACAGTCATCCTCTACGATAACATTTCACTATAACGACCAAGTTTTCTTTGGAACTGATTTTTCATATTGTGTTGAATTATATGTTCTCTATAATAACATTTCGCTATAGCAGCCAAAGAAATATCAGAACAAATGACGTCTTTATAGAGAGGTTTGAACTAAAATGTCTGATTTCTTTGACCTTCTTTTCCAGCATCGTGGGCTCCAAGTGGAAACGACAGTGAAGGTGCACCACAACTAAAGGGAGCTAGATGGTTTTCTTATGACGAACTTAAGAAATGCACGGGTAACTTCTCGGAGAGAAATGAGATTGGTTCGGGTGGCTATGGAAAGGTTTGCTACCAAAATCCACAGTAGATACAGAATAAAGGGACAAACTCTTAATTCCTTTGCTTATTCGCGCCTGTTCTGTTTCCTAGGTATACAGAGGAACGCTCACGAATGGGCAAGTAATTGCTATCAAAAGGGCTCAACATGGATCCATGCAAGGTGGACAAGAGTTCAAGACGGAAATTGAATTGCTTTCACGGGTTCATCACAAGAACCTAGTTGGTCTGGTTGGATTCTGTTTTGAGCAAGGCGAACAAGTACTGGTATACGAGTATATGCCAAATGGTTCGCTCAGGGAGAATTTGTCAGGTAACTTACATCCTCCTATACATTAAAGACTACTTCTTACACTAAAAAGTTCCTAACATTTCCATTTCTCTGTAGAAGTTAATATCCACTATGCTCTACAGGGAAAACGAGCATTTATCTAGATTGGAAGAGAAGACTTCGTGTTGCGCTTGGTTCAGCCAGAGGATTAGCTTATCTGCATGAGCTTGCCAATCCTCCTATAATTCACAGAGATGTGAAATCAACTAACATTTTGTTGGATCAGAACTTAACAGCAAAGGTCGGGGATTTTGGCTTGTCCAAACTCGTATCAGATAGCTCAAAGGGTCATGTTTCCACTCAAGTTAAAGGCACATTGGTCAGTACCACATCCTGCACATTTTTCGCTATCTATTTCAAGAAAAAGATCGAAATTTTGTTGAACTTTTCAAGCATGAAATTGAATTTACGACTATTGATTGCATTGCAGGGTTATCTAGATCCTGAATACTATATGACTCAACAACTAACCGAGAAGAGCGATGTGTATAGCTTTGGTGTTGTAATGCTAGAACTCATAACTGCAAAACAACCAATAGAGAAGGGGAAATACGTTGTTCGAGAGATGAGAACAGCAATTCATAAGAACGACGAGGAGCACTATGGCTTGACTAATATGATCGATCCAGTCATTAGAAACATGCCAAATCTAATTGGTTTTACAAGGTTTGTGGACGTGGCGATGCAATGTGTTGAGGAGGCTGCTGCTGATCGTCCAACGATGAGTGAAGTGGTAAAAATGCTTGAAAGTATTCTTCAAAATGATGGCCTGGAAACAAATTCTACGTCTGCATCATCATCGATAACGGATTTTGGGACAACAATAGCTGCTTCTAGGCATCCTTATAATAAGGAAGCTCTACAGAGAAAAGAGATGAATGATACTCATGCTTTTGATTACAGTGGTGGATACACTCTTCCAACAAATGTGGAACCAAAATAGTGACAACCAACAAAAAAAAGGACTTGTCTCTACTGTCTCTCATTCTTTAATTTATTCTCTAGTAAAAAAAATTGGAAAATTGGTGAAAGGGATAAGAGAATTTAGTTGTTGTATTGTCTCTATATTGCCCACTTTTCGCGAAACAATCACGTATAGTAACAAGATCGAAGTTCAGATTTTCTATTGTCAAGGCTTATCAGTGAGAGTCTCTATACGCTAAGTGTGAGTTCGATTTTTACTGTCCCCAGATCCTCAATGTAATAGAAAAGTGTTAAAAGAAAAAAGTTTAGATTTTGTACCATCAAGGCTTACATTGTAGTAGTACACGTAGGAGCTTTTCCATGCACTAAATATGAGTTTATTTTTGACTCTCTCATTCCCATTCCCTGATTATACAATGTAAATCAAAATTAGAAATTACAGATTGTTTTAGCTATGAGAAGTAAAAAGTGCATGATCATGGTATGATTTTATCATTTAATGTGTCAATCATCTTTTCTTTTTTTTTTTGATATTTTAAAAGTAATAAATGAAATAAATAAGTATATTTTAAAAATTGTGGATAAATAAAATTAAATGAAAGGAAAAATATAGTAATTTTTCAACAACAAATAAGAAGACAAAAAATTTACTCATAAATCGCATTCGTTGAATGCGTTCCTTTCCTTCTCAATTCTTTCTATTTAGGTATATGAGAGGAGTTTTTTTTAAAATTTTCAATGACATGACGTTTTTTAAAAAGACAAAATATTTATCTTTTAAATGTAATAAATTAAATAAATAAAAATATTAAAAATAGTGGACAAATAAAATTAAAAGGAAGGGCAATATAGTAATTTAAACAATAAATAACAATGCACAAAATGTTACTTATAAATCGAAATTCACAAACGCGTTTTATGTTTATTTCGTGTAGTTCTTCCTGTCCTTCTCACTTTGTGAACTTCTGACTTAATGTCATCTTTTACAGAAGAAACAGATGAGTTATAACTATATATATATATATATATATTCAAGCCTCTCTATAACAGTCATCCTCTATAGCAGAGGTGGATCCAGAATTTAGAGGTCCTGGGTGCCACATTATTCAAGTAAAGCGGGTCGGTTGTTCTTTAATTTTAGGTTACAATTGAGTTAGTTATCTTTTTTCGATTTTTATAAACAAATCGATCAATATGCATGTTAGTAATATTTTGTTTTTAGATACTAACTAAAATTCAATGTTTATTTTTTTTAGGAATTAGTGGCTTTATTCGCTGAAACTTTGAGAAAAAAAAAGAATTTCATTCTAAAATTTGAGCTTTTATACGCTATCTAATAGTTTTAACTTAATATATTGTTATAAAATATAACAAAGAGAAATACAAAATATAGTTCAATCTAGTCATCCTACTTACCAAGAATGTTGATGAAGATAGAAAGAACCTTCAAATTAAAAGAACTCTAATAATAGTATTCACCATTTTTTAAAACTTACATATTTTTTTAAAACCACTATTTAAATATAGGAAAACTTTCACATATAGCCACTTAAAAACAATTAATTACTCTCCATAGCTATAGTTAATAATTACAATTTGTAGCTACATGTTATTTGGAGGAGAGAGGCGAGCGAGACTGGGAGAGAGAGGAGAGAGGCGAGAGAGGGGGAAAAGAGTGGGAGAAAGGTGAATTGTATATGTATATTGGTTAGATAATTGTATATTATACATATATATATTTGTGTATATGGCAAGAGAGATTGTGAGAGGGAGGAGAGAGGCGAGCGAGACTGGGGGAGAGAGGAGAGAGGCGAGCGAGATTGAGAGAGGGGAGAGAGAGAGGGCAGAGAGTGGGAGAGAGGTGAATTCATAATTGTATATAACTGTATATTATACATATACATTTGTATAAATGGCAAGCGAGATTGGGAGAGGGAGGAGAGAGGCGAGCGAGATTGAGAGAGGGAGGAGAGAGGCGAGCGAGAGAGGGCAGAGAGTGGGAGAGAGGTGAATTGTATATGTATATAGGCTAAAAATTGTATATTATACATATTTATTTGTATATCCTGGCGAATTATACATATACAAACATGACTAATTATACAAACTCGAAGTCAGCCCACGTAATTAATGTATAAAGTTAGTCGTGGGTGGTAATTATAGCAAACTATAACTATGATGAGTAATTAAATATTATAAGTTTGCTTATCCGCGTAATTTTCCCTTAAATATATTCATAATAATATTTATGTCACATTCATAATTCAATACTCATTAACTGATAAAAGAATAAACACGCAACACTCATATCAAAAGATTAATAATAATTAATAAAAGAAAAAGTAAAGGAACTTAAGAATTAATTATGTGAATAAGAGTCGATTCAAATTAATAAAAGATACTAATAAATAAATAAGAAAGAATGGAAGAAAAAAAACCTTCACATTAATAAAAATGACAAAAAAAAAAAGAAAAGAAAGAAAAAGCTGAATAAAAATGACAAGAAAAAGAAAGAAAGAAGAAAAGGCTTCTGCTTCCAGAAAAATTAATGTTGCAGACGAGGTTCAATCCCGGGCTGCGCATGTGGCAAATGGCCTGCTTTGCCAGTTTGGCTATTCTCCATATTGTTTAGAGGGTGGCAAAGAAATTATATATTAACTTTCTTATATATATATACATATATATACAAAGTTTTTTCCAAGATCAGTGCATGCCGTGGCACCCCCACGGATACCCATAGATTCGCCCCTGCTCTATGGTAACATTTCATTATAACGATTAAGTTTTCTTTAAAACTGTTTTTTCATGTTATGTTGAGTTATATGTTCTCTATAACAACATTTCGCTATAGCAATCAAAGAAATATCAGAACAAATGACGTCTTTATATATAGGTTTGACTGTATGTCCAGAATTCAAAGTAGGATTGAACTAAATGGTTTGATTACTAATCAGTTGCCCTAAAAAGAACAAACAAGTGAAAATTTTCTGCACTAATGGTATACAAGAACACACTTACATACAAACTCATACACAACAAATTAAACAATCAAACAACACGAAACTAAAGTACAAGAGTAGTAATACTTCCACTTCTTCTAGAATGTGGGGGAATCAGAACCACACAGTAAGGTGAAAGTTCAGATAGTCAACCAACTGAGCGACTAAGATTCCCCGAGAGTACTAATCATCCTTCAATTTCTTCTAGAAATTAATTGCATAACAATTGAGGCAAATGGATTAGTTTTACTATACCCTCCATCAATCACCAAATTAACACCACTCACATACTTAGGTTCATCATTTCCCAAATAAACAGCAGCCTCCATACCTTGAAACTGCTCTGTTTATCGCGTTTTCCATGTCGTTTTCGTTTGTGACATTGCAATGTGTGAAGGAGATGGTGTCGTTTGAGCCTAGTTCTTTGCACAGGGCTTGACCTGTTGATCAGACAGAATATAGTTACGTAATTAATATGTCATGACACATGACGAAATATTATACAGTTGAGTAACTGAAAATGGCTTTTTAGTGACGAAAGATAAAACTTTTAGATGAAATGATCACACGAACCTAAGTCATCTTGAACATCTGCTACCACAACCTTCGCACCATGTTTTGTGAAAAGCCGAGTTGCAGCCTCTCCAATTCCACTAGCTCCACCTGTGATCACTGCTACTTTACCTTCTAACCTGCAAATTTAAATTTCTTTACTTAATTGCTATGACAATATTATTCCTACACATTTCGATCACTCAACTAATAGTTGTTATCTAAAAAAAATCAACAACTCGAGATAATAACTATGAGTTAAATGATCATCTGATAAATCAACTCTTCTATGAATTTACTGATCATCTAATAAATCAACTCTTCTACGAGTGGGATGATCATCTAATAAATCAACTCTTCTACGAGTGGGGTGATTATCTGAGAAATCAACTCTTATGTTCAACGAATTGATGATAGGACTAATTTGAGTTGTTGATAGTCACTCACCTTTTGAAAATTGGAGTTACAGATGAAGGGATTCCCATTTCTTTGGCCAAGGAAAATAGGCTCAAGAACTATTAGCTAAGTACTTTGTTTATGTGCATATATATATATATTGTAACGGATAGGCTTAGATAAATCCTAATATATCTAAACTATATAAAAGAGTGAGTAAGTTGTGATGTCTTAGGAGACTATTTCTCCTCAATCTGTATTGCCTGGTTCTTATAGGTCTCTATGTTAGTCTACCTATATATTCATATTGTTGTACATATTTTATAAATGAATGAACATCTTACATGGTATCTGAGCCTTTTGTGGTTTAACGACCATTCTTTTTTTTTTCATTCTTTTTTTCTTCAAAAAATAAAAGTTCTTTTGAATAATCAGAAACAACTTTCGAATGGGAGATAACGTTGAGAGCTCTTCTACCCTGGCAGCTTCAGTTGTTTCAACGAATGCCATGGGAACTACTATCCTACACCTAATCTCGCTAATCAGTTGCCAGTAAAGCTTACGTCAACAAATTTTTTGCTTTGGAAGACACAATTTCTACCTATGATTTGCGGTTGTGGTCTTAACCATTATATTGATGGTAGCGAACCAGCACCATCACGTGTTTTGGATGGTGATAAACCAAATCGTGCATATAAGGTTTGGATACGTCAAGATCAACTCGTCTTGAGTTGGATAGTTGTTTCAGTTTCAGAAAGTATTCTCCCTCAATTGGTCGGAGCGGAAACAGCTCGTGCGGCTTGGGACAAACTTGTTGCTGCCTATGCTAGTGAATCTAAACAACGGATTCGTGAACTTAAGGCACAATTACACAACTTGCGTCGTGATAATGCAACTATTGAAAGTTACATTCAAGGGGCAAAAGCTATTGCTGATAAGTTAGCTGCCTTGCAGCACCCAGTCACTAATGATGATTTAGTAGAGTTTGTTCTTGCCGGATTAGGTTCTGCTTATCGCCCCTTCACAAGGTCGCTTGAATCACGTCATGAAGACATCACCTTTGATGCCCTTTATGGTATGTTGTTGAATGAAGAAATACAATTAAAACGTGAAGATGCCAGTATTTGTTATTGCCCCAACAACACTGTACACACAATTCATTCTCTACACATCGTGGACGCGGCAGGGGGCGTACTAATCGGGGTCGTGGACGCTCTGCTAGCCATGGAAGTTTACCACAATCTCAAAGTCAGCATTATGCCACTGCAACTCATTCGGGAACTTATTCTGGAACTACCCCACCTTCCACAGACTATTCTGGAATTGTCTGTCATAATTGCGAAGGAAAGGGCCATATTGCACGAGTTTGTCCGTCACCTAGGACTCTGAATGGAAATCGGGTATCTGGTCGTCCCTTCTCAAATCTAGCAAGTACATCTTCTCAATCAATACAAAATTGGTTGATGGATAGTGGCACCACGCATTATCTGACGTCTAATCTTGACAATCTTGCTATTCACTCGGAATATCATGGTCCTGAAGAAGTTACTCTAGGTAATGGTTCCAAGTTGCCATCTCACACATTGGTAAAGGATCTATATTTATTTCTGACAAGTCCTATTTTCTTGATAGTCTTCTTCATGTTCCTACTGCTACCCAAAACATCTTACATATATATGATTTTGTGTCTCCAGATTTATAGTGGAAAATAATCATAGCAATATTTAATAAATAAAATATATAACAAAATATGGCGGCTATATATTAATTCTAGATAATACTCAGATGATCACTTAACTTTGAATAGTTTACTTAGAAAGTACTCAATTTTGGATTGTTTACTTCGAAAGTCATTCAACTTTGTTTTTTAACTCAAAAGTCACTAACTATTGATGTTTCACTTAGAAAGTCATCCAACTATTTATATTTCACTTAGAAAGTCACTCAATCAATTTACATATTTAAATTTTATAAAAATACAAAAAAAAAATTAAATTATTTTTTAAAAATAAATAAGATGCTTATTTTAATTAGGGATAATTGTATATAATAGTAAACTAATAACCTGAAATAAATGGAGTAGCTAGGCTTTGATTTAATTGTGCTCCATAGCAAACGTTTGCCAAAATTTGTCAGTCGTCTCTCTCCCAAAAATCTCGCTCGCCACTCTCCCATTCTCGCTCCAATCTCTTGCTCGCTTCCTCACTTTTTATACAAACACAAGTGTATAAAAATTGTTTCTATTTGTATAAAGCAGAGAAAATTGAATAAATACATATATTTTTATTCCCCTCTCTCCCCTCTTTCAGATCTCGCTCGCCACTCTCCCAAATCTCGCTCGCCACCCTCGCCTTTCTCACTTATACAAACAGAAGCGAAATGTATAAATTGCGTTTCTGTTTGTATAAAGCGTGAGAAAATTATATATACACATGCAAGTACATATATTTTCGTCCTATACACTTATAATTATACAATAAAAATACTCCCCTGCCCAGTTTCTTTTGCCTTTCTCTCTTTCTCGTTTTATACAAATTCAAATTGTATCTAATTTCTCTCTTTCTCGTTTTATACAATTCGATTCAATTGTATATTCCCAGCCCAAGTCTCTTTTGTCTCTCTCTTTCTCATTTTATACAAATTCAAATTGTATATAATCGTTTTATACACTTATAATCATACAATTCGTTTTATACACTTCGTTTTTATACAATTCTCTTTCTAACTGTCTTTCTCTTTCTCGTTTTATATAATTCGCTTCAACTGTATATGTATAGCGAATTATACAGTTTCTATGTTTGCTATGGAGCGCAATTATACAAACTTTGCTATAGCATACAAATATGAAGTTTTTATTTGCTATATATTAAAGTTGCCCTTTTAATTATTATTTTTTACTATCTTTTCGTTAAAAAAAAAGTAGAAGATCGTTACTGTCCTCCTTTTTTTCCCCAATTACTTCTTATCAATTCCAATTTATTCTTTATTGGTAATCTTTTAACAATTTATTTCTAGTTTTGTAATTACTAGAATTGAGATTATTTATTTATTTATTTTTTTTGGGGGGGGAGGGAGGGGTGCAATTGTTATTGTACGGTTTTCTTTAGAAAAATTATAATTAAATATTTGGAACGGATAATAAAATAATTAAAATAGATATCTTATTATTTCTTTAAAAATAGTTTAAGATAAAAATTTAATGAAAAAATTATTTGAATTGATTGAGTGACTTTATAAGTGAAATATAATTAATTGAGTGACTTTTTAAGTTAAATATCAATAATTTAATGACTTTTGAATTATAAAACAAAGTTAAATGACTTTCTAAGTAAACAATTCAAAATTGAGTGACTTTAAGATATTAACTCTATTAATTCTCCCATTGACCTGTTGAAATTATATTTTAGTGCTCCCACCCTTTTCTTTTAAAGTTTGTCAGAAAGTTGTGTAACTTTTTAATTTCAAACAAACATTTTATTTAAGACTAGGAAAAGGGTAAAAATACTCTCTAATTTTGATTTATTATTTAAATTTATTTTTGTTGTTAAAATAGAGTTAATTTTATCCGTTTCGTTACTAATTTTATCAAATTTATTCTATTAGACGGATTAACACAAATTGACACGAATTTTAAAAAAAAAATCTAATTTCTTATTTTAACCCAATAACCCAACTCCATTTAAAATAACCCATCCCCATTTAAAATTAGCACCATTTAAAACGACACCATCGGATAAATCCCATAAGCCCTAACACCCCTTTCCCTATTAACCTCAAAAGGTTCCATCAACCCAAATGCATTCACCTTATCCTTAGCCAAAAAAGCCGCAGTAAACTCTTTAGAGAACCCAAATTCACCTAGATTCATCGGCGGGCACGTAGCAACAAGAGAATGAAGCAAAAGAACATCACTTTCCGACACAAATGACGAATCCCCTTGAAGGTTTAACAGCACACGAAACGAAGAAGGAGAAATCACTGCTAAATTATAAGCTGAGATAAGAAAAAAAGCTTGAATTTGTTGATCTATATTCAAATTATTATGAGAAGAAAAGGTGTTTCTTAATTGAGTTAAGGATTGGCAAATCCAAGGAGTGTGAGAAGAGGATAAAGATATAGATTGACAATTAGAGGTACAGAATAATGAAGAAGTGCACCATGAGCAAGGAATTGGAGATTGGAGGATTGCCCTAAAGCAATTTTAGCAAAAAGTACTGTTCTTCGGAGAAGCAGAGTAAAGAAGAAGAGGAGAGTCTTTGAGGATGATTTGTCCAGATTTTAGGGGTTGAGTAGCAACAATTCCTCTTCCTCTTCCCTAATCGAATGGATTGATTAGGGATGTGCAATCTGATTAGAACAACCCTCTTCAAAATTTAGAAAAAATTAAATACAAAAATGAGGTGCGGAGGATTTAATGGAGAAGACTTGTTTGTGTGACCTGGGTTCCTGTATGATGGCTTCATTGTGATAGAGAAATGGTGGTTATTTATGGGTTATTTTAAATGAGATTGGGTTATTGGTTAAAATAAAAAATTAGGGTTTTTAAAAAAAAATCAGGTCAATTTGGATCAATTCGGGGGTACATTTAGTGAAATTAGTAACGAGAAATGTAAAATTAACTTTAATTTAATGGCAAAAATAAATTTAAATAATAAATCAAAATTGAGAGATATTTTTGACCCTTTTCCCTTAAAACTATCTTAACATAATTGGTACATGTCATGTCAGCAAAACAAGAATAAGCTGTTAAAAAAATGAAAATCATACTATAATTATTTTATTTTGCCTAGTAAATTGAGTTTGACTATCTAGATTAAACTAGAAGATTGCGCAATGTTGACAACTGAATTTACCTATGCTAATGGTTGAAATAATATAGCAACATAATATATAAACGTGCCTTTTTTATTAAACTTTCAACTCATATTTATATATACTTTATTTTTACTTGAATTGAATGTTGTGTAAAAATAAACACTTAAATATGTATTAAATTGAATAAATAGATATACTCGTCCTACATGATAATTTTTTGCTCTGATATCATTCTATATATATGATGTCGAGTAGAATATGTGTCTGCTGTTTAATTTTATATAAATTAAGTGAGTGTATACTTATGCACATTCAAAATTGGAGCATGGAGATGACAACTAAAACTAAGGTAAAGAACATATTTATGTATTATGTTAACTTAAAAAATGATTGATATACGTGTATTATAACATATAGAAAGTATTTACGAGTTCAATTTTATACAAATTTAAATATTTATTTGTGTATATTCAAAATGCAACACGTAAATGCAAGTTGAAGTCAGATTTAAAATATAAATAATAATTAATAGATAAAATTAATATTAAAATATAGTATATAAATTTATTAATTTAATATAAGCTCTGTATGCTAGTTAATGGAAGTGGAAAAAAATTCTTTAAGACCTTTTTGAATTAATATTCGATAAATTAATAAACTCTCTAAGATAATATTTTTCTTTGGTCTTGACTTGGGTTAGTGGAAAAAACAACATATCTTGATAGAATAAGAAAATAGTATAATATTTTCGAAAGTCCCTATACAATTATATGGTCTCATTAATATTATAAATTAATAATACTTGAAACTTACAAAAATATGTAAGACAATCTAATAATATACAATTTTAGTTTTTTTTTTTTTTTTGTAAAAATTTAAATCTAATTAAACTATTTTTACTTTTCTTATTACATCCAAAAAATTTGTATTGTCTTCTTGAACTTCACCTAAAAGAGCACGAAGAGTTCTAGACGTAATAAGTATTTTCTTATGCGTTAATTAGTTTCAACGATATTATATCGTTTTCAATTTCATCATTAACATTGTTTAGAACCTCTAAACATATATCATTTTCTGTCGAGTAACCAAAAGGGCTATCCATTTTATTACGATAATCGAAATCATTAAGCATGATCTTGAGTTTATGAATATTGTTCGTTTTTACTAATGACTTTTCTAAATGAAAATGCATACCTCCACAAAATAATACTTTTTCATAATTCCGACAATATTAATTTAGAGAGGTTTTATAATATAGTTACGTTTTATGTGATAAATTGTTTCCCCCTTCTAAAATTGAACATCAAACAGAATCGGGCCGGGTTTGCTGAACATGTCGGCGTCGGATTCATCTCTGCCGGAGGAGCTATGGAGGCGAATCCTTGAAATCGGAATTGAATCCTCCAATTTCAACTACAAGGATCTTTGCTGTCTCTCCATAACTTGCACCCTCCTCAATCGACTCTCCTCCGATGATTCTCTCTGGTCCTCGTTGTTCTCCGCCGATTTTCCCCAATATCATCAACCTTCATCTTCATGTTCTGTTTCCAGCAAATGGCTCTACAAAATTAGGTATTTATACACACACTCATGTCAAAATTTCTTTTTTTGTATATGCTATGTTGTTTTAGTGTATTTGCATCATATAAATTCTTAGGTTCACAGTTAGCTGATGAAGAAGATACAATCTAATTAGTCTAGTTGCCTGCAAGCTGGGCCCGGAAACCACAGTTACAAAAAAATAATTTAGCAACAATATATAAATGTTGTTTTAACTTAGCCTCAATTGACATATATGTTATTCAACTTTTGGCGTGCACGAGTAGACACTTAAACTATCCAGAAGTTGAATAAGTAAACACATGCATCCTTTGTGGTGTCTTTACGTTGCAATTTGTGTATTACATGACATCCTACCTACATGTATTATGTATTATGGCACATAGCATGTGTGTTTCTACTTATTCAACTTTATACAAGCTTTAAGTGTTTACTTGTCTATATCCATAGTTGGAAATCATAGATTCTAGCGGAAGCCAAGCTAAATGACATATTTATGTATTATGCCTCAGCGGAAAGTAGTCTACTTAGTTTCTAGCAGTTCAAATGTTAGTCGAATATTTGTTGCTTTGGGGACCTTTTAATTGGTAAAGGCTGGAATTTTTTTCAATTCTGTCAAGGTGGATACAACATGAACCTAACAAAGCACTCAGCTTTCGAGAAGATGTTCGAAAACATCCAAATAATTGATCTAAACTTGAAACAACACTGTATCTTGTTGATTTTGAAAAAACGAGTACTTGTTCATTAGTGTTCAGAATTCACTTGTAAATTTTTTTGATGTTTTGTGAGTGCAAGCCATTAAATTTCATTGAAATATTCGTCAAACCAGTTTGTGGCTTCAAATTCTCTATTTCGAGTTGAAATTGAAATAGAAAAAATTGAGAAAACAAACATTGATTTGCAAATGCTATCTCATTATTTTCAAATAATATGTGTCTTGATATTTTGGAAACAATCTCTCTACCTCCATAAGGCAGGGGTAATGGTGCGTACACACTGCCCTACCCTGACCTCACTTGTGGGATTACAGGGGTATGTTGTTGTTGAGTATGTGTGTTATATTCTAAGATACTGATGGTCAGAAGATATCACTCTTGTATTTATGTCTTTTGTTCTTAAATTTTCATGGCATCTTAGCTTTAGCCATATCATCTTGCCTTCTTTTTAATATTATCTTCTCTAGTAAATCTTTTGGGAGAACTGATTGGTTGCTAATATCAACTAGATACGAAAAAGTTCGAGAACAGAAGCTTTTGGCCCATAGAAGGGCTGTTTTAAGAGTTCAGAGTGAAATTAATGAGCATTCTAGGAGGATTGGAGAGATGGAACTTCAATCTGCAGAGGAGAAAGGGAAAATGAAGAACAGCGTTGCTGAGTTGTTAAATTTGCATAAGATCAGGTAGTGAAGGACAGAAGTCTACTCTTATAATGTTATCTGTTGTTTTTGTTTCTTCACATTTACCTACAATATGGGGGTTGGGGTCTGGCTTTCACAAACAACAGGTTGCTTGCTTTTGGTATTCGAGTTGGTGTAGAAAACAATGTTTTACACCAGAGCATCACAATCTTGTTTGCTTGGTTGTTGTATAAGTTGCTAATTATTCTTTGTTAGTCAAAGATAATGTAAAATGATGCGGCTGATGTTTGACTTTGTAATTGATTTGCTATCAGGCAAGCCAAAGTTGCACTAAATGTTTGGCAGCCACAGATTGTGCGGGGTAAGCAGAAGCAGATGGTTGAGCAGTGCAATGTACCTATTGATAACCGTATTCATGCCATTGAGATGGAGCTCAAGCTATGCAAACAACAAATTCAAGGGTTAGAGAAGGCCCTTGTAAGTTCACATTTGTTTTGTGGAGAATAATGTGGCATTCATCTAGTTTATGAACTGCATTATGATCTTTTCCTTTATATTATTGCAGAGTGTTGAAAAAAAAAGAATGCAGACATCAAAGGAAAAACTGGCTTCAGTAGAATATCACCCCTTGCGGGAATTTAACTTAACAGTCAGCCCGATTGATAAAAATGACATGAGAAGGAAAAGACTTAAGAACACTTCATCAAGTGTAAACTTCTAAGCCTTTCTACTCTTTCTATGCAATTTGAATTGTTATTTTTCAGGAAAAGCAAATGCCTGTTTACCTGAGTTGGGATGGAAAGAATGCAACATAATGTCGTAGGAGTGGCTTTTCCAGATTATCACCTTTGTTTTTCAATGATGCATAATCTAAGTGGATATCAAGTACACCTCCGTTCCAAATTTGTTTGACACTATTCCCTAATAGTATGTTCCAAAAAGAACGACACATTCTATAGTTGAAAATTATTGACTTTTTTTCTGTCCACATGTTATTACCAAAAGTGTTTCTGTACAGCTCAAAGGAAAAAAAAACAAAATTCGCTCCTCAACTGGACATGTTTAAGATCACACGTTTTGAAAGTATTCGTTTCTTTCGTAAACTTCGTGTTGGGTCAAACTATGTTTGGAATAAATGGAGCAATTGTAATGGAATAATGTATTCCCCATATAACACCCCCCCCCCCCCCTCAAATTTTCCCCTCCTTTTGGTTGTTGGTGTTGGCGGCTATCAATTTAATAGCCCATTAGTTCTGGTTGCGAGATAATTTTTAGTGCTTTGACTATATTTATCATCTCATTTGCAAAAATGTGACTCCTCAAATTTGCTGAATTTCTCAGAAGGAAACAAGGAGTTGATGCATAACTGAATCGATGATTTACTCATGGTCGGGGAATCTTCACATTGGTTCGTCTCGCAAATGGATGACATAGATATTCAGCCTATTTGCATCTCTGTCCAAGCTCTATGCTAGGAACCGATATTGCAGTTGCTGAGTTCTTGTTGATTATTTAAAATATAGCAGATTCGGTTTACCTCGAGTGCTCTTATAAACAGATATATGTGATATAGGGAGGGTCAAAGATAAGTATAAGTCTGGACAATGTTGTTGTTGTCTTTATGCTCGACTATGGTGAAAGAATGTTCAAGTAAATGGAGAATTGTTCACCGAAGTCTGGAAAAGTGAGCAAAATGAATGTTGTGCAATAGGAAGGGAGACTCTGGGCTACTTCGGAATATCCAGTTGATGCAGATCGAGAAAAATTACTTTTGTGCCTCACACAACTGACACAAGTTATGTGTGTTTCTCTGTGTTATGACAAATCGAGTTTGTGGGAATCAAAATGCCTTAACACAACTTTAACTTGTGTAAGGTTGCCTATGTTTGAAAAGTGGAATATGTGGGTTCACAAAGTTCTTGTCAAACACAGGCAACATAAAAATCTCATTGTTAATTTGGTGTTTTTCATTTTTATGATAAACTTTATTCGTATGTCGATGAAAATGCTAGACTATGAAGTCTTATTATGTGTAAACTGGATTATGATGTATGTATTTGATGTTGAATTGTGCGAGGCTGCTTGGTTTCTCTTATCATAGTACTATGGTTCGAGAGAAAGTAACAGTATCTACTCGGACACTATAGTGTAAGTGTGTTGAATCTAGAACGGACATATATTTGGAATGTTTACATATTTGCTTTTGTTATAAAATAAAGACTAAGTACTGAAATTAAACTTAATAGCAATTAAGGAGAGAATTATGTAGTAGAGAGATAAAATAGGAAACTTGAATCTTCTTTATTTTGGTGTATTTTCCATAGAGATTACAATGCCTTTTATAGGGTATAATGGACATTCACAAATTGTTATTATTTACAACACTCCCCCTTGAATGTTCATTTAGAATAAATTCTTAGTAAAGTAACAAATGTAAATAGTTGATCCTAATACGCATTACTTGCTGCCTCATTAAAAACCTTATCAGGAAAACCTAGTGGGATAAAACCTTGATTAAGGGAAAAAGAGTACAGCGCGTATTTTACTCCCCCTAATGAAAACCATAATTTAGTTGTCCAAGCTTTCTCATTCCAATCTTGTATATCATCTTCTCGAAAGTTGCGGTTGGCAAAGACTTGGTGAATAAATCAGCCACATTATCACTCGAACGAATCTGATGTACGTTGATATCACCATTCTTCTGAAGCTCATGTGTGTAGAAAATTTTTGGTGAAATGTGTTTCGTTCTATTATCGCCTTTTATGAATCCTCCCCTGAGTTGTGCTATGCATGCTGCATTATCTTCATATAAGGTTGTGGGTACTTTGTCGCATTTCAAACCACATTTTTCTCGAATAAGGTGTATAATGGACCTTAACCACACACATTCTCGGCTTGCCTCATGAATAGCTATTATCTCAGCATGATTTGATGAAGTGGCCACGATGGACTATTGCGTAGATCTCCAAGATATAGCAGTACCCCACATGTGAATACATAACCTGTTTGAGATCTAGCTTTGTGTGGGTCAGATAAATATCCTGCATCAGCATAGCCAACAAGATTTGGACTACAATCGTCAGAGTAGAATAAACCCATATCAATAGTTCCATTTAAATACCGCAATATGTGTTTGATTCCATTTCAATGTCTCTTAGTAGGAGCAGAACTATATCTTGCCAACAAATTAACCGAAAAGGTTATATCAGGCCTGTAGTGTTAGCAAGGTACATTAGTGCACCAATTGCACTGAGATATGGTACTTCAGGACCGAGAATTTTCTCATCCTTTTCTTGAGGTCGAAATGGATCTTTATTTACATCAAGTGATCGGACAACCATTGGAGTATTTAATGGATGTGCTTCATCCATATAAAATCTTTTCAACACCTTTTTTGTGTATGCAGATTGATGAACAAAAATACCGTTTGTCAAATGCTCTATTTGCAAACCAAGACACAATTTTGTCTTTCCAAGATCTTTCATCTCAAATTCATTCTTTAAATAATTGATTGCCTTGTGAAGTTCCATTGGAGTTCCAATAAGGTTTATGTCATCGACATAAATAGCAAGTATAACAAACCCTGATATTGTTTTCTTTATAAACACACATGGGCAAATCGCATCATTTATATAACCTTCCTTAGATAAATACTCACTAAGACGGTTATACCACATGCGTCTAGATTGCTTCAAACCATACAATGATCTTTGCAATCTAATTGAGTACATTTCCCGAGGCTTTGAACTGTATGCTTTGGGCATTTTGAATCCTTCAGGAATTTTCATGTATATCTCATTATCGAGTGATCCATAAAGGTAGGCTGTAACCACATCCATCAAATACATTTCAAGTTTCTCATGGATCGTCAAACTAATGAGATAACTCAATGTTATTGCATCCATAACGGGTGAGTATGTCTCTTCATAATCGACGCCGGGCCTTTGAGAAAATCCTTGTGCAACAAGACGTGCTTTGTACCTTTGTATTTCATTTTTCTCATTTCTTTTTCGAATAAAAACCTATTTATAGCCAACAGGTTTAACACCATTAGGTGTTTGTACTATAGACCCCAAAACTTCGCGCTTGACAAGTGAATCCAATTCTGATTGAATTGCTTCTTGCCATTTTTGCCAGTCATTTCTCTGTTGACATTCTTCAACAGATTGAGGTTCAAGATCCTCACAATTTTACATAATTTTTGATGCAACATTGTATGCAAAAACATAATCCACCGCTATTTCTGAGCGATTTAGATTTGTTTCATGATCACTTTGATTTTATGGATAGTTCATTATTTCCTTGAGTCTCAAGCTCACTGATTCCTCCAAGGATATCAGAATTACTCACATCTTGACTTTCTATGTGAGGTTTTTTCATAGTGTCATTTTGATCTTTTAATTTTCTTTTTCTAGGATTTTGATCCTTTGATCCTAATGGTCTACCACGCTTCAGGCGTGCTTTTGACTCATTAGCTATGACACTAGTTGATGGTCCTACGGGGACATCAATTCGAATTGGGACATTCTTTGCAGGAACATGTGATTTAGTAATCCTTTTCAAATCTTTAAATGCATCTGGCATTTGATTTGCGATTTTCTGCAAATGAATGATCTTTGTACTTCTAGCTCACAAATGGAAGTACGAGGATCAATATGAGACAATGATGGATTTTTCCACAAAATTTCTCCTTTAGTTTCACTATTTTCTCCCCTAATTTTGGGAAAAGTGTCTCATCAAACCGACAATAGCGAATCGAGCTGTGAACATATCTCCAGTTAATGGCTCAAGGTAGCGAATAATAGAGGGCGATTCAAACCCAATATATATTCCTAACCTTCTTTGGGGACCCATCTTAGTGCGCTGTGGTGGTGCAACCGGCACATAAACAGCGCATCCAAAAATTCTCAGATGAGATATATTGGGTTGTTTACCCAAAGCCAATTGTAATGGAGAAAAATTATGATAATTTGTCGGCCTGAGACGAATAAGTGCTGCAGCATGCAAAATTGCATGACCCCACACAGAAGTGGGCAACTTAGTTTTCATAAGTAATGGTCTTGCAATCAACTGCAGTCGTTTAATTAATGACTCAGCCAGACCATTTTGAGTGTGAACATGAGCTAGAGGATGTTCAACTCTTATCCCAATCGATAGACAATAATCATTGAATATTTGGGATGAAAACTCTGCAGCGTTATCAAGGCGAATAGACTTAATTTGATTATTAGGGAACTGTGCCCGTAATCGTATTATTTGTGCCAACAATTTTGTAAATGTCAAATTGCGAGATGACAATAGGCACCATTTAGAGGAAGCATCTATCAAGATCATAAAATATCTAAATGGCCCACTTGGTGGGTGAATTGGCCCACAAATGTCCCCATGTATACGTTCCAAAAACGCAGGGGACTCAATTTTGACCTTTGTTGGTGATGGTCTCACAATTAACTTGCCTTGATAACACGCATCACAAGAAAATTCACCATTTAAAAGAATTTTCAACTTCTTTAATGGATGCCCATTTGAATTTTCTATAATTCATCTCATCATTATAGATCCTGGATGTCCCAGACGATCATGCCAAAGTACGAAAGTATTGGAATCAGTAAACCCCTGGTTTACTATAGAATGTGCCTCAATTGCACTAATTTTTGTCCAATACAATCCAGAAGATAAGGCCGTGAATTTTTCTACAACATATGTCTGCCCGGAGACATTTTTGGTTATACCAAGATATTCAAGATTCATTTCATCAATTGTCTTGATATGATAACCATTTTCACGGATATCTTTGAAACTCAATAAGTTTCTCCGAGATTGAGGAGAAAACATGGCATTATTTATTATGAGTTTAGTTCCCTTGGGCAAAATTATAATGGCTCTTCCGGAGCCCTTAATCAAATTAGTACTACCAGATATTGTAGTAACATTCATATTGCCCATACTCAAATGAGAAAAATATTTCTCATTTTTAAATATCGTGTGTGTTGTACCAGAATCAATCAAGCAAATGTCTTCATAATTTAATAATTTGCTTGGAGAATTATCCATATCTTCAAAAGTAATGAAATAAATTTATATTAAATGATTAATTATCTTTTGTTAAATATTTAAGAAATAATGTAAATGTTAAAATGATATTTGAATCATTAATAATGCATAAGATTTTTATCACTCAAATCTTTAACACTAAATTTCATTTAGTTTAGTATGTTTAAAATAAGTATTAATATAATTTATTATCTTGAAATGACATTTGAGTGACAAAAAAAAAAGGAAAAGGTGTTTTCCACTAACCAATTTAGGTAGTGGTCTTACTTATACATTTTTCTTTTATGACCTCAAAAGTTAAAGGAAAGTATAATGTTAATATTTTTCAATTCCTTTACAAATTATAACATTCCAACTCACTTTCCATTGGTGTTTCTAAAAGAATGGACTCAATTATGATCAATACAAAACAACAAATATTAATAACATTAGTAAATATCAACCATTATTATTCTTCCATATTCACAAAACCGTCACAAATTAAGTGATCTATTTTTCCTTCAGGGTGTGTGAAGAAATCCGCCACATCCAAGTGTGTGATGTCAATATGATCAGTGATAAAATTAGTTTCGGGATTTTTATTCTTCCTTTTTAGTGATGCTTGATAAAGCTCAACCAAGTGTTTAGGAGTACGACAATCACGTGCATAATGACCCTTTCCACCATATCGGAAACAATTTATTTTAATTGTTTCACGTTTCTCATCTTTTCCTTTTCCCCTTTGATGACTATTTTCTTTGGTGAATGATTAACACCGGGAAAAGGATTTCGCTCTTGGTCGTAATTACGACCACGTCCACGACCACGGCCTCTTCCACGCCTAGCGTGGTGGGCGTACTCCTCATTCACTTCAGGAAGTGGTGTAGATCCAGTGGGACGATTCTCGTGATTTTTCATTAACAAATCATTATTTTGTTCCGCCACGAGAAGATGAGAAATCAGTTCAGAATACTTCTTGAAACCCTTTTCTCGATATTGTTGCTGTAAAAGCACATTCGAGGCATGAAATGTGGAGAACGTTTTTTCCAGCATATCAACATCATTAACTGTATCTCCACATAGTTTCAATTGAGAAGTAATTCTGAACATGGCAGAATTGTACTCATGAATAGACTTAAAGTCTTGTAGTCTTAAATTCATCCAATCATATCGTGCCTTTGGATGAATGACCATTTTCAAATTGTCATACCTTTCTTTTAGATTATTCCACAAAACGAGTGGATCTTTGACTTTGAGATATTCAATTTTCAAAATTTCGTCAATATGATGACGTAAGAATATCATTGCTTTAGCACAGTCTTGTTTTGATGCTTTATTTTCAATTTTAACGGTGTCTCCAAGACCCATAACATCCAAATGGATTTCAGCATCCAATACCCATGAAAGGTAGTTCTTGCCCGAACTTTGAAGGGCAACGAACTCAAGTTTAGTAAGATTAGCCATAATAAAAAGAAGAAAAATAATAATACCTTAGCCTTCAAATTTAGTCTTCAAACTTTGATATGACAGAGTCTCGTGCTGATAACGTGTTATAAAATAAAGACTAAGTACTGAAATTAAACTTAATAGCAATTAAGAAGAGAATTATGTAGTAGAGAGATAAAATAGAAAACTTGAATCTTTCTTATTTTGGTGTATTTTCCATAGAGATTACAATGCCTTTTATAGGCATAAGAAGGGTATAATGGACATTCACAAATTGTTATTATTTACAACAGCTTTGTTTAGTTTAGTTTAGTTTTCGTTTATCATAGGAATTCTTATTATTAATATTAAAGTGTGGATAAATTTCACATAACACTTATAAGTTGCTTATCATCTTATCTACATGTAGTTGCAAATCTAGTCCGGATATGAATTCGTGAAAGTTTTGAAGTTCAATTCCTCCTAGCTGGAGATAATTTCGGCTTCATTACATTGAGTTACACATATATAAGTTTTTTATTTGTCTAAGTTCATATATATATACACAAGGAATAAGTAAACATTTGTGTACTTTGAAATGAAATATGAACTTCGTAGAAAGATAATTGCATTTTAATCATGGTTTACTAGAAATAGAAAACTTGTACAAGTTCTCATCCAAAAAAAGAAAGGTCTAACACAGAAAGAGAAAGAAAAACTGAAAGCAAAAGAAAAACTGAAAGCACTTAAGTTTTAAATCCATTTTTCGGATTTAGCCATGTTCCAAGCATCAAGAGTCTCAATTTTGACCGTCTCAGTACCATTATTGAAAGCAAACAAATGTGTGTCACCATAGATGGCTAATGCTGGATAGACCCTTGATGTAATGCATGTCTTTCCACCTTCCCCAAAACTTTCAACTACGGAATGGTCAATCTGGAAAAAAAAATCAACTAATTATCAACACGACAAAAAAAAATAATGACTTTGAGTGGACCTGATATGAAAAGAAGTACCACAAAGAAAGTTTACCAAACTCCGCAGTGATAATTTTTTGTCGGTTAGATTTGTTTCAACATATCCAGCAAAAGATGGTTTATACATCTTTTTATGATTTCTAACGCTTGACCTATCAAATCAAAATAAAAACAAATGGCAATGTTAATTATTTGATATCATTGGCCCAACTAACTTAAATTTGCATCACATAGGATCTCACCACAATACTTGGTGATAAAAAGTGATTAAAAGACAAACCTTGAGGCATCAGAGCACATGAGAACTTTGTATTTGTCTTGATTTTTAAACACTCTGAAGAATACAGATGTATACTCTTCCAAGTTTTCAGAAGATAATGTTAGGAGTCCAAATGGACCAAGTCCACCTTGAACTGTCGACCCCCTAATGGCACATACATCTTGGGCATAAAGATCAACCCAACTAGGATCAAATTCTTCTGCATTTTCCAAGCTTGAAAAGGAAAATGTAACTTCAACATCAACCTGTCATCATATTAAAACTCATATATTAGCTCTATACTTGTCTTGACATAATAATTTAACATAAAAAACCACTTCACATCATAAAACATCCTACATTATTGTAAATCCAGGCAAATGATACAAAATGATATTTATTCTTGTAAACCAAAAAATAAAAAAATCAAACCTGTGCAGGTGTAATTCCTTGAACTTCCACATTTTCTCCCTTGTTTAACTCATGATTTCTTAGCTCAACCTTTTCCTTTCTTAACATTTCTAATTCTTCAATAGGCCACTGAACCAAATGTTTGCCACTAGGATCAATCCATAATTTACGAGGAATAGCCTGAATTCCAGACCATCCTTTCTTGATGGAGTCTTCTGGAAAAACATCTGATTCATTTGTCCATCCCCACAAAACTCTTCGATTCTTACTAGGATCATAAAAGGTTCGAGATGCATAAAAATTACCATAATCCAATCTCAATCCATGCCATCCATCAACCATTGTATCGTCTGGGATGTATCTATCTTTTTTCGTGTCATACGTTCCAATTGTGTAGTAGTCAAATCTAGTAACATCAAGACTAACTTTCATAACGTGTTTAATCTTGTCCCCATTAAAAGATGTGTCCAAACCATCCGTATTCTCCAACGATACTGGAAAAAAATCAACACATTCCCAGTTTCCAGTCTTAGCAGATGAATGAAGTGGGTGTTGGGCTTTTGTCCATTTCATGAAATCCCTACTCCGATACATTATTGCTAATCCTCTCTCGTTTTTTCTAAGGCTTCCAACAACCATTCTCCAATACCCATCTTGACCTAACCAAGCTGTAGTTGGGTCACGAAATTTGGTCTTGTTGATGCTTTCATCAGCAACTATTAACGGGTTGTTATCGGGTTTGATCCACTTACGAAGAAATGGATCAGACAAGTTAGCTGGTATTGCATAATTTTGTACTTGAGTTTCTTTATCATCCACAATTCCAGTGTAGAGAATAACAGGCTTATTCCCTGGAAGAATAGTGGTTGATCCAGACCAAGTACCATATTTATCAAACACCTCTGATGGATAAATTGCGTGCTCTAAATTGATCCAATTAATCATGTCAACAGATACTGAATGAGCCCAAACAATATTTCCCCATACTGATCCTTTTGGATTGTACTGGTAAAATAGGTGATAGATTCCATTGTAATTCATTAGACCTATTAAAAAAATAAAAAAATAATATAAATAAATCGAGATTTTTTGCTAAAATTTAATGAAAGCTTTGAAAAATAGAACTCGATCTTACCCGTGGGATCTAATATTGTTATTCAAATCATTCGGCCAAGATCACCCAATTACATGGAATTAATAAAAAATTATTAGTAAAGACAATATTACATAAGGACACAAAATAAATTTATTTAAAAAAATTCAGATCAAATCTCTAACTAATCAGAAAGAATACTAAGTTGCGCATACATTATGTTCATAATTATTTAAGAGAAGATAAAATTTTTTTGCATCAGTTATATATATTAAATTATACTATTTTTATCAAAATTAAGTGATAAATAAGATGAATAGTGTTTACTCTTTTCTTGTGATAACCATGTTTGTTAGAAATATGTAATCATTTATTTATTAGTGTAACATGAATAACGATCCTATACAAATATTAAAATTATATTGTAATAGAGTGATAAGTATGTTTTTCCAATATGAATTCGTATATAATGTAGATATCGGGTGAATATAAACATACCGTTAATCCAGTGTTTAGGAGGCTGAAAGTGATATTCCGTTCTAAATAAGTTTTTAACTAATTTAGAACTAGATGATTGTAACCTCCTAAATTCTTCATGTGAGGAATTAGCTTCATTACTCCAAAAAAATAACATGAATAAAAAGGCACAAAGACTACTCTTTCTTAAGAATTCCATTTTGAAAGAAAAAAGTTCTTCCTTTTTACTCTAATTTTGATGGAGAAAAAATTAATGAAGAAGTTGAAAAAATGTGAAAAGAATTTATAGAGAAAAAAAATAGAGATAGAATCAACTAACAGAATACCAAAAAATAAGTATGAGATTATTATCATAAAATTTAGAAAGATATAGTCAAAGGAATAGTAAAAATAAAGTTGATATTGTTATAAAATTTAGGAACTTAAAGTTAATCTTAGATTTATCTATTTTATTTGGCTAATTTTTCTCCTTTAATTTACCCTGTCAATGTATTTTACCTCTTTAAGTCCAACTTTTATAAGGTAAAACAATTATACTAATTTACCATTACATGGGAAATTGAGATCAATATAAAAAAATGCAAATTAAAAAGCTCTATATACGTTTTCCCAAGTTAACCTTCTGTTTATAATTTCACATTTTAGTTTGACTAAAATTACTGTAAAATTTGACCTTTCATTTTCACTTAGGAATTTTTTTTCATTATTTCAAATGCTTTTAGTTTGTTAGAACTTAACGAAAATGAAGAAACAAAAAAATAGGTATTATAGAATTTGGAATTTTCAAGAATTTATTGAGATACATGTATTTAAAATATTTACATCATACAAAATTAATTTGATTCATTTAGTTATATATTTATAAGTCTATATTCGATTTTACAAATGTAATATTTTCTTTTTTTACCATGTAGTAACAGTCACGGAAAATTTTTATAGTTTTAACAATTTCAAGTTTACATAAGCCTGATTTGAAAATTTTTTTGAATGGGATTTACATGAGATATGAGATCAGATGTGGCTAAAAAGTTGACAAATTTAAAATATTTTTTCTAACCATTTAAATTTGAGGATGAAATCACATCAAGGGTGACTCATTAAAATAAGTAGCGTAATACTAAGAGTTTTATATGGTCAGATACATCGGAAAAGACTTTGTGCCTCATATATACACACAGGAACTAACATGTTGTTTGGATCATTGTTATCCATTATTTCATAATATATTGTATTGTACTTTATTGTATGGTAGCTACAATGTTTAGCTAGAATGTATTGTTTATTGTTGTTTCATAACATTTTAATTGTTTGGTTTAATTGTATCGTACTGTGTTGTAAGTTATAAATTTACTTAAATATCCTTAATTATTTAGGGTAAGAGATTTGACTAGATTTAAATAATTAAGGTAAAGGGTAAACTAGTATTTTAAAATATTATATAAATATATATAATTTGAAAAAAAAAATTAAGTAACAATGAGAACACATCAAATTGGTTGTTCCTTAAAAGAGGGGTTTTCATTTTTATGTAACAACTAAATTTAACAATACAGTACAATACATTTTAAATAACAATCAAAACAAACATTGTAGGTATAGGAACGATATAATACAATACAATGAATTACAATGATCCAAACATAGTGTTAACTGTTAAGTAAACATTTGTATATTTTGATATGAAATAATAACTCTCTATATATCAAGTAGGGGCGGAGCTAGCTTATTGCTAGAACCCCCTTCGACGGAAAATTATATTATTTATATATGGTTAAAATTATTTTTTAGGTATATATAATAGATGTCGAACCTCCTCCGACTACTTCGTGTGTTTATTTATCCACATTTTGAACCCCTTAATGAAAATCTTAGCTCCGCCAATAATATCAAGGCATCATTGATTCGATTAAATAGGAAAAGAAGAATATTTTATTTCATGACTCATAGAATAGTGAATCTGTACAAGCTCGATTAAAAAAAAAGGCTAACATGGAAAGAGAAATGAAAATTGAATGAAATTATGTTTTCTTCTTTTCTCCTAGGATTTTTTAGTTTTACATATCAGCTTTATCCATGCTCCAAGCATCAAGAGTGTCAATTTTGACTGTCTCAGTACCATTGTTGAAAGCAAACAAATGTGTATCACCGTAGATGGATAAAGCTGGATAAACTCGTGATGTAATACATGTCTTTCCACCAGCACCAAAACTTGCGACCACAGAGTGATCGATCTGGAAAAAAAAATAAAACTACTTGTCAATGCGACAAAATAGAAAAATGACTTGAAATATAAGTTTTAAGTGCATTTTATAGGGAAAAAAGTACCCAAAAAAAACTTACCAAGCTCCTTAGTGACAATTTTTTGTCTGTTAGATCAACATCGACATACCCAGCAAATGAGGGTTTGAACATCTTTTTGTGATTTCTAACACTTGAACTGTAGCAAAAAAAAATAGAATGATAAGGTTAGCCAAATGTGAAAGCGTAAAGATAACAAATCTTTTTATATTTATAATTATTTGATATCCAAAACTCATTTGCATTGCATTAGACTCATTTAATAGAAGGAGCGCTTTCTATAAGTATTTTTTTCATTTCGAAAGTTTAAGCGTGATGATTAGACAAACCTTGAGGCATCAGAGCACATGAGAACTTTGTATTTTTCTTGATCTTTAAACACTCTGAAGAATACAGGTGTATACTCTTCAAAGTTTTCAGAAGATAATGTTAGGAGTCCAAATGGACCAAGTCCACCTTGAACAGTCGAACCCCTAATGGCACATACATCTTCGGCATAAAGATCAGCCCAACTGGGATCAAATTCTTCTGCATTTTCCAAACTTGAAAAGGAAAATGTAACTTCTACGTCAGCCTGTCATTATATTAACACTCACAAAATTAGCTATGAATCGGTCTTGTCAGTAGAATTTCATACAAAAAATTAATTCAAATCATTAAACACATTGCGTTATTGCAAATTCTGGAAAGGATCACAAATTATATATATATATATATATGGTCTAACCTGGGCAGGTGTAATTCCTTGAACTTCTACATTTTCTCCCTTGTTCAATTTATGATTTCTTAGTTCAACCTTTTTCTTTCTCAAGGTTTCTAATTCTTCAATAGGCCATTGGACTAAATGTTTACCACTAGGATCAATCCATAATTTACGAGGAATAGCCTGAATTCCAGACCATCCTTTAAAGATGTCATCTGTTGGAAAAACATCGGATTCGTTGCACCATCCCATTAAAATTCTTCTATTCTTGCTAGGATCATAAAAGCTCTTAGATGCATAAAAATTACCATAATCCAGTCTCAATCCATGTGATCCTTCGATCATTGTATCGTCTGGAACGTATCTATCTTTTTTCGTGTCATAAGTACCAATTGTGTAATAGTCCCATCGATTATCATCCAGGCTGGCTTTCATAACGTGTTTAACTTTGTCGCCAATAGCCGATGTGTCCAAACCATCTGTATTCTCCAACGACACAGGAAAAAAATCAACACATTCCCAGTTTCCAGTATTAGCAGATGAATGGAATGGGTGTGGGGCTTTGGTCCATTTCATGAAGTCCTTGCTTCGATACAATATTGCTAATCCTCTCTTGTTTTTTCTAAGGCTACCAACCAACATTCTCCAACTCCCATCTTGACCTAACCAAGCTGTAGTTGGGTCACGAAATTTGGTCTTGTTGATGCTTTCGTCAGCGACTACTAACGGGTTGTTATCAGGTTTGATCCACTTACGTAGAAATGGATCAGACAAGTTAGCTGGTATTGCATAATTTTGCACTTGAGTTTCTTTATCATCCACTATTCCAGTGTAGAGAATAACAGGCTTATTCCCTGGAAGAATAGTGGTTGATCCAGACCAAGTACCATATTTATCAAACACCTCAGATGGATAAATTGCGTGCTCTAAATTGATCCAATTAATCATGTCAACAGATACTGAATGAGCCCAAACAATATTGCCCCATACTTCTCCTTTTGTATTGTACTGGTAAAATAGATGATAGATTCCATTGTAATACATTGGACCTATTTAAAAAAGATAATAATCAAATTAATATAAATAAATTTAGATTTTAGCCAAAATACAGTGAAAACTACTCCTTCTGTCCGGTATTGTTTGTCATGGTTTCTATTTTTATAGTCAAACTATAAAAACTTTGACTAACATTTTAAGATGTATTTTTTTATCATATTGATATGCAAAAAGTTGTAATTTATAGCACTTTTCATATAGTTTTAGAATATCTAATTTCTTTGTTGGAAAAATTACATGAATTGGTACATTTTAATAAATAATTACTGATTTTAGCAATACTTTTTATTTATTATCATTTATAGCAATACTATGTTAAATCTGCAATAGGTATTAAAAGTGAATTATGTATGCAATATATATGAATTATAATTGTTTTTTAAAATATATTATGTTTGTTTGGTAAAAATTTGACAAATTATATTATAAGTGTATTAAAATGTGATAAATGAATTATCTATTATTAAAATTTGTATTATATGTGAGTAAAAAATTGTACTTTGTAATATGAATTAAACTTGTATTATAAATGAATTAAAAGTGATCAAGTGAAAAAGAAATATTATTGCTATAAATATATTTATGTAAGTTTCCCTTTATTGTTTAAAATATCGAATTAATGTGATCTAATTTACCTTTAAAAATTATTCAAATTGATTTTCGATAAGAGCAACATGACAAACAATTCCGAACGGATGGAGTAATAAATATAAAACTCGATCTTACCAGTGGGATCTAATGTTGTTGTTCGGACCATCAGGCCAAAGACCACCACATAAAAAGGAATTAAATTAAAATGATTAGTAAAAACATTTCGTTGCAATTGAAAAAAGATTACAAAGCACATATATTATATCATGTAAAAACTTATTTACATCAATTATATTAAAAAATACTAATTTTTATCAAGATTAAAAGAGAATAATTATTTAACTATTGTTTGTGATAAGCATGTTTTTACATCTCCTCATATATTTATTAGTATCATCACGAATAAGGATCAACTTATTATGTGAAAATAACTATAATGAAATTATTAAATAAAAAGACAAAGGACAATCAAATATGGATAAGCAGCTAAAAGCACACATGCATGTTAGTTTATTTTTTCCGAGTTCAATTATCAAAATTTTAGTAATTTTTTCACATATGTGTGGGTCAAATTATTAAAATTTTAATAAATATTAAATTTGAAAAGTCTTAAACTATTAAATTTACCTATTGAACTATCTCTCCCAAATAATTTGAAAAGTCTTAAACTATTAAATTTACATATTGAACTATCTCTTCCAAACAAGTGAACACATTTAAAATATTGTAAATCAATAATATAATATTTCAGAAAATTTGTGTTTCATACATACACTAGAATAAAAGAAAGAAGAAAAGGACAAGTAAAATGATAAGGTTCCTTTGATTTATATTTTACATGAACTCAAACATTATATATTAGATCCTATATATGAATATAAATATGAATATGAATTATACTATAGTCCATATATATTATATAGCGGAGAGGATTAGAGAAAAAGACATACCATTGATCCAGTGCTTAGGGGGTCTGAAATGAAATTTAGGCCTCAAGATTTTTTTTACCACATTATTACTGACAGACTGTAACTTTCGATTTATTTCATGAGACGCATTAACCTCAAAAAATAGAAGAAAAGACATAAATAAAATAAGGCAAAGAGATCGATTCTTTAAAATCACCATTTTGAGGAAAAAACTTTCTTCACTTTTTTTAATCTAATTTAGAGAAAATAGAAACTGATGATAAAGTTTGAAAGAATCTGAAGAGTATTTATAGGGAAGGTAGAGATAGAGTAAACAGCAGAATATTTTCAGTGATATTGTTGTTATAGAATTTAGGAACTAGTCAATCAATAAAATAGAAAAAATATGGTTGATATGGTTTTTACATAGAAATAGCTAGAGATATAGTCAATAAAAAAATAATTCAATATTTAATATTTTATATGTAAAATTTATTAAATCGTATAATTCATATTATCATGATATGCTGAGATCACATATTATGATTAAAAAGTTGAATGATGACACAAAAGTATATACTCTTATTATTTTAATTTGTAGATGATATAACATCAAGGTGACTTAATAAAATTAATAGTGTATAGTTAACTTAGAATTTATGTATATACAATTAATTATGCGAACAATAAGTCATTTTTTTATCCACACTTATCGTGTAATGTTTATACATGTTTTTAAGTTTATAACAAAAATATAATAGTAATAAGTAATAACATTTTTAGGGTTATTTCAAACTAATAAGATATCAGCCATATGTCTGTTATTAGTATTATGAAAATATTAGTAGTTTAATTCAAAATCTGAAGTATTTCTAAGAAAAAACACCTTATTTGTTATATAGATATTGTACTTTTAATTTTTTCTACATACTTAAATATTGTTTGGTAAAATACAAATTAATAATCCAATATCACCAAAGTTTTAGGATCCCACACTTTTCGTGGCATAAAACAAAAGTTTTACTAGACTTCTATTTGAGTCGCATTCTATCAAATATATATTAAGAATATCCCTTTTAAGTTATACTGAATTTGGTTACTTTGTTCTTTAAAATAGTCATGTGACTTATTCTGATTTACCATATTTTTAATTTAGAATTAGAAATTTTTTTTTGACAAGAATGACATTTTATCTTATATTATTTTACTTTTTAAACCATTTTTAAACCCTCTTTGCTCATCCTCATTAGAACAAAACATTCATCTCCCTCTAATATTCTTATAGACTCATTATATAGAGAAGTTAATTATGCCGCTATAAATTTTGGAAAAGTTATCTAAAACACATGACTTATTTTAACATATTCTCTAAAATTTTCTATCGTTTACAAGCATTACAAAGCGATTTGAAAAAAAAAGAGTAAAAAAAGATTACTATGATAGTAATACGTATTAGTATTAGCATAAACGAGCCATAAATTAATCAAAAAAAATTGTACTTTATACATGACAAGTGTAGAGTATCTTGAAAGCAGTCATAATTCTTTTTCATATAAGTATAAGTAAGTCGAGGTTTGAACAAAATTAGTTACCAAAATCAAACTTAAAAATACTGAACCACACCAAATTAAATTTTGTATGATAATAATATAATATTCTTAAAAACTAAAAAATCAAAATTACCGAACCAAAGTTTTCACCAATGAAACAATAGAACATACCATGATATTGGTAAACATTAGTTCACAAGACATTATTTTCTCACTTGAATGATGACTACAACAATATAGTCTCATAAGCAAGGTTTGGGGAGGTCGGGTATACACAAACCTTCAGGGGCGGACCCACATGGGGTTGCCCGGGTGCTCGAGCACCCATTAAGCTCGTATCGAACTATATATATTTATATCAAAATTAAGGTAATATCGTATAAAATAAAAGTCGAGCACCCAATAAATAAATGTATTAGTTGGCAGGGTGGTTGGAAATGGGTTCTCAAGGTCTTATATTGCTAAAAATGCCCAGGTTCAATTCTCTGTAATTACATTCTTTTTATTTTAAAATCAACTCTTTTCTTTCTACCTTTTCTTTTTCCCCCTTTCACGAATTGTCCTATTTCTAATTTTTCTAAAACAAAATTCTTCTTTCAAGATTATTTTTCTTTTTGATTTTTTTGGCTATCTTATATAAATATAATTATTTTTCTTTTGACAAGTATTAAATTTATACATTTATATTTATGATCGATAGTTTTAAAGGTAACCTCGATCTTAAAATCTTGAATCGTTTACTTCTCATGTCTATTATGTAACTTAATCTCCAAAAAAATAAAACATCATGATCTTCCATTACTATTAATATTTTCTTCTCATCAGTCTAATTAGGAAAAATAAAAGGGAAGGAAAAAAATGTGTTCTAGCGCCTTTATTTCAGTTTTCCAATTTAAAAGCGAAAGAGTCTTCCTTCTGTTGGTTTGCCTTTTTGGTAACTACAATTGTATGTGAAAGTATATTGTTTCTCCTCCTTTTTTCTTGAACCAATCCAAATATTTCGATTGTCTATTGCATTGAAAAAATAACACCTATGTTGACGAATTTTAGCTCGCAATTACGCTCTTTGGTTGATATAAGTAATGAACACCCATAGTTGTAAATTTCTGGATCCGCCACTGCAAACCTTACCCCTACTTTTGTTGAAATATTAAAATAAACATGTATCTTAGCTTATATAAGACTGAAATATTAGTCAACATTCAAATGCATTTATTGCTCCTGCAAAAAAAATTGTCTACACTTATCCATGGTTCTACAAATGCATGCAAAACTTTCTTAAGGTACCATGGTATTGGTAATTTATTTCACAAGATATATATTTCTTTTCATGTCTACACGAAAAGCAATTCTTCAGAGGTCTCTCAACATCAGAAACATGGCTCATATAGAGTAAAAGATGAAGGAAATTAGCAATTTGCAGCGTGCCGTATCGTTTTCTTCTTTCACCGCGATCTAGTACCTAAACAGACAGTAGTGCAGTTCAGCCGTTTACATCTGCTCCAAGGGAATGAGAACTACCCAACATCTTGATAGGAATGTCTTCTGCAGATCCCATTACTGTGATGGATTCAGCAGAGTATGGAATGCCTCGTATGCAGAGCAAAGCATGACATGAATTACATAGAAGGCTCTCGTATTGCAGTGGCCAAATTGAGTTCGGGCTCTAATTCATCTAATTGGATAAAGAAGCGGTCAACCATGTCGTTGGTAACTTCCTCCAGCCGTGTTGGATCCCACTGAATGTTTAGTACAAGAATGAATAAGTTTTCTCATCTTCCTTACCTAAAAAGTATAAGAGAGGAGGGAGAGAGGAAGTTAAGCATGCACGGAAGACAATTCATTACCTTTGGAGCAAAGTCCTTGTCAACCAATCTAGCCCGGACTCCCTGAAAATGTTTTTGCGGATAAGTATCATAATTCATAGCTTAATAACATGAAGAAATGACTATACTAGGTTGAACATTAAAAAGGAGCTTAGTAGCAGAAAAGGTTATATTTCCATAGCGATGGAAAATGTTACATTTCCTGGTTTGAGTTATAAGAAAAAATAAAATAATACTGACATGACAGTGTTAGATTTCTCTATGAAACCTATTACTTAATGCAACCCTATATTGCCAATACAAAAGTTATCGGATTTAGAACTCTGCATACTCTATGGAATTATGAATCATATTACATGGAATAAGATGCGACATAAGATTAAGTATACAGGTAAGAGCACCCCCAATAACAAAATAACCTTAAGGGGTCGTTTGGTTGGAAACAAGTTAATCCCGTGATAAGTTATCCTGGGGTTAGCTATCCTGGGATAACTTATCCCACCATGTATATGGGATAACTTATCCTATCACTATCATATAAATGGTGGATAAGTTATCCCAAACATGACAACCAAATAAGATAATATTTTTTATCACATCACTATTTCCTTATCCCATCACTATTATTTTTAATCCTTCACACCAAACGAGCCCTAAAAGTTGACTTGTTAAGTAAATGATGGTAAAATTGCAAGGTTTATAAAAAACTAAAAAAATTATCTAAAGTTTCTTTTAATTTAAACTTCTACAGGTGTACTATTTCATTTTAATTTTTTTTTATAATCGTGCTACGAATTCCACAGAGTACCCATCACCTCCCACCAGCAACAGGTAACTCTATCCACAAAGGCTAGACGGATGGGTCCCAGCATAATCATACACCTCATGTCTATGATGTATGATTGTATATTGCTAGATTTCCTTTTATATTCCAGTTTTTACTTTAAGAAAAGATAGGGAGGTATACAATGCAAAAAAAATACTAGGTAATTTCTTCTCATTTGCCTAAGGCATAGTGGCGCCCAGTAACTATGTTGGCAGGTGATAACAAGTACACAGTGAAATAATCGAAATAGTCAAGGTGCATGCAAGGTGGCCCAAACACCAATATATATATATATATATATATATATATATATATAGATAGATAGATAGATAGATAGAGAGAGAGAGAGAGAGAGAGAGAGAGAGAGAGTGTGCCTGTATTATATGTATATACATGATATAGGGAGGTACAATGAAATTTACTTCCAGCACTTGAATTACTTCATACAGACAATTGTCAGAGGAAGACATACCTCACAGAAGTCATCAGACATCCGTTTGGACACCCAATTAACTGATATGCGATATTCACGAACTAGACACTGATCAAGGGGTTGAAATCTGCCTTCTCTTATCTACATTTTGGCAGCAAAAAGAAATGTTAAACCCAAAAAAACCTAGATTGCTAAAGCAATGGAAACAGTTAGCAACTTACTGATTTCAAAGCCACTTTCAAGCACAATGGAGAGGCTTCTTTTATTTTATTAAGAGCTGTATTGCACCATTCATCATGAGATTCTGCTGCCTCTCTTTCCTGCATTTTGCGACAGTGAAGGAATTTGGTGCAATTAAAAAAGAGACGAGCAAATATATAAGAATACTAAAGCCCATATATGAGCAGATACCATCTCCCACAACCCCTAGTCAAAGAAATCAACCAGACTGTCAATAACAGCTAAACTAGATTTCTGAGATCAGAAAACACACATACTTTTACTTCTGATGCAAAACATTAAATCAACCAAAAGTGTCAGCGAAACAAATTTCAAAGATCAATATAAGGAAAGTTCTTCAAACAATGTCCTAAAACTTATATTATCATGCTTTAAGACCAAAAAATGAAACAAAAAAAGAGACCTGGAAACTAAATAAGGACGATATATACAAATGTGTACAACCGTTTGGGTTTGTGGCATAACAAGGTCTACTAAGTTCAACTATCAGAAAGTTGTGTCAAGCATTAAGTGTTGAACCCCGAGAAGTACGTATTGAAACACTGTGAACGATGAACCATTTGGAAAGCACCGTTTCCTGTACTATCAGTAACGGATAGTTCTGAAGATATAGTTTTTGTTACTCAAATTAGACTCATCCTGTTCAAGAAGATCTGTCCTCTCTTACAAAAGGTCCAAAAAGTGTGTATTTTGAAGATCAACTCAAATGGAGTTTTCCATCTTAATCTTGCTCTTCAGTTTTGCATTTACTCGAAGATTAGTTAACAGTTTGGAGCAGCTTATCAATTAGTGTTTGCATAGTTTATTATTCGCTATTATAGTTCACTGCATGTGTGTGCATTTGTACCTAGAGAAAGAAAGGACAAGAAGAGCGAGTAAGAGAGAGAGAGCACTTACCAGAGCTTCTATAATTTCCTCAACTGTATCCTGGCTAAAGCATTTATCGATTTTCTCAAACCTGAATCACAAAAGGTGGTTAAACAAAAGAAAACAGAGGGCAGGAACGATATTAACATGGGAGCAAACGAAAAGGCAATATTGGCATCTTTAATAGATTTAAAGATCCATCCAAAAAAATTCACTGAAGACAAATAAAAAAGTGTTTAAGAGAACTCGTTCAACTCATGGCTCAGAAAGGATTATCTGTGGCTTTGGAAGATTATATGGAAGACAAAAGACCCCCCACCGCAAGACAGCTTGTTTCAGATGGCGAAATCACATATACCATGTTTAACACATGAAAACCTGCAGAAATGAGGCATTGGGATCTGCAGCAGATGCTTTTTTGTGTGGATCAAATGAAACCACAGGATACCTATTCTTAACAAAGCAAAGGGACGTGACAAAAATGGTGTATGTTTTTTAACCTGGCTGGAGTATAGTGGGTAACCAACAAATTTGGTCTTGTTGATGCTCTCATCAGCGACTACTAACGGGTTTCTAAGGCTGTCAACCAACATTCTCCAACACCTATCTTGGCCTAACCAAGCTGTTGTTGGGTCACAAAATTTGGTCTTGAACGGATTGTTATCGGGCTTGACCCACTTACAGAGAAATGGGTCAGACAAGTTAGCTGGTATTACATAATTTTGTAGTTGAGTTTGTTTGTAATCCACTATTCCAGTGGGAGGGAGGTTGAGTATCAGGTCCGCTCCAATGCAGCACTTATTGGAAAATGGACCAAACACTCCATGGAGAGATTATATCTATTAAATATGAGAAAGTAGATAAAGGGTGGTTTTCTGGTTAAGGAGCCAAAGTTTTGGAGTAAGTTTGGGAAGGGGATTATGACAAAAAAGGGGAGACCCCCTAGATGCTAGATGTATGTATGAATGTTGGAGGCAAACCTTAGAGAAAAGCTACTGATTTATGGTTAGTGAACCTGACTGATGCTAAAGCACATGGCTCATCTGACACAACGTTTCAGGATGGCAAGCCAAGATTGGAATAAGTTGAAGAGCTCTTTCTGAGAATATATGGAGACGCCGGAAGAGTAGAGAGAGGAGATAACATGATATAGAAGGGGTTGGAAGATAAACATGTGAAGTTAAACTATTTCATAGAGTAGTCCAATAGGTCAGATAGCAGAAATAAACAATGAGGTGTAAGAGAGAGTTTGCAGCACCAAAGCTCTCAAGAAAGTTGCTTGTTTGCTTTGTGACCATTAGAATATGGTCATTGGGTCTAATTCAACCCCCAAAGCTAATTCCTAAAAGATGTGAATTGCTTAAACCATATAAGGAGACAACACCTTATTTCTCAACCAATGTGGGACATTCTAACACCTCCTACACACCCATATCTAAAATCTAGAGCATGGATAATACAACTTGGAAATAAAATGATGGAAGAAGGGAAACAAGCAGAATTTAGATAGACCATTACTTGTGTAGAACACTCCTCGTGTCTGGGTAAACAATGTCACCGTACTGAGCTATAGAATTTTCAATGACAAGCCGATCATCAGTGATCAATTTACCAAGGCGTTCTTCTATCCAAGGAAGCCTCTGTTGGAACAGCAAAGATCAGAACTACCAAAAAAAGTAGAACGACAGTTGAGAATATTAATTACAGATTAAATTATCACTAACTTCATTGTGTGAATAGTGGGTAGCAAGACCACAAGCAATCATTTCTACACCATTAAGCTTTTCCCCTGTTAAAGCCAAATACTCCCCTGTAAGGAAGGAGATGCCAGTATTAAACTCCTAGCTTCAACCTTTCGGTAACAGAATAAAAATAACTTCACAACCAGCATGTCTTCAGCAGTACTAATCCAACAAAAGAAATAAAGAGATTTCATCAAAATAATCAATCCCTTAGGTGGCAGAGGTGGATCTAGGATGTCAATAAGATGGGTGCACTTTTACAAAGAGGTAGATCCAAGATATAAATTTGACTGATTCAACCTATAGATTCTTACAATTGAATTCATTACGCTTTTGAAGTTATAGGTTCAAAATTCTTATTTTAATAAATAGAACTATTTTTTTACATTTATAGCTAACTCTGCATCAAAGATGATAGGATCAATTGAACCCATTGATTATATGCTACATAATCCACTACTACTGTCTACTAGTGTTAATATACACATTTGGCTTAATTAAATAAAATTTAACAGTGACAAAAGAAATTTAGAAACTTCAATGTGTCCAGACTTGAAAATTTTGAAAGAATACATCAAACAAATAAGAAAGGAAAGGAGTACTTAATTAAAACACAAGAAGTGACACCAACAACCACTTAAAACGGTGCAACAAAGAGACGCATCAGTTTCACCCTGCACAAATGTGTTGAATGAATAGTCATATCAAAGTAGAAAACAATAAGATGATAAAAGAATGTGGCACACCAAGTCACGTTTCCTAACAGAGATGTTACTTCTGGTAAAGTTTTCTAGTTTACATACTAACAAGCGTAGCACCACATAGGAATCTACTTATCAGTAATATTTTAGTTAACTTGCCTAAATAGCCAGGAAGGCGAGAAAGATAATACGAAGCGCCTGCATCAGGATGGAAACCAATTTGAGCTTCAGGATTAGAATAAACCTGCAATGATTTTGCCATTTTCATTTGTAAGTTTAGGGCACTGATCAGTATTAAGGAAAAGAATATCACATAAAAAAAAATTAAGCCAACATATCATACAACATGCTTTTCTGAAGTATATGTCATGGTTCAAAGTGTTGAACTATGTCTTATGTGACTATTGGTGCATCAATTTTCCACATGTACCATAATATCATGTCTGCTAAAATTTGACGAGGAAATGGTCTCTTATGGCCAATTACATAACTTATTCGTGCATGAAAATCATAATTTCCCACATATGTGATAGTTGAAAAAGGATAGGGACCATCCAAACTTCTCCCAATGCAAAAGTTGATAAGATGAAAGAAGTCACTCTATGTGCTCACTATTCAAGAAAAGGATACAATTAGAAAAAGAAGGGCATACAGAAAAGCTTTTTTGACCAATAGAAATATTGACATCTTATGGAATTCAAATATTGACAAAGTAAAATCCTTTGTTGAAAAATAGTGCATTGACCATGTATTATCACTGGAGCATTATCAGAAAATTAAGAGTTCACTACCCAAGCATCAAACATAGCTTATTCAGTACACGATTATAGTTTTTTCTTTATATCTGATAGTTAAAATGTATTTGGGGGGGGGGGGGGGGGGGGGGAGGGGATTCAACTGCACTTCTCCCAGTGTAACAGGTAATAATTGATGGCTTGTTCATTAAGGCATTCTATACCCTTCACTTCTGAAAAAAATCAATACAACTCTGGAAAGAATAATCATGCAAAAGAACTATCTTCCGTTATGCCGCCAAAATAGTCATTTATAAGGCGTCTGTCAAATTAATCAAATAACGAACACTAGTGTCATAATCGGCATAAAGGAAGCAGGTACGTACAGTTCTATCAGTTACAACGCGAAACATTCCTGGAAGCGAGATACCTGCCCCACTTCCCATTGTAACGCCGTCCAAAATAGCCACCTGCACATAATGATCAATAAATACTTCACTTAAACATGTCTGCTAAAGTTTGTTAAAAAGTTAATTCAGAAGTCAAATTTTAAGATGATGCAATGGCCTACTATGTCAGACTCTGAAATATTGCATGTCTTAGCTATTACTTAAAGCAAATTATATGCTTTCATAATACTGTGTTTGTCTTCCAAGCATCTTTGACTCCTTTCTTTCTAAACAGTCCACCAAATGCAGGCGGGGACAATCTTTTATCTCTCCTTCTGAATGGATGAGTTACCATATCTGGTCATGTGGTAGTGTCACACTGTTGTCATTTTTTAGAACGTAACATTGTTATATATAATCCAGCTGCACCAAAGTAGTTCAACATCCATATTTAAAAGGGTGATACATGAAGATTCCATGTCCTTACTTTACTACAAAGTTCCTAAGACATCAACAAAAGAGTCTACATCTTCCATGTATTTTTGTTTACACAAGAAAAAAAAAACCAGACATTGCATTTTCATTTTCTGAATAGTGCTGTGTCATAATATTGTTTTGAAGAGAGGAGGTTGGAGAAGTGCACAGAAAACAAGAGTAAGTTAAGTGACAATCAAAAGATTTAAAAGGATGCATTGACTACTTCTAGCCGCACAAATCTTAATACAGAAGGAACTTAGCCATGGTTTCTGAAGCAAAATTCTAGTCAAGGAAGTCTAGTTCCCTTTTCAATGTTCCAAACAGTTCATCACTTAGACTTTGCTACACAAAGTAATGACCATTTTACTCAAGGTGTGCAGAGCTGAGAAAAAAGGTCAGCAAATTAAGTTACTGAGAACGCTGGTAGTGGAAAATGATTTTACCAAGACGGAGTATCTTTCCAGTATGCAGTAGCAAATCTATATATGGATTTTTATTATGTTTTAGGCCATGACAATATTGTCGAAGAAGTCGCACCTCCCATACAGTTTTGATGTCTTCCAAGTACATATGGTGTATATAAGTTTTTTTGAAACTGGTAAGATTGTATTCTTCAGCATTAAGGGCATGTTGGTCACCACCAAAAAGTGTCAGTTATAGTTGTGTATGGTGTATATAAGTTTTACTGAGCAGAGTCTTGACATATTTCTACCTAATACCTATATGTTGTGTTTCCTTTTAAGACTTATATGTTGAGTTAGACAGTAAAATGTGCAGACAGATAATAATGAAGTGATAGTTCAAACAGAAATTTAAATCCAATGCTTTGATACAAGCGGTGAAGCAGAGGAACATCTATCGAGATCTCCCAATAAGAGAAGGGAGATACAACATTTTGATAAGAAAACTCAATATCCAACCTCACTGACAATGCAATATGAAAAGAAAAGGAAAGAGTACTACTTACATTTGGCTTGAGATAGGTTCCTAACAGGTAAACGAATTTATACAATGTCTGGAAGAACTTCTTGCATTCCTCAACCTTCCCTGCAGAAAAGTGCATCTAAATCAAAATGTTTGCCAACAGTTTGACAGACAATAACTTAAAAAATTAACTATTTATCCTTAAAAGCAAAGGAGTCTGTGAGCAAGTGCAGGAAATGCTCTGGTATTCTCCTCAAACTATAGAAATTTACAAGGTTCATCTAGGACTTCAGTTGCAATATAAAGTAAAATACCAGCACTAAGAAGAAGCTGAGTCGATAAAATATATTGTTTTCGATAAGCGTGGTGTCCGGACCAGCTTGCCCCCACCTCGACTAATTCCACGGATTACTTGCTATCTCCCACAAGCAATAGGTACGAGGTAACTCTCTCTACCAAGGTTTAGATAAATAGGACTCATCACATATTGTTTTGTCTCTGTTGGATTTGACGTGAGACCTCATGGCTCTCCTCCCATTTCATTGACTACTACACCGTACCCTTGGGGCAGTAAGTCGATAAAAATATTGATTATATTTCTGAGCCCGACTCATTTGGTGAAGACAAGGAGAGGTTCTCAAAAATGGCATCTTGTCTTGTCATGATCATTCTGCTAGTTTCCTCTTATGAAGCAAGAAACTCAAACAAATTACATAGATTAACAGTTTGAACAGTGGGATTAACAATGACCCATTCTTATTCAGTAGGTTGTTGGAAAGAATTGTTCTGGTTACGTATTCAATTTGTTTCTTGTAGAGCTCCTCATTTTGACAATTTGCAAATGTTACACCTTTAGTAAAAACACAAACAAGCATTTCTCTAACACAATAATCCCACTGTTCCATCTTATGTGGCAGGGTACAGAGTTCAAGGGTAAATCTAGATAATATTTGGTTGTCGACTGGGACTTAAATTCTTCAAGTATTTTTAAATAACATTTCATGTTTGAAACATACATTAAAGTCGATAAGTGTGATAGATAATAATTCTAAATACATAAAAAAATATTTAAGAAAAGTATGGTCAAAGAAAACGTCTTTAACATATAGCAATGGTGCCACATAAAATGAGAAGGATTAATAATATTTTATGTCTAGCTTACTCGCACTTCTACTAATCTAACCAAATACATGTCATTTATCTCCCCCACAGTTACCGAGTAACTTTGTCCAGCATAAAGGATCACCTTTGGGTTCAAATTCCAATAGATGCACCCAAAGGTGTGGCTTTGTCTCTGTTGGAATTTGAATAGTCGTCTCCATAGTCCAATCCAACTCTATCGCCGGTATGTCACACCCTTGGGTGCCTCTAACACATTAATACTCATTAACTTTGGGTAATATTTACACCCAAGCAAGTGGAAAACAGAGAGGAGTTGATCATAAGAAAAAATTAATCAATTCCAAAATCTTTGCTTTAATCAAAAACTTCAGCATAGTTGTACTTGATCATTAAAAAAAATATAAGCCAGGGAGTAGTTGATCATCGCAGGGAATATTTATCAGTCGCACTTAGGAAATTACACCTTGAAAATGATACAACACAAGAAAAAAGAAACAAAACTAAAAGCAAACACACACCTTCATTAATCAACTCATATAGTGTGACGACGTCTGCTCCGGAGCAGAATGCCCTGCCATTGCTCTGCAATAAATTCAATCAAAAACTTCATTATTAGCTAGAATGTCCAAATTTCATAAACTAAACTCTGATCCTTCAAAATACTTCCTCCACTTCAACTTGTTTGCCTGCTTTTGACTAGGCACAGAGTTTAAGAAGATACAAATGACTTTCATATCTTGTAAATTGTATAATGTAATCTTAAACTAAAGAAATGTAACAAAATGTAGTTAACTTGGAACAAACTAAAGAGAAAAATAAAACCAACAAAAGATATTAACAAACTAGGAAGATAAAAAGAAGCTATTTTTAGTACAATGTATCATTACCTTCATCATTACAAATCCAATATCTGAGTTTTCCTCCCAAGACTCATACAATCTACTTAATCGACCAGCCTAGCATTCAAAATAGGGTCAATTACAGCTTTACAAAAACATAAACAAGCAAATTCTTCAAAAGGGTAAAATGCCGAACCATAGAAGGCGTAAGAGCATTAAGAGCAGATGGTCTATTTAAAATAGCTGCTCTTGATTTAGCCCTTCCTTCAACCAAAACCTGCAACAACAATAACTAGTAAATAGGTGTTTCGCTTCAACAAATTTAGTAAAGCATATTTGTATCAGCACAAACAATTTAATTACGAAAAATATTTAATAAAATGAACCTGTTCTTGAAGATAATCGGCATAGCTGGGTTGAGCAGAAAACTGTCTACAATAATGATTTGAGAGGAAGAAGATCGAATCATTTCTCCGAAAAGTTTTACTCAGTGATAGCAAAGCTTTCAGTTTATGCATTTTCATTCTCTCTCTCTTTACTCTCTGTGTTTTCTCCTCAAGCAAGCTGCACAAATGGAGATTTGGGGTTTAGGGCTTTTGACAAGAATGAAATGAAACAAAATAAATATTTAAAAAATAAATAAAAATAATGATAATAATTTTTAAAAAAAAAGACATAAAATACGATTGACTTGTGATCGAACAAGGGTTACGATAGAGTGGTAACTACCGTTCCATCTTTAATTAGCAATCTCAATTCAAGTCTCCTTTGGTATGGAGCATGCTTTACTCGTAATGAGACTTTCTTGACACGAATTCATTCAGATTTAATCTGGGGGAAAAAATTATGAAGGTAAATATAACAAAAATTAAGTATCGAAAATCTTATCTAAAATTTTTTGTCATTTCTTTCTATTTTTCCTCTGTTTAAGAATGTTGTCAATACGGATAAAAATATTTTTTCAAAAAAAATATGTAAGTTTCTTATTTATTTATTTGTAGTTGTTATTCGAATAAAAAAAATTATTCTAAAAATAAGTAGAGAGTAGGATGTGAGCTATTGGTGCGGGAGGGGGAAGGAGATAGGTTGAAGATTGAGGAGGACATAATTAATGAAGTTTTGTAGAATTTATTTTATCTATTTCATTTGAATCTTATGGTCTTATTTGTAGCATAATTGGTAGCAATTTCTTTCTTGTACTCTCTTTTTGTTTCTTCTACTTCAGTAAACTTATAAAGGAGTTGAACAGATCGAATAAAGTAGTTTAAATTTGTTGAAAATCTATCCAAGATCTGATTGATGGCTACTTTCAATTCAAGTGTCACTTATTTTAACACAACTCAGACTAATGTCATTTTCTTTATTTATAAGGAAACTAATTTTTCTAGAAAAAATTATTTTTAAAAATTTTGATCTATCAAACATAAGAAAATTGGAATTTGAAAGTATTTCCCATATGCGAAACAAACCCTAATTGTTCTCCTATGTCTTTTCTCCTTTTTAATTATAAAAAGTTTCATCCAACTACTTTTTAAAAAAATAATAAAATAATAACATTTATAATAACAGATAAAATAAAGGAAAAAAAGGATTAAATATATCCTAAACTATCGTAAATGGTATGCAAATACCCTTCGTCATGCTTTTGGAACATTGGTGCCCCTGCCGTCATATTTTTGGGACATTGGTGCCCTTGTCGTCATACTTTTGGGACATTGGTGCACATGCCCCTTCATTAGAGTGACGGGCATATATGCTCTAATTTATGCACTACAGGGACACCAATGTCCAAAAGAATGACGAAGGGCATTTGCATACCATTTACGATAGTTCGGGGGTATATTTGTCCTTTTTCCCTAAAATAAATAGTCATAACTCATAAAGATACCATTAAATAATTATTTTTCTTTTATATGGTTGTTTCATTATTATTATTAGGGATGTTTATGGTTCACATTGGATTTGTCTTTAGTTAAAATTTAAATCAAATCAATTTAATCAATTTTAAAATGTCAAAAATTAAATCAAACCAAATCAAAAAAAATAACGGTCAATTTGGTTATTTTTGGTTTCATTTGGTTTTGTTAGTTTTTTTTTTGTTCGAAAATAATAAGTTTACCGAGGACATAGGCAACTCGATAGACACGAATATTTAGTACATGAATAATTCACAAAAAAGCTATTAGGCGAACAAAGCGAATCATCCAATGTACCAACTTTCAGAAGCCATCAAAAATTCATTGTCAATAGCATAAAGTTGGTTCAATATGCTGAAGATCTCAACATCTTATCGATACACTTTTCAATAAACTTACAATTTTAAATATTGAGAAATTACTTCAAAAAAAAAAACAGTCAATATTTTCATAGTTAAAACTAATCAATTGTCATCTTCTTCAACTTAAGCTTTAAATTATTCAATGTTGTGTTAGAAAATTTATAAGAACAGAGAAAGTAATGTTTAAAGTAATAAATATTGAGGAATTTAAACTTACGTTTTAATAGTTGGGCTAAAATTTTATGCATCTTTTTATGAACTTATTTATAACGACGGTATATGTCATTTTGCAAGTATTTTTATCATTTACAAAGACTTGAGCAATGTCTAATTTTTTTGCTTGAAGGTTAATAAAGTACAACAACAAACAATAACAAAAATGCCAAGTGTTATCTATAAGTGGATTCTAGGAAGATGAGTGGTGTGTATACAAATATTATTTTTATTTTATGAAGATAGACAAGTTATTTTTAATAGACCATTGGCTTAAGCAAAATATATAAAAACAGGTTTTAAAAAAGAAATAAATAATAAATAAAATTAGTAGCGGATGTTGTCTATCAAATAACGAAATTTAAAATTGAATTTTAGATATATGTACAAAACAAATCATAATGTATAGTTGGCTCATTATGTGTAGAAATTTAGGAGAAGATTTGGGAGATTTCATCTTGATTGAATATTGAAAGTTCAACTTTACAATGAGATGTATACCTCTATTATACTAGTACCAATGCTAACAACTTCCTCTAACAAACTTTCTAACTAACTACTTTTCTAACAGAATCTCATTGTGTTAATTAACTAAGAATTACAAGTAATTAATCAATTAACTAGCTACTGTAATTATCAATCAATGCTACTATCTTCAATATTCCCCCTCAAGCTAGATGTATTGAAAACATTTAATACACCTAGCTTGGCTAGTAAAAAATCATGTTGAGATCTTCCTAAAGCCTTTGTCAACAAATCAGCCTGCTGATCCTTGGTGTTAATATAACTTGTCTTGATCAATCCCTGTTGCATTCTTTCTCGAATAAAATGACAGTCAATCTCAATGTGTTTGGTCCTCTCATGGAACACAGGATTTGCTGCTATCGCCATTGCAGCTTTACTGTCACAATGGATGGTAGTTGGCTCATGCACAGTCATTCCTAGTTCCTTAAATAGGTTAGTCACCCAAACTATCTCAGCTGTCAAAGCAGCTAAGCTTCTATATTCTGCTTCTGCAGAACTTCTGGATACTGTATTTTGCTTTTTCAACTTCCATGCTATTAGAGACTTTCCATACTTCAAAAGATAACCAGTCACTGATCTTCTGCTATTTGGACATGCAGCCCAATCTGCATCACAGAAGCCAGTGAGTTGTGTTTCTTTATCAGAACTCATCAGTATTCCCAGTCCTGGTGCTGCTTTGATGTATTTAACTACCTTCAATGCTGCATTCCAATGAGAAATTGTTGGGTTTTGCATAAATTGGCTGAGGCACTGAACTGAGAAAGCAATATGAGGCCCAGTATTTGTTAGATATAGTAGTTTGCCAATCAATCTTTGGTATCTATTTATGTCATCAAACATTTCATTAGTGGCATCAAAATCAGCACTTGTAAGCCTCATATTATTCTCCAAAGGTGTTGATGATGGTTTAGCTCCTGATAATCCTGCCTCGGAAACTAGCTCCAATGCATACTTCCTCTGGTTCATGACAATGCCTTGTGCTGATCTACAAAATTCAATTCCCAAAAAATACCTCAACTCTCCCAAGTCCTTGATCTTAATATGAAGATGCAACACCTGTTTAGTCTCCTGTATCAATGTACAGTCATTCCCTGTAATCAACAAATCATCCACATATACTAATACTATCACCAATGCTGACCCCTTTCTTTTAGTAAACAAGGAATAGTCTAAATGGCTTTGTGTGTATCCAGAACTCAATAAGGCATCAGTGAGTTTTGCATTCCATTGCCTAGAGGCTTGCTTAAGACCATATAGTGATTTCATATGCTTACAAACCTTATGTTCCCCCTTAATGGTGAAACCTTTAGGAAGTTCCATATAAACTTCTTCAATTAAATCACCTTGTAAAAAGGCATTAAAAATATCCATTTGAAATATTTGCCATTTCTCACTTGCTGCAATAGCAATAATAGCTCTAACAGTAACCATTTTCACAACAGGTGAAAATGTCTCTTGGTAATCAATTCCTTCAGTTTGACTGTAACCCTTGGCCACTAGTCTAGCCTTGAACCTGTCAATTTCTCCACTAGCCTTGTATTTGATTTTAAACACCCATTTACATCCAATGGTATGCTTCCCTGAAGGTAAATTCACAACCTTCCAAGTACCATTTTCTTCTAAAGCAGTAATCGCTTGCTTCATGGCTTCTATCCATCTCTGATCTTTAATAGCCTCCTCATATGTTCTTGGCTCAATTTCTGCAGACATCTCACTCAAATAAGCCTGATAAGGAGCAGACAAATGGTCATAAGAAACATAATTAGATAAAGAATAAGGATGTGCTGAATCAACCACATGTGTGACATAATCCTTCATCCATGCAGGTGGATGAGATGTTCTTGATGAAGTTCTGGACATAGGAACATGTATAGCAGTATCTTGACTAGTATCATGTACTGTTCCATTACTATCACCTTCCTCAACAACATTATCATCATTGGGAACATGTTCTTGATCTTGTACACCTGGAATCTCAATATTCGTTGGTATGTGAACTTCTGTATTATCATGATCATGGAATGGCTGTTCAATAAAGAGTGGTACAGAACTATCCTTTAGCTGACTGAATGGGAACAAGGTCTCTTTAAACATAACATCTCTATTTACCACAAATCTTCTCAGACTTAGATTGTATAAGAGATATCCTTTCTGAGTCAATGAATACCCCATCATGACACAAGTATCAGCCCTTGCAGAAAATTTATCATCCTTGATGGATTTAGTTGCATAACATAAGCATCCAATGGTCCTTAGATGATCTAACTGTGGCTTAGTCTTGTGAAAAACTTCATAAGGTGATTTTCCCTTCAGTACACTTGTGGGCATTCTGTTGATCAGATAAACAGCAGCTAACACACACTCACCCCAAAATCTAATAGGAATAGACCCTTGAAATCTAAGAGCCCTAGCGACTTCAAGAATGTGTCTATGTTTCCTCTTTACTACTCCATTTTGTTGTGGAGTATGTGGTCAACTACTCTCATGGACAATCCCCAAAGAGACAAACTGTCACGACTGGAATCTAGACCCCCGACGAGACCGGTGTCGTTGACCTCTCAGAGGTCGCAAAACAAGCCTACTTACGTCATACTTACTTTACATAGGTTAATTTTAGCGAAAAATTTAAAATTTTTTGTTCTTTAAACATGCTTGCCAAACATTCTTAAAATTTTATAATCGTTCATCATCAACCATCTAACATTAAAGAGATAAACAACTGAAAGAAATAGTTCATAAGTCTTAATTGTATAATTGCCAAAATGGCCCAAATACAAAGTCTGAATAAAGAGCAGGAAAGAAACGCTGGTGGAACATGCTCCACTAGCTCAACTCTAAAACTACGCTAGAATATAAAACAGTAGTATCCTCGAAATCATGAGGACCTACCAAACTCCGGATGAATGCTGACGTCCGGATAGCTGCAACAATGATCCTGCAACTCTATCGACCACCAGTGCCTGCACCTAAAATAGTATAGATGTATAGGGTTAGTACACACTTGTACTAAGTATGGGTATATGCAAGTACACACCAAGGACATGCATGAGGCTCTTTCCTAACGACATGATTTTTGGAAGTCAAGTCAGTAGACTTGCCAAACTGAGATTAGGAAAGTTAGTGAACTTTCCAAATTGAGTTAGGAAGGTCATGCCATGAGAGTAACATGCATCATTATAAATATCGTATTGCACACAACACATAACATCTTCATATAGCACATATCATAGCACATAACATATAACACAATAGCTTCTTTCGTATCATTCATTAGTATGCCATGAGACCTTGGAATCATGGACTTAACATTAAGACTTTCCAAAATGAGGGCTCAACATATGGGACCTCAACTAGGGAGTCTTCATTAGCAAACACAGAGTCTGCTTCATTCATTCATACGTACTTCATTGCATTTCATTCATAGCCAGTGTGAACACCAGCTATACCTAGGGTGTAGTTTAAGACTTTCATCGGGTTTGCTGTGCAATGATCAGGAATAACCTAATGACATTACCTGAGTCTAGCTCACCTCTTGATTATCCTATCCTAACACCTTCGGTATCATTCATTTCTTTATGTGCTTCATTTGAGGCTGGCCTCATTCATTCATTGGGAACTTTAACTTTAACCGACATAGATCATGTGAGCATCATGAAATCCAGTGTCTCCCCCACACCAAAAAGAGGTGGAATCACCGGCCAAGGTAACCCAAAACATGCTAGCGTACATGGGAATTTAACCCCGCCAGATCCCTATATTGGCAGTATAGGTTCGAAGACCAGGAGATATAAGGAGACCCATACCCGGCAAGCCAGACAGTCTCATCTAATGAGAGTTACGTGAACCTCCGCCCTTCCCAAAAGAAGGCATCATCGCTCATAGCTAGTCTATCGGTGCTCAGTATAAAGTTCCATTACATTCAACTCATACGTCATGGAAGCTGGCTTCAAGTATGAGGACATCATAGCTCAATAGATGATTTCTCATCTCATCATTAGTATTAAGTGTGTTAATCTCAATACTTTCATTAGAGTGTTCATAGAGACTGATCTCTTCATTAACTTTACACTCTCATAGGTGAGTACGTTTTGGTAACAAGTACTTAGGCTCATTTGAGATTGTCCTCATCTTTTACATTAGCCTCATATCATGTTGTCACCACATTCATTAACATTAGCACAATTGCTCTTCATAATTACTCACCCCATTTTACGTGAAAGTTCATTTCATCATATGCCAATGTACTTGGCCATTGGTGTATTTCACACTCTTACTTAACCCTTCTAGGGTTTCTTCATTTCTTTACATACATCTTAGGTTCACTTATTTTTAAGCGTATGCTAGACTTATGGGTCTATACATACAAGCCATGAGGCTTCATTCATAGTTCGTTAAGTGACTCATGTTTACCCAAGATTATGTGGTACAAGACTTATGCATCTTGTAGATATGCCAAGATATTAATTTTGATCTTTAGAGGCAGCATTCATTAAGTATTTACTTACGTATGACTTATATGTCAATACGGAATTGGGCAAGGGAACCCAACTTCGAATCCCTAGGACAATACTTAGTTAATTTTCTTTCACCTAATTTTGGATTTACATTTTGGCTTGGGGAACCCGATTTCGAACCCCCTCACTAACATTATTTTTTCCTTTCTTTTTCCCTCTCCTAAATTCACCTTAGGCGTTTTAAGCATTAGGGGATCCGGGATCGAACCCCCATAGCAACATTCATTTATTTCTCTTTTTCCTAAGTTTTTTTTCATGTTGGCCTAGAGGAGGTGGGTTCGAATCCCACTCCTCTCATTATTATTATTTTTATTTATTTCTCTCCTTGTCTCATTTTTCAGCCAAGAGGTGGTGGATTCGAATCCCACTCCTCCCATTATTTTTATTAATTTAAAATTCCCCTCTTACTCTCTTGTTTGGCCGAGAGTTTGTGGGTTCGAATCCCACACCTCTTTTTTTTTTTTTAGCTTTCATGTAGTGAGGTCTTGGGTTCAATCCCCACTGACCTCACATATTTTAAATATATTTTTAAACCTCTCAACCTCAAGTATTCTGGCCGAAAAATTCCATCACCAAGTGCTGGAAATTATATTAAATTTTTAGCCTTTATTTAACAACATCCATACGTTCGTTTTGAGGTACTTTCACGATTCGTTTAACACATTCTTAGGTGTAGATTCATTGTTGTTTTAGCTTAGATTTTTCCACTTATGATCAGCCACCTTACAATTCATTTAACATCACAATTTACACACCTTATGCACAATAATTCCAATCATCAAACAAGCCATTTTAAGACTTCAAAACGGAGAACAACAACAAACATTTTACACATTGCACCACATCATTTTCGGTTGACATCATTGAACATGCTTGCTATTTCCAAACATAAAATCACAAGGAACATCATATTTCACACTTAGCTACCAGCAACCATACCAACAACATGATTTCTAAACTAATTTAGATTGAAATCGGAAGAAGACTAGGGGCAAGGAGTTCAACATTCAAGGGGACAACCCTAGTTTCATATGTCGACTTTGTAGAAAGAAATTCCTCTTAGAGAAAGGATTCCAAGAGAGAAAACCCATACCTTGTTGTAGCTTTCCACACCTTCCAAGTGCTGCCCAAATCCTCCCATAAACCTTCAGCACAAACCCGTCGAGAAGATGATGCAAAGTTTTCGTTTCTTAAGTTAGCTTGCTTGCTTGTATATTTTTTTTTGTAAGTTCTTTGAGTTTAGAGAACTTTTGATTGCTTTCTAATGTTTTTATCTTCTGTTTTTGCAGCCAAGAAAAATAATTTGGATGAAAGAGAGAGAGATTTAGGCTTGAGGGAGAGAGATAGTGTGAGATAGTACATCGTAAAACTAGGATAGTTGGCAAGACTTAGTCAATTTTAAAAAAACATTAATTAATAAGTAAATAAATAATAAATAATAAATAATAATAAAATCTGATTTTCCTTTTTACATCAGCCATTAATTATAAATTTATTAAATTAATTCACCAATAATAAAAAAAAATCACATTAAATCCTTGCTCCCACCTAGGTTCGAACTCGGGTGGAGCAAGACTTCATTTCAAGAGACCAATTTTGGCTCTCTCTCCCCAAAATTCCCCTACACTTTATTAAATAATTAATTAATTATATATTTAGGATAATTACGATATTACCCCTAGCCTGGTAAAAGACCATTTTACCCTTAGACCCTCAAAACTTAAAATTTTTTCTTTTTAAGTCCGGTAAAGACTCCTTCGATTAAATATTCATTTTCGAGAGCCTTACTTGGTTGGTTCCAACCTTTCCAAGCTCAACTAACTCCCCAAGTTAGTTAGATTGGTCGTAGTAAGGGTTCTGAGGTCTGGTTCTACGCGTAACAATCCGTGTGAACTTTGGTTTAATCGCAAGCATTCTTGAGACCTTAAGTATTTATCTTATTCATTTTTTTAGGGTTGTTACACAAACATAGTATTACATTCACTGTTAAAAAATTCTGTGCCATTATCTGATCTCACTCTTTTAACTTGCCTATTGAATTGAGTTTTCACTAAAGCAAAGAAAGACTTAAAAGTAGCAAGAACATCACTTTTAAATTTCAGCAAGAACAATCAGACCATTCTTGAATTATCATCAACAACAGTTAAAAAGAACCTAAAACCATTATGAGTAGCATGTCTATATGGTCCCCATATATCAATATGAATAAGATCAAAAATAGCATCAGTTCTAGATATACTCAAAGGAAATGGAAGTCTGGTCTGCTTGGCTAAGGGACAGATTGGACAAATATCACATATTTCTACAGGAGCATTCTTACACAATTGCTTTAAGACTTTATAAGAAGGATGTCCCATTCTATAATGCCATGTCATGTACTGTGAATCTGCCTTTGTCATTGAGTTTTCATCACCAACATTAGCAGCAACTGCCTTTTTTTTTTAGAGAAATCCCTAGGAAAATAGTACAGTCCTTCCAACTCTTTACCAATCCCCTTCACCTCTCCATTGAAGAGGTCCTGAAATATGCAAAACTCAGGAAAGAAATGTACAGAACATTTAAGTTGTCTTGTTAACTGTGAAACTGATAACAAATCATGTTTAAACTCAGGGACAACTAGAACTTTTTTCAGCATATCACCAGTTGACATCATAGTAGTTCCCGTGTGAGTAACTAGTGTACTCTGCCCATTAGGCAAATAAACTTTCCTCCCTGTGTACTTACTGTCTCTACTGATTTTGTCCAAATTCTCAACATTAGATGTCATGTGGCATGTTGCTCCTGAATCCACTATCCAATGATCTTTTTTGCTAAACAGATCATATTCATTTCTCGCATTCATAACATTATCATGATCTTTATTTCTACAAGAAAATAACGAAAAGTTAAGTTCATTGGAATTACCTGCCATATTGACCATATCTTCAACTTTCTCTTCTTCATTTAGGAGTTTCATTATCTTTTGATATTGATCAGGAGTATATGTTGATTTCATAGCCAGTGCCTGTAATTTTGTTCGAACTGAATTGAAATCACATGATCCTTGTGCATTATAAGAACCATATACGCCCTTATTACCTTCACTGTTTAAACCAAAAACATCTCCACTTATATCATCATCACTTTTATCAACTTACACATTGTTTACTATATTTTTTTCTCTGTTCGAGTTCATCCCTTTTGCTGTATTTGCGAATCTATTATCACCAGTTTGTTCTGACTTCTTTTTGAACTTCCAGTCCTCAGGATATCCCACCAATCTGTAATAGATATTCTTAGTGTGTCCATGGAGCTTGCAATGTTCACAAAACAAATTCCAGTTAACCTTTTTCTTATTATTATAGTTTCCTCCTCTTCCATTGTATTCACTTTTATCTCCATCATTGCGCCCTGTGTTTCGATAGCCAAAATTCCCTTTGTTAGCATATAATGCTGAGGCCTCAATTACATCTCCTCCTGTGCACATACTTGAGGTAGATCTTTGGCTTTCGTCTGCAACTATCATTGCATAAGCTTTACCCACACTTGGTAAAGGATTCATCATCAATATCTGACCTCCGGCAGGACCATACATCTCACTTAATCCCATTAAAAAGGAAAATAATCGCAGATAATGCATATGATCTACATATATCCTAGATCTATCACAGTTACATGAGAGAGGAGGTACGAGAGCATCAAATTCATCCTAAAGCAACCTTAACTTGGTGAAATAAGCAGAAACAGTTAGGTTACCTTGGTGAATTGTGCATATCTCCCTGTGAAGTTGATAAACTCTTGAACCATCCACCTTATCGAACCGCTCTTTTAGATCCTCCCATACTATCGCAGCATCTGAAGCATACACGATTCCATTCAGTAATTCTTTGGATACTGTATTCATGATCCAGGCTAGAACAAATGCATTGCATTTTTCCCATTGTTCTTCCAAATCAGATGTGTAATCACTCTTCTTACAAGTTCCAAGCACAAAACCAAGCTTACTCTTAGCTCGGAGGTTGATAAGCATCGATCTACTCCATAGTGAGTAATTTTCTGAACCAGTAAGCTTGACTGCAGTCAATACTGATCCAGGGGTATCGGATGGGTGAAGATAAAGAGGATGATTCCTCTTTGTTTCAATTGATTCGAGTGTTTCTGGTGCATGACCAAATCGTACCACTGGTGTTTCATTCTCAATCGTCATTGCAGTAAACTGAAGCTCTGTTCAATTGATCATTGTTGAAGAAGATAATCAGGATCGAATTGCGAAATTGAATCAAAGAATTATTGATTCACTGCTCTGATACCATGTAGAAATTTAGGAGAAGGATTTGGGAAATTTCATATTGATTGAATATTGAAAGTTCAACTTTACAATGAGATGTATACCTCTATTTATACTAGTACCAATGCTAACAACTTTCTCTAACAAACTTTCTAACTAACTACTTTTCTAACAGAATCTCATTGAGTTAATTAACTAAGAATTAAAAGTAATTAATCAATTAACTAGCTACTGTAACTATCAATCAATGCTACTATCTTCAATATTATGCCATTAGAAATAACGTACGTTTGAAGGTATGCTTCATTCTGTTTTTTTTTCCGAAGAAGCAAGCTTTGCAACATCTTGACATGCCTCGAGTGTTTTTAATTTTAATGTCGTATTTTTTTAAAAAATAAATAAATTATGGTGTGTATCTCAACTAATTTTAAGATAAATCTACTACCTCTCACCAGTAACTATGTCCATCAAGACTTAAACAAATGAAAAAGAAATGATCAGCTTGTATTTTTACTTGCCAAAAATTAAACCTCATGGTTATGACTTATTCTCGATGAACATCACTCCAATATTATGATTCAAGTCGCGATTCAGACGATGCATAAGTCATACTACTATACAAGTGAGAATCCTAATCAGTTCTGAATTTCAATTTTATGAGTTTTGAATTTCCGTAACAGTAGGAGCAGCTTAAAGTAGTTAGAGGTCTAAAGCGAAATGTTAGTTAGAGGCCTAAATCTAAATAAACTTCACGTATACTTATTTAATAATTATTTTTTAACTTTTATATTTATAATTAGAGGCCTAAAATCTAAATAAACTTCATATGTATTTATTTAAAATTATTTTCTAATTTTTAGATATAAATTTTTGCTTAAAATTTCTTTATAGATGACTTCTTCTTTATAGATGATTTCTTCAAAAAAAAAATTAAATTATTATTATTAATTTTAGGTAAGATTTTATTAATTCACACTCTTTTATTAGGGTCATTACTATATGAATTGTCAACAAAATTCTTAGTAATAAGTTAACAAACTTTAAATAAAAAGAAGAGTTAAAATCATAAAATTTTGATTCAAAAAGCTTGATAACTTGGTATATCCTATTTTAATATGTTTGTTCTATTGCTTGAACATTTAACAAGAAATAAAAAAAATTGTAATTTACTTTATTCAACACCTTTGGATTATTGATTCATTTTGACAGACTATTACTTTACCATATCAAAGATTTAAGAAAAAAGAATTTAAACAGATAAATAATATGAGTGTTAGCAAAAATTAATTGATTTCTTCTATACGAAATGATAGTTAAGAAGTATTATTATTTATTTAAGGGAATTGTTAAGAAAAAGTAAAAAAAAAAAGAGTAAAAAGGAAGAATGGGACTATATATAGGAACCCATTATAATTAGTGGCCTAAAAATAGGAAAAGGAATAATGAAGAAATTCTTGACTTGAGAATAATGTCCCAAACACTTTAGTTTTGAGTTAAGATTCTAAAATTCCATTTCCCTAAGAAGAATCTCACCTTTTTTTCTTAAACCCTAACAAGTCATTTTCTTACTATAAGGAATATCATTCTGTGGTCATTGCTATATATCCCCTTTTATTTAAAGCCAATGCCTTCACTCTGGGGTCAACAACTACTCACCAATTCCAATTCCACATCTGTCCAATTTGTTAACCGATCAGAAGTTGTGATTTAAAACATATGATATGAATGAAGCATATGATATGAGTTAATAATGTGTATATATATTCAATGCACTTTTTAAATATGAATACATTGTTTGAACTAAAACTACTGGTTCTATTGAATTTTAACCTAGGGCGAATAATTACATGAAAAATATGGAGTACATGAATCCATGATGATCTCTCTGTAAAATATTCTCTAAAATACTATTATAATATTATCTGATGACACTAATGTTAAAAGAAAGTTAAATAGTACACTTGGTTGAAAGTTGAGTTATTTACCTTGAAAACTAGAGATCGATTATCATTAAATATATTATCTCTACTGATGCACCCATGATCTAGAAATTCTAGATTCGTCTACCCTAAGACTAGTTTTGTTTTTGTAATTGGTAGTGTGTCATCTGACACTGCTTCATCCAATTTTCTCATATCAAGGGATTCTACATCTTATTCACAACGTAATACCTTATTTATAAAATATAATATTTCAATAAAGGAAATTTAATCGAACCCCCTTCTCCCTAGCTAGCTCTATCTCTACATATATATATTGTAGACCAACAATAATTCTGAATATATTATTATAAGTAAATTTTTAGAACATTTACATGTTTCACACTCTAGCAAACTCAAATATAAGTTGAGCTGTGATAACAAGTCGACACTGTTTAAAAAAGTTTATGTTATATATACGTGTTATATACTGTTCGAGCATTGACTAGTTTCCCTACCAATACCATCATCTCCCTAAGATGATTCGAAATGCTCTTTTTTTTTTTTGATAATTTTATTAATGAGTTTCTATCTTATACTATAAAGTAAGATTAAATTTAATATAAGAGCATTAAAAAGGAAATGCAAGTACAAGAAAGAACAAGAGCACATGTTCTCTTTTCTTTAAAGTGGGAGAATATAAATCATGAAAATAACATAAAGAAAGCAACAAAATATAAATAGATTGGAAATAGTAAAGGCAAAGGGTACAAACCAAAGGAACCAGAAGCAGTCATTAAAATAATTGCTTTATTGCAACATCAAAAGAAAGGCAAACTTAAGTACTTTTTAATATGTACCATGACAAGAAAAGAGTAATTTGGGTTATTTTATTAAATTAGAAAAATATGAAATGAAGTTTTACTAGTTATTTATGCTTCTTCTAATTCAATGTATATATTACTTTTCAAAAATATTCAATTACATAAGTTGTTCTCCTATAAACTTTGATGTGACAAAATATTCAAGTTATGTCAAACAAGCTTATCACATAATTTTAATATTCTCTACCATCATCACTATTATTATAATTTATACATAAGTCTAATTAATATCTCAAGCTTCGAGTTCATCTGAATCTAATACTTTTAACACGAAATATATATTTATTTACAAAAATCAACTAAAATTGCATCAAATAGTAGATCTCAACCTATACACTTAAAAATATAATGCGAGTTTGAACAAATAGAATTCAAAGTCTGAATCTGTCATCTATATATACTCTCTTCGTTTTAAAAAAATGATATAGCTAGTTTGACTTGACACGAAATTTAAGAAAATTATAACACTTTTTAATACTGTAGTCCTAAAATAAAGTTGTATCAAATATACCAAAATATTATTTAATCTCATAGCCTTAAACATGCCACGTGAAAAATTGAAATTAAAGTATTGTCCAAAAAAATAAAAAGGTTATTCTTTTTTTATACAGATAAAAAGGAAAGTAGATCATTTTTTTTTTAAAACAGAGGGATATTACTGATGGTTTGATGTAGCAACATAAATCAACTATAAATCTTGGACATCATCAATCATCAATAAATTTTACCATAACAGAAGGAAAACTGAGAATGACAAAAAAAAGACAAACAATTTAAAACACATGAATTTCACAAGATAAATATCTTACCTGTAGGGGCTATATATTTTTGGTATACAGTTTCACAATATTATAATCCAATGTATATCTGAAGTTATTAAATTTGAAAGAGAATTTATCATCATAGCTTAAAATGCACATCCTCATTTTCATTCCTATCCACATGCCAGGAAATTTGAGAGAATTTTGCTTTATGCCTTATACCCACTTTACCTAAAGGTTGTAATATATTCCTCCAAAGTGCATAAAATTCCCTAAGATATCAGAATCAGTTGATCTTTTTCTTGAAAGTTCAACTGAAAACTGATGTGCATACCTTGTTCAGAGGTTAGGAATTTTCACTATTTTATAAAGGACAGCCCGGTGCATACAACGTAAACAATTTACCTTAATACAAGCATTAGTACTGCTTCCACGGCTCGAACCTGTGAAGTGTGAACTATATAGGTCACAGAGAGCCAACTTTACTGTTGCTCCAAGACATCTTTGGAACCTTGTTACTAACACTACGTCTACCTAACTACCTTCACGAGGTAGTAGTAAGGTCTGCGTACATTCTACTCTCCCCAGACTTCGCTTGTGGGTTTCAGTACTGGATATGTTGTTGTTGTTGTTAAACAACTAGATAACATACTCACAGGGAATGCAATCAAAAATATAAATGATACTCTTTTTAACTCGTTCTGATATATGCAGTGCAGAAAAAGTACAGCAGATATAAACACATCTCTGCAAAGTGAACAAGCAAGTGGTGCAAAAGAGACTAAGCATTTCATAAACAACTATCTTTGAATTCCCTCGTTTACCCTCCAAAAATATATGAAATGTAAAAAATGGCGTTATCGAGGTTCAGAGATGTAAGTGTGTTATTTTTGCAAGTGAACTAGATACTCAAAAAAACCTATGACAAACAAATTGACATGTATACATATGTTAAACAAACAAACAGGCACTAAAGATCAATGTAAAACTACTATTATATTCTTTCTGGGGTATCATTAGACCAACTTAAGGCTTGAGTCAAGGGGAAGACAAGTACTAATGTTCGAGCAACGAGTTTTCATGTTTTCCATCAGAAAACTATATACAAAAGTAAGTAGTATTATTGTATTCCTTCTTTCAAAGAGATCCGCCCCAACGCCTTGGAGACGGCTGTCTTATACCAATTATAGATTAGGAAATATACATATCTGTAGGCTGATCTTCCCTTATTTTAGTTCCATCTAGGCTGAATTAAGTACCAAACTTGTTGAAAGACAAAAAAGGAACTTGTTCCTTATTCCATTCTTGGCCTTCAGACAAAGCCAAGTAGCAGCATCTCTTGACAATTTTCTTTACCTTTTTATCTTCTTCCTTTTCGGTTACTAAACTACTCGAAAGAATGCTCAACATATTCCAAAAGTTAATATCACTAAATACAGTGCAAGATATTGCATGAAAGTTTCTAAGTTTCCTAAAAACACTGCCCAAAGCAGCAGGGGACCAGGGGCTTCTCCTGAACTTACTTTAAGAAACTAACATAAATTTTCTCCTTAAAACTGAAAGAAAATCTAGTGCTGTACTAGTAGTACAATACCAACAACAATATATCCAGTGTAATCCCACAAGTGGGGTCTGGGGAGGGTAGGATGTACACATACCTTACCGCCTTTTTGAGGTAGAGAGGTTGTTTCCGCTAGACCCTTGACTCAAAAAGAGAATGTTGTACATATCTTAAAAAATGGGGAAGGAATTAATTGGATGGCAAAACATGGATTCCCCAGCATGAAGAAAGAATATCAATAGCAGTGAAATGGGAAAACAACGAGGAAGAAGCTCCGAAATCATGATTAACTATTTTCAATCCAAGGAAAACCTATAGTCAACATAATAGAATAAAACGCGTATATAGGAAATGCTCACTCAACTAATTCTTTATTTAGGACCCCCACAAAGTTTTAAGTGTTCTGTTGGAAAAAACGTTAGACTTTATCATTTTGACATGAAATAAGAGAAGCATCTCTCAACCATTTTCATATCTCTTTCCTTTGTTCTATATCCAATACCGAGTAATTGAAGCTCGAGTCAACAGAATCTTCCATTTGAAAAAGGTGAAATGGTTATGAAGGTTTCAAGAAATTATACATCATTAGATAGTGGATTCTTTCAGTCAGCATCAGAAAAAATTCCAATATTGATTCGCGAATATGGTTCCCAAACTTTGCTAGATGAAGAATATGCGTACACAAAAGTCGCGGGAGGATCAATTCTTTGTACCTATTGTAAGGTGTTTAAGTGTTTCAATAACTTATAGTGCAGAGGAATATCATGCTAGGACCCACAAATATGTAAAACTGGAAGGATGAGATCTCTTTTTGAGCCGGCTGTGAAGATTCGATTGGTTCTAGCGTTCAACTGGGCCTATCCAAGATTCTATGCTTCACCTGGACCCGTCCCTCTTTCTCTTCCCATTCGCTTATAAGAGCTCTTTGGCAACATCTTTGATCTGTGAAGTTGTACAACTAAGGACATACATAAAAGCAGTAGTAAGCAGTTCTCTTGAACCGAGTATCAGGAGCAACAACATTATCATAGTCTGGAGAATACAGAAGAATCATGATTCGCATTTGAAGGGCAAGACTAGACTGAAATCAAGTACAGCAGATCACTTTCAGGTGCGTTATGATTAGCTAAACTACCTATCATGATTCTTTTCCTATTAAAGCGCATCACGAGACTTATTTTCTAATCATCAAAAAGAAGGCTAGAAAGATGTACCATCATAACCACCAGGATAAGAGCATACACCCTTCAACAAGAATGTCTATCCCTGAACGACATCTGTTCCTGCAAGGTGGAAATGGCAACGGAGATTCAGGGCTTGTCCTATCAACTGATGCTAAGCCAAGATTGAAATGGACACCAGACCTCCATGAGAGGTTTATAGAAGCAGTTAATCAACTTGGTGGAGCAGACAGTAAGTGCACACAAATACATCAATTTTGAATAAGCAATTACTTAAGGATGATTTTTCACAAAGATAATTAACTGCAACATTATCCTATTGCAGAAGCCACTCCAAAATCAGTTCTAAAGCTTATGGGGATTCAAGGATTAACCTTGTACCACTTAAAGAGTCATCTTCAGGTTAGTTCTTATTCGCTTTTATGGCATTCAAAATCCACGCAGTAAACAAAACCTTCTACAAGGCCATATTCAGCCTTGAAAACTTTAGCTGCCAACAAAATAATTCCAAACAACAGAACTGGTAATAAGGGGGCAAACCATCTTTTAAATCAACTGCAAGAACTTTTGTTTTGTTTCCATCCAAAACCCTGAAAAATATTTCTTACATTTATATACTCTTAGATAGTGTCAGAAACTAATGTTTTACAAAATGATGGCAGAAATACAGACTAAGCAAGAATCTCCATGGACAAGCAAATGCTAGTGGGGCAAATAAAGCTGGTAAGAAATCAAATACTTCTTACGAAAATTAAAATTCAGAAAATTTATTTCATGGAGAATATGGAACATTCATAAACTGACTGAGTTTGTGAATAGTTGCAGCAGCAGGAGTAGAAAGGATATCTGAGAATAGTGCAACATGTATGAGTAATCCAAGCATGGTACCCCAACCAAACAAGTAAGAACAACAAACATCGACTCCTTAATTTAAACAATTCATCTTTCAATTCTTAGCAAAAAACTTGATTTACGTTATTCTGACAAATACTCTCTGATCTATTCAGAAATATTCAAATAAGTGAAGCAATACAAATGCAAATAGAAGTGCAGAGGAGGCTTCACGAGCAGCTTGAGGTACAAAATTACTGCAGAATTATATTACATATGAGAAATGAGAGCAAAAGCATATGCCTAAAATACTTGTAAAAGATGAGATTTACTGTTTGATGATGTAAAAAACGGAAGCATGATGAGCGTGCTGAAACTTGAAAACAGGCACTTTCATCTTCTAAAAAGAAGATTACACCGGGAAATTAAGTAATGTAAACACATCTCCTCACAATTGTATAGATAAGATAACCAACTGAATATCTTAAACAGTCTTAGCCAACAAGGCTTGTCCACATGTTTGGTTTCAAGAATTAAGAAACTATGTTTGGTTTTTTCTTGTCAAACTTTTAAAATTCAAGGAATTTTTTCCTTGATGGCTTCTAAATGAGGCCTAATTGAACTGATATAGGTACAACGACATTTACAGTTACGGATAGAAGCTCAGGGGAAATATCTGCAGTCCGTGCTCGAGAAAGCACAAGAAACTCTTGGAAGACAAAACATGGAAACAGTAGGATTAGAGGCAGTCAAGGTTCAACTATCAGAATTCGTATCCAAAGCATCCAATCAATGCCTGAACTCTCCATTTCCGAATATAAAAGAGCTATCAGGATTTCACAGCCAACAAACACAAGCTACACAGCCAACAGATCGTTCAATCGACAGCTGCTTGACCTCTCGTGATGGCTCTTTGAGGGACAACACAATGCATGATAACCAAATTGGATTGAGGCATTTCGGCTTTACACCATCTATCGAGAGTAAGGATATTGAAAATGATACCAGGCTACAGCAGACAGAACTACGATGGTGTGACAACCTCAAGGAGAACAGAAGATTATTCTCCCCAATGAACGAGGGTAGAGAAAAAACATTCACCCGAGAGACGAACTGCAATAACTTATCAATGAGTATTGGACTTCAAGACGAAAAACTGAATGGAAACATGAGCCACTCGGATGGAAACTTCAATGGAACAGAGAGAGATGTCAAACTATTTCACCAGGCAACCAACAGAAGTGAATCAGTGCCACAGAGGCACAAATCTTCGCAAGAGTATAAGCTATCATACTTTGAACCTAAACTGGATCTAAACATGCATGATGAAACTGATGCTGCTTCAAGTTGTAAGCAATTTGACCTAAATGGTTTCAGTTGGGGCTGAGGAACCTCACATATAACAAAGGGCAAACCATGAGATCAGAAGACAGGTAATTTGCTGAAAACATTGTCTGAAATAGAGGTCTTCACAGGGGAAACATAGCCTTACGGTTTCTTTGGAAGGAAAAAATGATGTATAATAATTTAAATTCAAGATTTGTTACAATATTGTAACACCATTCTGCTCTTTGTTATTTTCTGATCTCATATTTAACTTTCATCCATAGTTTCATGCCGAAGAGATTATAAACTTTACTTTATATAGCAGTCGAATCTTCCTCAACTCTGAAATTCTTGTTGTATATAAAGTGCATATAAGTTCATAGGTGAAACTCTTCTTAGGAATAAATGAAGAATCCAACAACTCCATATGTAGCAAATAATTTCTCAATATGCCAACTGCAATATGCTTCATAGATTATAATAATCACATCCAAAGTCACTTCAGTTGAATGTAGAATCTCGGAAATCAGAAATCATCCTTGAAATATGTCTAACATGATGCGATAAGAAAGTTACATAAATCCTAGTATGAGTTTTACACCCTTTCAGATAATAATATATAATATTTTCACACGTTATCAATAATCGCTTTCTCTAAGAAAGAAGATTTATTGAACTTCAAAACAGATATAAAGTGAACTTATCTTTCAACCACAACCTAATTATTCTAACATCCAAATTATAAATAAACTATTTGTATCACTCTCATCTTAATGGACAAAACCATGGATAAATTCACTATGTCACCCCACTCCACCATATTTTTTTGATGAAGTAACAAATTTTATTTGGAAAGGGACATGGTTTTCTACAAATAACACCCACTCATCTAGGGGAGAAGCTAGTAAGTGCCTAGGGGTTCATCAGAATCCCCTTGGACGAAAAATTACACTTTATATAGTAAATGTTGAACCCCCTTCGACTTCTTCAATATGCTTACTTCATACTTTGAAACCCCTTAATGAAAATCCTTCCTCTACCACGACACTCATCTATATGTGCAGGAATCATATGGGTGCACCAAAAAGGAATAAGAGAAAAGAAGCTATTGCTCAAGTGTATAAGGTCTTTCTCTACCCCTCAAAAGCTCTTCATGTAGGAATCCTAAGTGCTAGAGGAGCAACATCTCATGCCCTGCATCTTCTTTCAGGCATTTTATCAAACATCAAACACCCACAATGCACACAGTAGTAAAGCTTCAAAGTCATCCATATTAGTGTATAGCAGTATAGGACAATGTGAGAACACAGCATTATGCAAGAAAAATTTACAAAAGCAAAATAAAACAAGCAATTTTCTACATTCTGGAACAAAATATAACCATGATAGGAAAGCAGATTGAGAAATTATGAGTTAATAACTTTGATAGAAGTGTTTCATCCTTAATCAAAGTGTCTCGTTCGAGCATATAGAGAAAATCTTGGGAGTGTCACCTCCAAATGGGCCATAAAAAGCGTGATCCGAGTTTAGTCAGAGCTCCAACAAGGGTTTTGGACAATGGGTGGAAAACCAAAAAAAAAAAAAGACTTTGATACACTCAACTATCAATTTTTTTCACAGAAAGTCATTCAACTTTCATTTTTAATTCAAAAATCACTCAATTATGACTTCTTTGCATAAAAATTTGCTCAACTTATTTAATTGTTTTTTCCTTAAAATTTGCTGACATTAAATTTTAATTTTTAATTAAAATTGTAAGAACCAAATATATATCCATTTAATGATCCGACTTGCTTAAAATATAATATTGAACCTTTTATTTACCATTAATTTCCTAAATCATTTTTCCTTGTCTCCCCATTCTTTCACTCTTTGTTCTTCTCCTCTTTTCTTTTCCTTTTTAATTTCTCAATTTCAACTCTTTTTCATATATCAATAATATATCAACCTCTCTGTTTTTTGTTTAAGTTTCTAAGTAGTATTTTTTTTTTGTTTAAGGGTTCTTTTTAACTGGTTGTGACTGGACATGTTTGTGAGGGGGAATACAGCTAGTGCAGTGTATATTATGTATATTGTGGTTCCTTTTGTTTTCGATTCTCTGTTAGGTGGGTGGACAAGCAATTTAGGGGGAACTTGTCTTGAAGCTGGAGTGGAGCCTGGATTATTGTTTGTCATCATCAAAAAGGGGGAAAATGTTATTTGCAGTTTTGATGATGTAACAAACTCAGGGACCTTGTGAAGGTACCCGGTTCTCAATATGAAGTGTTCGTTGACTGTCAGCTGGAGAAAGTACAAAAGGTTGGTGCACAGTTCCCAACTGCGTCAGAAACGTCAGACCTTTCCAACCAATGGCATGGGTTTAAGGAAAGTGACTTTTCTATACAATGTCATCTTTCCTTAAACTTTCTTTTTAGTTTTTGCAACTTGAAAAAGCACATTCAAGAACTCTTGCAAAGGCTAAGGAAAATCAAGAAGAAGAATCATTCAAGAACAATCGAAACTCAGGCGTACATTGTGTAGTTGTTTGAGAATATATTCTTTCGATCTTACATTGTAAACTGATCCTACATCTATAAAGGAATCAGTGTGGTTTGATCTGAAATTCTAAATCATTATTAGATTAGTGATTTAGTGGGCAATCTGTGAGATTGCTTAGAAAATTCTAAGTTGTTTAGGGTGATAGCTTAGTGGGTAGAGTAATATCTACTTAGGCTCATAAAGCATCAAGCAATAGTGCTATTGCTTGATAGTGAGATTAAAAACTTTTTCTCACACTTTTGTAACCGGTTTCCTTTTGCTTGTGAAGATTAGTGAAACTGTTTTGGAAATCCTGTGAGACAGGTCGTGATTTTACTCCCTTGAGCAAGGAGGTTTCCACGTAAAACTCCTCTGTCTTTTTACTGCATTTACTGTCTGTTATATTTACTATTGTGTGTCAAGGGACCTGGTCCATTGTCTGATAGTGGACGCACAGATTCTAACAGTTCTGCTTATGTAGTACATTTGATAGTTGAATGGTGATTTTAGGCAATATAATAAGATATCAACTCTTAAGATGTGGTGTCTTCACTACAACAAAAATGATCATTAGCGGCAATTAGTTTTTAATTGCCGCTAAATATATAATTTAACGGCAATTGTCACTCTTTGTATATGTCCCTAAAGCCTTTAGCAACATTACTTCTAATGGCACTTAACTAATACCGGTAAAGACTTTTGCACTCTTTATTAATGTCAATATCTAATGCCGCTAAAAGTCATTTTGATTGTAGTGCTTGGTTTATACTATTTGTAGATGATATAATATTGATTGATTATACATGCAACCGAGTGAATGCTAGGTTAGAGTGGGGATAAATATTGAAGTTAAAAGGGTTTAGAATTTTAGGTTAAGCAAGATCAAAACATATTATTTGAAATACAAATTCAATGATGCAATGCAAGAAGAAGATGTGGAAGTGAGGTTTGACACTCAGGTTATTTTCAAGATAGTTTCAAATATCTTAGGTCTATAATCTAGATCGTGGAGACATGATGATATCACATTATATTGATACAGAATGGATAAAACGGAGGCTTGCATTCGGAATCTCATGTAATAAAATGTACCGCTAAAATTTAAATGTAAGTTTTATAGAGTGGTGGTTATAGAAATATAGACCGACTTAGTAGTATGAGGCAGAATGTTGGCCAATCAAGAACTCCCATATTTAGAAGATGCATGTCGCAAAAAGTAGGATGTTGAGGTTGATATGTGGGCATACAAGGAGAAATAAGATTATGAATGAGGATATTTGAGATAAGGCAAGGAAATTATCTCTGTTGTGGACAAGATGAGGAAAATAAGATTGCGATGAATTTGAATATGTGAAAAGAAGGTGGGTAGCCGTGAGGTGTGTGAGGTTGGTTATAGTAGCTACGAGAATATGTAGAGGTAGACCAAAGAAGTATTGAAAAAAAGTGATTAGATAAGACATGACACAAATTCAGATTACCGAAAACATGTCCTTAAATATGAGAGTGTGGAGGACACGTACGCACCAAGATAGAAGGTTAGTTGGCAGTTGAGTGTTGTCTGGTTTTCAAGGTGAGGCGTGTTGGTGTTTGTTAACTAGTATATTATTGTAGTTTTTACTTTTGATATCTATCATAATCTGTTATTAATTGTATTTCAATTATCGTATTATTTTGTTGTTCTGGTTCTTATTTCGTAGGATTATTATTTTTGTTGTACTCTAATAAATTGTTTGGCTGTGTTTTTAAAAATATAAAATTATTAATTTTCTTTAAAAAGTTTGTCTAAAAAAAAAGAAATTGAATCAAATTTCTTTTCTAAAATTATTTTTTTAATAGAGCATTAGATGAAAGAGCAGTGATTTTTCCCGTAATCACTTTTTTTAAAATTTGGTTAAACTTACCATTTTAAATTTCAAATCTTATATTATTTAGGGAAAATTACGCGGATAAGCAAATTTATACTATTTAATTACTCAACATAGCTATAGTTTGCTATAATTATCACTCACGACTAACATTATACATTAATTACATGGGCTGACTTCGAGTTTGTATATAGTCATGTTTGTATATGTATAATTCGCCAAGATATACAAATAAATATGTATAATATACAATTTTTTAGCCTATATACATATACAATTCACCTCTCTCCCACTCTCTTCTCTCTCTCGCTTGCCTCTCTCCTCCCTCTCTCAATCTCACTCGCCTCTGTCCTCCCTCTCCCAATCTCGCTGCCATTTATACAAATATATATGTATAATATACAGTTATATACACTTATATACATATACAATTCACCTCTCTCCCACTCTCTGCTCTCTCTCGCTCACCTCTCTCCTCCCTCTCTCGATCTCGCTCGCCTCTATCCTCCCTCTCTCAATCTCGCTCGCCTCTATCCTCCCTCTCCCAATCTCTCTTGTTATATATACAATTATATATGTATAATATACAATTATCTAACCAATATACATATACAATTCACCTTTCTTCCACTCTTTTCCCCTCTCTCTCGCCTCTCTCCTCTCTCTCTCAGTCTCGCGCGCCTCTCTCTTCTATATAACATGTAGCTACAAATTGTAATTATCAAACTATAGTTATGGAGAGTAATTAATTATTTTTAAGTGGCTATATGTGAAAGTTTCCCTATTATTTATATAGATTATACACAAATATTTTTACAAATTTGTACAAAATTCACTTATTTTCTTAGAAAATATTAAATATGGAACACATGTTCCTTCTTGCCGAATTAATAAACCCTAATATGTATTATTTTTCGTTTGTCAATATAATAGTAACCACAAGTTTCTCACATTTTAAATAATTCGGTATTTGTTGTCAACAGCTATATATTAAAAATTTAATCTAAACTTAAGTCAGCATTGTTTCTTAAGCTAATATCCCACGTTTAATTTTAAAAATATATAATCATATACACATCAAGGAAAAGAATACCATTATTTTCTCCTATTTTTTTTCTTTTTTTTTAGATTAAAAACAAATATAATCAAATATGTGGCGTACTGGATGGGGCTACTTTTCTCGATCTTAAGCATAGTATTGAACCTTGTGTATGAAAAAAAATCCTTAATAGGAATGAGGGCCCTATGCAATGTGATTCAAAAATAGCCTAACTCTAATATAAATATCGAACACCAAGCGAGAAAGAAAAAGAGTAATATATACTAAAAATAAAAATGAAAATATAGAAGTAATTGGACCATGCAGAGGAATTAACATCCTTCTTCATGGTTTATGAAGGAAAGACCACGATTTTTTTAAAAATATATATAGCCTACCAAATGTTAATATAGTTTATGCAAATAAGATCCCCGCGTGACGGAGGGAAAGATTTTCATTTAGGGACTTCAAAAAATAATATATAGTACTTTTGAGATTATATATAAAGTAATAATAGTAATTTTTTTGTCGAAGAGGATCAAGTGGACACCCTCAGCTCCCTTTAGATCCGCTCCTAACCCCACAAATCCCACAAGAGAAAAATTGATGGAATTTATTTTTATAAGCAAATAATTTCTTCTTAATAAAATATATCTATATATGTTATTTTTAATACAACAAGTTAAATTAAATAATGAATAAGAACAATACCAAGACAATTATCTAAACATAACTTATCTTTAAACGAAACACTTCATGAATGTTCTTTTTCTAAATAAATAAAAATTAAGGTATGAAATTACAACATCATAAAGATCGAACTATAAACAATAAAATATAAATTCAAATAATCAAATTAACTGGGCTACTAAAATATCTCGCGCTTTAAAATATTTAATGGACCCATGCAACAACCTTTCATCCTCATTAATCTAACTACTATTATTAGTACTAGTTTTACCAGCATATTTATGGTCTATATACATTTGGGGACCTAACTAAATATGGTAGGAGAAGAAAAAATAAATCAATTATTAAATCTTTGTCTTGCTGGAACTATATGGTTCAACAGTCACTTTTCCAATTTAAATCTCATTAAATCTTGAATTCAATGATCTCATTGTCTCAACTGTTTCCTGAAGTTTTCTTCCCGATGAAAAGGCGGAATTTAAAATTTATAAATTTAAAAAAATATTTATTTAAATGGTACGTTATTAATTTAAATTATTTAATAAAATTTTAAAATTAATATAATTATTGGATCAAAATAACTACAATTTGAATAAATTCATAACATGCATTCCAAGTGTTGAGAAGTTGAGAACCACTGCGGAAGAATATGGTGATATTAATAAGATCCTTTTATATTTAATTAGAAATCAAAATTGCATCACAAATGAATATTTTGGTAAAAAAATTCTTTTTAATAATTGTACTTACGGAATGGAAATATAAATTAGTCTTATCATATAAATAATTTTAGTATTTCTAATGTTGAAAATAAAATACTAGCCCACCAACACTGCGTGGAGTTGACTAAATATATATTGTTTGCCCAAAATGTTGTGACAGCACTTACTAGTGGCCACACCATGATAAATTGTTATATTACCTCAGTTACTAGTGATGAGATTAATTTTTTTAATTAAAAATATTTAAGATTTAAATAGACATATGAAATATTTTTTGATTTATAAGTTTTTTTTTTAGAAATTTTTGATAAAAGACGTCCGACTGATCATCATTTGCTGTAAAAGACTATGTCATTGTTAGTAATTATTTGAAGATTATTTCTTATATAACATATGAGTATCTGATTTGATGTATTAAAATGACATGTATTACATTATTTCTAAAGAAAACTACTCTTTATTTATAAAAGTACCCTTCATAAATATAAAGAAAATGATGTGAAATCTTTATTGAGAGGCCAAGTATTTTTATTCATAATTAAAATCCCTTACAATTCTAATATCATAATTTTTTTACATAATACCAAATATAATACTGTATATAACTAATACAATTATGCGTAAATTGAAAAAGTTTACCACATAACATATTATTTCAATCTTTCTATTTTATGTGGTATTATTTGACGTAACACGATATTTAAGAAAAAAGAAAAGTCTTTTGTCAAATTAAACAACGTAAAATTAAACAAAGGTTGTGATAAATAATACTACTTCCTTCGTCTCATTTTAAGTGATATTTTTTAGATTTTCGAGATTCAAATAAGTTTTATTTTTTACCTTAAGTTTTTCATGAATCTTTTAAATATGAAAAAATTATCAATGATTGTGACTTATAGTACTTTTTACCTAGTTTACAAATATATAAATTTTATTTCAGCGGAATAATATACAAAACTAACCGATGACATGTTTTTTTGCTAATTCATGGTGCCAAACAACCCCGTATATTAACCACGTAGAGTATATGCATTAAAGGAACCCTTCAACTCATTTTTAGAGCTCTGAATACTGAATGAAGTTCTAAACAATTCGTTTCTCCGAGTTCAGAAAAAACACTATCTCTATTGTTCAATGGAAGTGAAAACTCTGTATTATTTGTCTACTTTTGATTTCACCTCTCATGATGAGCATCATCAGTTTCCTTTTTCCGATCGCCGTGGGCCGGAATGCGACAGCTCTGTTTCAAATGCCGCCATGAAAGTCCAGAAGGTTTATAGAAGTTATCGTACACGGCGCATGTTAGCTGACTCTGCCGTGGTTGCTGAAGTTCTCTGGTATTATTGCTTCATAAGTACTTAAAAACCTGTACATAAACTTTTTTTTTTTTAAAAAAAAAACTTCTATTATTAATAATAATAGATTAGTTTAATATAAGGATCGTCATATAATCGATTTCAATTTGCTATCCGTTGCGTAAAAGTCTATGTATGCGTTTTTATCTGCATTTCTGGAAGAGATTGTTTTCACAACTCCATTTTGGTTGTGGTGCATATATTTATACTCTGTTTATCGCAATGAGAGGATATAATTATTTGAATTGCACTCTAAAAAAGTACTAATTATGTATATTTATGTGTGATGAATTTGAAGGTGGCAAGCTATAGATTATGCTAGATTGAATCACAGTACAGTTTCTTTCTTCAATTTCTTAAAACCAGAAACCGTTTCTTCCCGGTGGAATCGAATAAGCTTAAATGCTTCCAAGGTATTCTTGCATTTTTATTTGAGAAAATGATCAAAAACAAAACAGAACTATTATTTTTTCACGAGTTTTACACAAGCTGTTCCATTTTTCTACACTATCATCATCTATGTATATTAGAACACGCCTAGTTGAGTAGATGGTGATAGTACAAATAAGAAAAGGAGACAATTGATAGTTGGTCGAGATGTGTTTTTACATAGATGGTGATAGTTCAGGTAAAAAAGGGAATAAATGATAGTTAGAGTGTAAAACTCGTGAATAAATGATAGTTCAGATGTATTTTTGACCATTAAATCTTTGTATTTCGAGTCATAATATAACAACTTTCTGGCAGATTGTAAAGAAATAAAAGAGGAAATTTCAAATATAATTCCGTATTGCTCAGGTTGGTAAAGGTCTGTCCAAAGACGCCAAAGCTCAGAAATTGGCTTTTCAACACTGGATTGAGGCGGTGAGTTACTGCGCCTTTCTCCTCTGGCTTTTCGTTATGCTGCTCTTTTTGAAAATTTCCCACTTAATTTGTTGATTTTTGTAATTTTTATTCTTTTAACCTTGATATTTTTCCACTATAGATTGACCCACGCCATCGTTATGGGCATAACTTGCATATTTATTATGAAGAATGGTGTAAAACTGAATCTGGTCAGCCCTTCTTCTTTTGGTAAGATTTTTGACATTGTTCAGAAATTATTTTTAAAAAATTCATTTGTTTAAGATTTTTCCAATTTTTTTTTGTAGAAAGTGAAAAGACTAGTTGTGTTTGGTCTGAAATTCCTTTTCCAAAATTGAAGAAAATGGATCATGGCCTAGTTTAACCCCTAAAGTTAGCTCGAGGAATGAGAATTACCGAAGACCATGATTTAGATGTGTATGAACCTAGATGCATATCTAACTTGAAACGTTTTGCATTCGAAACAAACACTAAAACCAGAGCTCTAATTTTGATTTCCATTCATAGTGATAGGATAATATCCAAATAAGTGAAAGCCTATTCCAAGATTGTATAATGTTTCTAACCAACATTCTGCATTATTGGCTTCTCTTTTCTCTGGTGCAATTTCATTGCCACAAGGATAAAACAGCATCTATTTTTCTGTGAATCTATTTCTAAGATGTAAGAACGGATGGTCTGAAAGGTTGCTTAGAAGTTTCTTAAAAAAACTGCAGGTTGGATCTTGGAGATGGCAAAAAGGTTGATTTCGAAGAATGTCGAAGATCTAAGCTTCAGAAGCAAAGTATCAAGTACCTTGGACCTGTATGTGTTGAATCTTTTGTTACTTATCCACTGCATAACATGAGTCTTAACATCAATTATTAATTCTAAACTGACAACCGGCTTAAGTACTTGTGTTGACGCTGTTACTCTTTAGTCTTCATATCTGATTATGACCATTTTACACTATCTGGTGTATATGTAGTTCTTTTCCATGTTCAAGTTGCCTATTTTGTCGCTTAAGCGAAGCTGTTAACTTCTGCATTATCCTTAAGTCGCGTTGCTTGATGTTAATTAGCGTGCGGTTCCTGATTTCTTCCTCCTATTTTTTCTTTCATCAGCAAGAGAGAGAACATTATGAATATACTGTTGCTGAAGGCAAAATTGTGCATGAGAAAACTGGAAGTCTTCTTGATACAACTAAAGGGTTGCCTGGGGCAAAATGGATTTTTGTGATGAGCACGTCAAGAAGACTCTATGCTGGTGAGGTGAGTGGTAAAATAGTTACTCTGTAAATGCATTTTGATGATTATCTTTGATTCCTTGTTATTCATGATGTTTGTTTATATAATGTTTCTCAGAAAAAGAAAGGGATGTTTCATCATTCCAGCTTTCTTGCTGGTGGAGCTACTTCAGCTGCTGGAAGACTAGTGGTAAAGGATGGAAGAGTTATGGTATACAAGTTTCTGTTGTCTCAATTATTTCAATTGCGTCTGTCATCTAAATTGTACTCCCGTAGCGGTTTGTGGTAGTAGTTAAGAGCTTATATTTCCAATCATACTGATTAGGTAGTTTTCGTCCCTTTTAGTCACACTTGATGTTCTCCAACTTTAAACCAGTATCAGCTGGCTGCTGCATGGCTAATGCTGAACTCATACTTTCTGAAATGAGAAAATACTTGTGTATGACAGTGACAATATCCAGTTAAAGTCTAATGTTTGTAAAGTACTCTTCCTTACTGAACGATTCTTTTCATCACTCATAAAACCACACAATCCAAGTTGATATACCACCTTCTATGTAATTTCTTCTCGTCATATACCCTGACTCTTATAGATGAAACTCTAGAGGAAGAAAGCTGTTCTTTACATAAATGTATTCAGCTGCTTAATTTGCAACTGAAAAGGTGTTAAAGTACGGTATGCTTCCTGAATTCTTTGCATGAAACTCAAAACCTGAGTCTAAGTTTCTGTTTACAATCGTTTGCTTGGAGCTTAGCTGTTTTCTTGACATTTTATTCCTTTCAGTCTATTTCAGCATATAGTGGACATTATCGCCCAACAGAAGATAGGCTTGACAGCTTTTTATCATTTCTTAATGAAAATGGTGTCAACCTGGATGAAGTTGAGGTTGGTCTTTTCTTTTTCTTTTTTTTGTGCTTTGTGTTATTCCTTTTAATGCCTAATGTTCCATAACTCGGACAATCAGATTATTGAGAAATTAATAATAGGAAAGGCACCAAGGAAGTGTTAAAGATATAGAGAAGTAGAATTCAGGAGAGATGCAAGCCCTTCAGGCCATCAAAGTCGGGCTTTAAATCACTGGAATTGTTCACCTTTCCGATAACAGATAGAAAGGAAACAAAATGAACTATTACCCTCTTTTTAGTCCATTTTTTCTAAAAAAATGTCTCTTTCCGTTATTGCTGACTCTTCACTTTGAATGTTCCACATGACATGTTTTAAGACCATAAGATTAAAGAACGTTTTTGTCCATTCTGCATATCCTATGTTTAAATCTCAACTAGTTGAGCTGTGCTTACCTTACTGACTACTCTAGATATGATTTTACCTGCCTTTTCTCATGATGAATTGTCCACTTTTAAACGCATATAATCCTCGTCTTTTCTGATCTATCATCAGATAAGAAAATCAAATGAAGACTATGAAAGCTATGGAGACAGAAAATCTATTGGAAGTGGCTATACATCTGATTTTTCAGCTCTATCAGATTCTCCTTCTCAAGCTGATTTTCCAAAGGAAGAGAAACCAGACCTTCCCTTGGAATCAGCCCGAAATCTGGTAGCTCAAACGAGTAGCCATAACCGATCCCTCTCAGGCAGTCTTCAGATCCCAATAGCAGAGGTGCCAAAGACTCCAATACTACGAAGGATTCAGTCCGAGAAGTCTGCAAAGTCGTATCAACTTCCCTTGGTGTGGTCAACAGGTGCTGGACCAAGAATTGGCTGTTTTGCTGACTTCCCTGCTGAGATTAGATGGCAGGCCTTGGAACTGACTAACCTCTCACCTAGACCTTGTTCTGTATGATCAACTCCCATGCCGGTTCGTACTCCTCAGCTTATCACTCTCCACTTCTTGGCAATGGCTCCATAACTCTTCTATAACAAGTGAAATGCTTGTTCTGAAGATTGCACAATGTTCATAACATGCAGCGGAAGACAGAAAAACAATCCTGAACAGATCTCCTTGTGTTTAAAATTTACTTAAATATAGGTTGCGAGACAAACCTGGTGAGTGGTGACGAGAGTCGTAATCCAAAATAGTACTAAGAATTTATGTGTATCCACACCAAGATCAATCTGTTCTTCATGTTCATCCCCCTCCCAACTTTCAGCATGCTGATGTAATATCTTTGTCCAGTACTTAGACCTTAGTTGAATAATAAGATATACAGCTATATAGAATCTGCATTTTAGCTCTCTTCATCCTTGCAAACAGAACTTGATGTGAAAATAACACAAGTCGTGGGGTGTGTGTGATACATGATATGTTTTCCAATTTTATCATGTTTGGTTCGTCAAAAATATTATGGAAAATATTCTCTGAATATCAAAAACAAGGATATGTATTACCACATACAGAGGAGATGTATTTACACCTCTGATAAAAATATCAAATGTGCTTGTCTTTTTGCTGGGAATAAGTTATCTCAAGATAAGTTCTTTTTCTGTATATGAGATAACTTGTCTCATTACTTTACTATGATATAAGTAATGGGATAAATAATTGGGCAAAGAACATAAATCACGGCAAAATTACCATTTGTCTCTTAGAAGTTTATAATTATAAAAATCCCTCAAACTGATACAATAATATAAGTGTTGATACATTAATCTGATGCGCAAGATACATTAATCGTTAAGTAAAATACATTACATGATACACTAATTTGATGTACATTTTATACATGATACACTAATCTGATGCGCGAGATACATTAATCTGATGCGCTGATACATTAATATGATATGCGAGATACATTAATCTGATGCGCTGATATATTATTCTGTGCGAGATACATTAATTGATGCGTGAGATATATTAATCTGATGCGCTGATACATTAATCTGATGCGCAAAAATGAGGAATTTTGGAGATTTGTAAAACTAATAGGGGATAATTATAATAAGAGAACTTAAATGTGGAATTTTGTCATTTTTCCTTTAATTAGTTTTGATTTTGATTAACTCTAACTTTAAATGTTTAGATTAATTTAATTAAATTCCTTAAACAAAATCATCTTATGATGAATTTTTTCATTTAACCTATATTTGCTACGATCCTCATATTTCTACATACTCCTAAATTCCTTCATTCCAATTCTCATTTCCCTCTTTCACATTAATTGAAATAAATCTTAACTCTTCTCCTATTTTCTCCTCCGTCTTAAACTTATTCATATAATTTGTACTAATGCGTTCATGAAACAACATAAAGAAATAGCACTCTGGTAGTAACTATTTTTAAAAAAGTTAATTATAGTAGTTAAGATAAATATCCGATATTATTGAGGTCGAACGAGCTATTGAGTGAAAAATTGACGAGTCCACTAATAGCTCTTTGTAGAATCCGAGCATGTCTAGCTCGGTCTCTATCCACTAATGCATCAATACTCGTGACATGATTCTCCGGCAACAGTCTCTCTGGGTGGAGTACTCTCCCACAATACCTGAAAGCAAATTTACTTATTCCCTTCAACTCTCTTTCAGCCCAATTTTGGGCCTTTTACAGTCCCAATTGACCCAATTCTCAGCAACACCAAAACCCAAGCCCTCCAACAGGTACAAGACACAATAACCTACAACAATACAACAATGGCAATGGAGTGGAGCCGGTCAAAAATCCGCATGAATCCGCAAAGACTTTACTCCATCCGCATAATGCGTATTTTTATTCTTAACCCGCCCCAAATTCGTTTCGCTTAAATCTATCCCACATAATTCATAATATTTTAATTCAAAAAAATAATTATCAATCGTTACAACTAACATTCAAAGAATAATATGTGAATTTATTTGAATCATTTAAATGATCATAAATTAAACCAATTTAGTCAATGAAGTCCAAAAAAAAAAAATTTTTGTAAGATATTTGATTAAGTAAAAAAAAAAACATGAGTTGATAAAATGGAATTCATTAAATATAACAACACAAAGAAAATAGTTCATTTTTAAAAAAAAATTCAATCAAGTTAATTAACAATTCTAAAGTTAGAGTTGATTTTAATAAATAAAAAAATTACAATTCAATAATTTAAGAGCAAAAGAAAATTGAATTTGAGCCCTTTCTCGAGCCAAAATTCCTTCTTGTTTTTGGGCTTTCACTCGATTCTCAAAAAAGGGTACAAATTCTATTATGGGATAATTGTATATAATAGCAAACTAATAACCTAAAATAAATGGAGTAGCTAGGGTTTGATTTAATTGTGCTCCATAGCAAACGTTTGCCAAAATTTGTCAGTCCCCTCTCTCCCAAATATCTCGCTCGCCACTCTCCTCCAATCTCTCGCTCGCTTCCTCACATTTTATACAAATACAAGTGTATAAAAATTATTTCTATTTGTATAAAGCAGAGAAAATTGTATAAATAAATATATTTTTGTTCCCCTCTCTCCCCTCTTCCAGATCTCGCTCGCCACCCTCGCCTTTCTCACTTATACAAACAGAAGCGAAATGTATAAATTGTGTTTTTGTTTGTATAAAGCGTGAGAAAATTGTATATACACACGCAATTACATATATTTTCGTCCTATACACTTATAATTATACAATAAAAATACTCCCCTGCCCAGTTTCTTTATCCTTTCTCTCTTTCTCGTTTTATACAAATTTCAAATTGTATCTAATTTCTCTCTTTCTCGTTTTATACAATTCGATTCAATTGTATATTCCCTGCCCAAGTCTCTTTTGTCTTTCTCTCTTTCTCATTTTATACAAATTCAAATTGTATATAATCGTTCTATACACTTATAATCATACAATTCGTTTTATACACTTCATTTTTATACAGTTATCTGCCCAAGTGTCTTTCTCTTTCTCGTTTTATGCACTTCATTTTATACAATTTGCTTCAACTGTATATGTATAGCGAATTATACAGTTTCTATGTTTGCTATGGAGCGCAATTATACAAACTTTGCTATAGCATACAAATATGAATTTTTTATTTGCTATATGTGAAAGTTGCCCTTCTATTATCCATCCAAAAAAAAGGGTCTTTATATCAAGACATGGTATCTTTGATGAACTATTTTTTCCTTATGTATAGGGAAACAACAATGAAAGTGATTCTCCATGTTTCACTTATCTTGCCACATTCTCTCAAATTTTCTTAGAATCGAAAGACCAAAATTGTAACGACCTGCTAGGTCGTTTTGAGAGCTAGAACTATTTTGACTTTTTTCGTAAAAAAATTTAAATGAAAATTTTGAACTATTCGATAACTACGATTATTTAATTAGCGCGTATTTATTAAACAAAGTAAATTAGTTGTTAGTTAATGGACTAAGTCCATAATTTATTTGTAAAATTACATAAATCCCATAGTTTTAATATGAAATTACAATCTATCCCTAAAAAATTCTAATTACATTAGTCTCTTAAAAAATTAAAAAATTGGATACAATAATTGAAGCTCGGATACATTAAATATTATCTCGGATATATTAAAAACTAGCTCAGATACATAATATGTAGCTCAGATACATTAATATGTTGCTCAGACACATTAAAAACTAGCTCGGATACATAATATGTAGATCGAATACATTAAATACTGACTCGAATACATTAAAGAAATAAGAGATTTTAGGGATTTTTAAAAGTAACAGGGAATAATAGAAATTAGTGAAACAAAAGGTGTTTATTTCTGTAATTTGTGGCTAATTTATTTTAACATCCAAGTAAATTGTCCCATATAAAAGGATGAATAGAGAGTTATAATTCTTTGTCACCACAATCTACCTTAACTTCTATCCGCACACGACGAAGAGAACTACCGCATATCTAGAACAAGAACGGAAGTCTCCAAGTAAAGAGAAAAACCAGTTCTTTACTTATACAAGTCTATATTATCTTGAAGCACTGCGGTAGCAATAATATTGGGTGAATGCCCCTCGACACGATCCTGCACATCCCATGAACAACATTTGCATCAGGAGGTACTGCATGGTTTGAAAGGTACAAATTGTATCTGCGCCACATTGTCTTTAAGTGCAGCAGAGCTTGCTCATCTCTGTTCACTCTTCATCTATAGTCCAGCAGAAACAATATTGCTATTGTTATATGTAACATGACATAATTGTGATAGGCAACTGTTGTCAATCTGTGTTTGAAAAACAAAATTACTAATTCTGATAAAATTTTACAGAAACACGAAGTAACTAAAGTTTTCAGAATCAGTACAAAAGATGAATAGAAATCAATTAAATAAAAATTATAATCTGTAAAAAAATTACCAAAATCTGATTTTTTTTTAATAGGAAAAAGATCAAGTCCACTGAACTCACAGTGTGCCCATAAGGAAATTATTCCCCTCTAGTATCCGAGGTTTGATTTGGAATATGACCTCCCAGGGTAAAATGATCTCAATCACCAGAGTACAGATACCAAGAACTCTGGTATCAGCGAACCAAATCAACAACAGGAAAGTACACGAAGAAAAGTTTGTGCAGAAGAAGAAGAAGAAAATCAGAAAATTCGTAAGTCAATAATCTGAAGAATGAATGATATTTATAGGCAAGAAGAACAGGTTCAGAAAGATTGCAACCCTTTCAGAATTCATACGACCATTGATGAAAGTTTGCAACCTTTCAAATGGTAATGACTGTTCCTAAAAGTTGCAACCTTTCGATCATTTGCCAAAGCCAAAGCCGAGACGAGCAACGACGGCGCGAGGGGGATCCCTCTTTCCAACCATTAAAATTAATAGGAGTGTTTCTGTATTTAAACTCTCTTATTTTTCTTTCCACCACCGATGAGGGACAAATGTCTTTTTTTAATTAAAGCATAAGAGGACTTTTCAAGTTCCCAACTCTTCAAGTTCTCAACTTTTCAAATTCCTCTCTTTCCCTCTATTTCCCATCAATTCTTGCTGCATACCTAACAACAACAACTCAAAGCAAATGGATAAAGTTGTGAAGAAATTGAGCATTGAATTTTCAATGGACCTTGGAAAATTAAGTTTCTTCATAATTGTTGAAGTTATCTACTATTTTGTGACAATATGAGTGCATTATACATGACCACAAATCCATTATTATATCCTAGCTAGAACCAAACATGTAGAATTAAATTATGATTTTGTTAAAGAAAAGTAGATCAAGAGCATTTAATCATTCAATTTGTTCGATTCAGAGTTCAACTAGCTGACATTCACACGAAGGCACTGCAAAAGACCAATTCATGTTTTTCAAAGACAAAGCTAAAAGTAGTAAACTTACCTCCAATTAGCTTAAGGGAAAGTGTTAAAAGATCGAGATAAGATCAGTTAAATATACTTATTAGTTACTAGTGGTAATCTTAAATATAGAGTTCAGGTTAAAGTATAACTCTATCTCTAGATAGTTGTTTTGTATTAGAAATATTACTCTATATGCTCTATACAACTTGTAAGTGTATAAATACAATATGATGTACTTTGTATTTCTCATCACTTGATACAAAAAGAAGTACGCTATACATTAGCCTCATATTTCTCATCCAGCACTCTCTCAACCGTATATATGATATTTTTTCGAAATTACATCACGAGTTTGTGACCCATGAGGGACTCGTGAGGTCCATATATCGACACGAACTATCTTCACGTGTCTGTACGAACGATCTCAACGTAATATCATAAAATCAAACAATCTAAGCAAGAACGATCTCCACATGCCCAATTTATAATCACAAATCGATACACAATATATATATATATATATATATATATATATATATATATATATATATATATATATATATATATATATATATATTTATATAAAATATCAATACATTACATATATATGTCACAATTTAAATATTTTTTTTAATGAACATTTTAGTATAAGGGACCAACTGTCTTATTCTTGAGACTTATTTTGGTGTTACGTGTCAAATGACATGGTCTACCAAATTAAATAAGAAAAATAAGTAGAATCGTGTCACATATATAAATGCAATAACATGTCCAGTTAAATTAAAATATTAGTGCGTTACATGTACAATATATGTACGTTACGATCTCAAATGAATATTGACATGTTAACTTAAATGTAATTGACCAAAAAGGAGAGAGGAATTGTTTACAAGATTTACAAAATGTTAGTTTTATTAAATTGTTGACTAAATATGCTATAAATAAGACGGAAAGAAAAATGAATATCATCACCAAACACCTGCACAAATTATTTTCAAAGTGGCTTATTGAGTATTACATCAAAAGTTAAGATATGACTTTCAAAACATTGGCTTTTCTGTTCATCTTTATGATGATAGGATCCTGTAAGTCCTTTTTAGTTTGCTTTATTTTTTTACTAGCTCAAATATCATACACTTCTCCACAATTTTTTCTAAGTTCATTTATAAATCTTTCTTGTTCTTAGATATGAAATATATTTATCTATTAATTATATAAATAATAAATATGAAATTTTTTTAATAGGTATTTCGCGAAAGGCTGAAGCAAAAGATATTCCCGTTTGTTGTTGCGACAAAGATCCTAATATTTGTCGATCATTGTGTGGCTTTGTACCTGACTATTATTGTGACGGTATATACTGTGAATGTGGGCATAAACCACCGATAGCTCAAATTGCACAGACTAATGAAATCACAAATTGAAGAATTAAAATTTCTTGGGACAAAAATAGAAATGAAATTCAATTCGTATTTCTATGTAACTTACAACAAGGCATTAGCCAAATAAAAATGTTTGTTATTCTCTTTTTTCAGTCTTTTATTTTGATAAATAATCTTCGATTATAAGGATATTTACATACTATAATCAAATGTACTTGGCAAAACATAACCTTCTTTTACTCTATTATATTTAATTATCCATCTGAATCGACTTAACATGTTAACATGTAAATTGTTACAAAAAAAATTGACCATAAAACAAATGAAATATTGGGACATGAATATAATTGTGTCTAATTTTTTGCAGCAGAATAGCCAGTGGCGGATCCAGAAATTTTATTTCATGGGTGCTCAATTATTTTTAGTTTGAGAATTGCTATATAACGTGGGTGCTTAGTTAATACATTTGAATGAATTATTAGATATTACAAACAAATATTAGTGTTTATTGCAAAAAGCAATGGGTGCTTAAGCACCCATAATGCATAACATACATCCGCCACTGCGAATAGCGATATGTTTTTTTTCTCATATGAGATTAATTAAGACATAATTATCAAATGTTGTAACAAGTCTATTTTTTTTAGCATGAGCGGATATGTACATGAGCGTCACAATTACTTTTTTTCTCCAATATTCCATATTAACTGAAATTGTGGCGTTTTATTCATTATTTGAAGTAATTGAATTGCTCAAGTTTTAAATGGATGTTTGAAATTCTATCTATATTTTCCCTTCATTTTAATGAAGTTTGTTATTTTTTTGGAGATAAATCACAGTACTTGCAAAGTTATGTTTATGATTTCATAGGACAAAATAGAAAGTATGATTTAAATTGTATTCTTGAATGTTTTTCTTAATAATTGTGAAGGGCCTTACAAATTGAATTAATATGAAGTAGAGGAGGTAATAATCAAACGTAAAATCATACAAATTAATTATGTTTTGAACAAGTTAATTTTATGGGATCCTTTATTTACTACATGAATTATTATTTTCTTGTATGCTCTATTTATCTCAAATTCTCAATTTGTATGGTACTTTTTGAATTTAGGGAGTCAAATAAGTTTTTATTATAGTTTAGTACACCTTTTTAATATTTTGAATTGTCAATTATGTCACTTATAATAACATAGTTTTGGAATATGTAAAGTTTATCTCCACAAATGTAATGATTTATCTCAAAATATGAAAATTGATTCTTGAATTTAAACTATGCACACATAATTAAGTTGAATGGAAGGAGTAAATCTTTATTATTTTAAAAGATTTTAAGATTACATGTCAAAAATTCAAGACCAAAATTTATAATTTTTGTTCTCGAAAAATGTGGCATAAAATGAAATAGAGGGAGTAAATATTAATTCTGCACAATATGTTTATTTTTTTAAAGTGAACATTTATAGGAGTATTAGTTATATAGGAGTATTATAGTAATATAAGACAGATAACGAAATATCACCACCAAACTAAGTAGATATACAGCATGGACTCCAGTATAAGAAAGAGTATAACTCTAGCTTCCATAACCTGATCTACACCGGAGGATATGGACACATTCACTGGTAATGAACCTAAAATAAAATTGTGAATAATCAAATATAATATAAGAATTTGTTTCTTGATAAGTTAATAACGTCAAAAAATTAAATTTTAAACTTTATTTTACTTACAATCTTGATCTGCCCAACCAATTCTCTGGTGAGCCAAATCATATGCAATGCTCTTATCTCTAAGAGCAATATCTGTGTAACAAGAGAAAGAGATATCTGTTTTAGTCTACGACTAGAAAGTTAAAATACTGAATTAGGCAATAAAAGTAACTACTGTTCAGAAACTAACCTCCTAAAATTGTTAGACTCGGAGATTTTCTTATAAAAAAAATGCACCACTGAGCAGTATCTTTCTGTTGAACACATGTAATAGAATAACTTATTTTTGTAGTATGGTTAATATGACTTGTTTATGATATAAATTATAAATTACAAATACAAGTTTGAATACTTACAAAAGAGCCCATACTGGTGAGGTAGTCTGATGGTTTTAAGTCCATGGACACACTACCAGCAAAGTGTAGAGTAACAGTAGGAAACAACATTTCTATTACATTATGTGAGGAACTGTTCATCAAGTCATAAAAGAGATTAATTAGGTACTTCATAACTTAAATAAATTCACTTTCTGAAATACAAAATATTAACCTGGAAGAAATTTGATAACACGGATTTGTTCCTGATGTGATTTGCTTGGCAGAAGATGAAACAGCGACAGTTATCTATAAATATATGTGTTAAAAGAAAAGATAAAGAGAATTAGCCTGGAAGTCCCAAGTAACAATGCATGCATATTTTATTGGCTAGGAAATTCTACAAGCTTTGGTGGTAATAATTGAGAGGAAGCTGCTGAGATGAACAAGAGGTCATTCAAGTATCCCTGGGTGCATGCTTGACAAACTTAAGGTATCAATATTGCTTTGTGGAAGTTTGAGAACACTTAATACTAGTGCACTGTGATTGATGATCACTGCTACTAAGTACTAGTGCACTGTGCAATGACATATAGCTCTGGTGGTTGTTCCTTTACCTGGTTTTATCACTTTTATAGTCTTAATCACTGCTTTAACTTATTTAACTTTGACTATATTTCCTTCCCAAAAAAAAAAAAAATACTTATCAATTTTCCTTACAAAAATTTCCACCATTAGTTAGCATGGAAATATTGTTATTAAAAATGTGAAGAAGACTTACCGCACTGATAACAGAGTCGTACGCCTCTGCGACAAGATGAATCAAGCTCGTACCCGAGTCAAACATGGTTCCCCGATCTTCATTTTCTGAGGTTGCAAATATCGCTGGATCAATATGCAGAAGTTTTCCATTCACAGCTATGCTCTGCAAATCCACATTGTAATGGTACCTGCAAGAGTATGACAAATTAGATTCTATTTTACAAGTATCACTACTTTGAAAATATATACATATATAAAACTACACGTACGTTGATGGAACAAGAGGAGTATAGACCATGCTCGGATTCAGAATTTCACCGAGAACTAAAATACCTCCTCCTCCTGCACTACCGCTCTCTCCTTTCAAGCAATGTGAGAATACTCTTGGAGAAAGTCCATGTGAAGAAAGCTGAGAAATTATTGAAAGACGGTGTCGATCTAACCCAATAATTCCATCAATTGCGCTGTCTGTCAGGATCGAACTGCCAAGTTGAGAGGTGCTGCAGCTGTTTTGATTTCAAATGAACATAATTATTATAATCCCTATTTAACATTCTATTTTGGACCTTCAGGCATAATTTTAGTTAATTAGTATTCTAAGTTTCTTGAATTTCAAATAAAATTGAAGAATTATTTGTAAAAGTCAAAAATATTTTTCATTCTTCATTGATTTGAAAGTTAGAGGTGGAATCGAGTTCGTTGAAACCAATTTGGTATCATACTAAGACAAATGGACATCATGTGCCTCTTTGTATTTCAAATTCTTTAGTTAAAATCACACATCTTCTACTCTAAAGGATTGGACATTTGTTGTATCTTAGGTTTTATTTGAATTATATTTGAGGTCTTCTTCCTTTCTCAGAATTATTAAAAATTAATTTTCAATTTTTTTAACACTCTTGATGCATAGAATAAGTTCCAAGTATATTTAGATAATTAATTATTTCATTTCTCGGATGTGTAGTTTTATCATATAAATTATAATCGAAATTGGGCAAACGCCCAAATCCTCAGTCACGGCAACAGCCTGGGACCTGGATTGTTCAAATTTAGTCCAGAAACCCATATTCTATTTCTGTTTTCATTTCCTTATCTTTATATTCATTACATTGAAATTGTTTATCAAGTTTAACCTGAATCTGAACATGACCTCGACCCGAGACCTAACCTTAATTCTAACCCGAGATCCCAACCTGACCCCAAGTCTAACCGCTTTTGAAGAAAATGACAAAATAACCAAATGCGTAAAAACTGGTCAGATCTATTAATCTAATAATTTACGATTGGTTTTGTCATAACTGAAATTGAAAAATGTGGGCACTATACAAGCAAAACTTGAAGGACATTTTTTTGTTTTTTTACTCAATTGCCTAGACATTGTCTAAGGGTGTTGTATTAACCAAAAAAAAAAAAAGGTCTCAATACAACACACATTTGTATCTAGTAACTATTAAGTGATAATATTTTCATCTTTGACTAATTTCTAGGTTTGGAAGCGAGGCTCAAGCTATCTACACCATTTGAGGTATTTAATAAGAAATTCTTAATCCTTTTACTTTTATTCTTTAATTTCTTGTTTTGTATTGAATATTCTTGATATATTTAGTTAAATTTCAGATTTGCATATTATATTAGTAGACACTAATACCTAGGGTTTTGATTCTACTCTTGTTGCTACTGTTTTTGATCATTTCTTGCAATTTAATAATTTATGAAAAAAGGCTTTTATTTATTTGATTAATATTATTTTTTTATAAAAAAAAATGTATTGATTTCTAAGGGAGTAGCTAAATCTAGCTTATTACCAATTGATTTTAATTAAATTCGAGAGAAACTAATATTAGACTTAGATAATTAACGTGATATGAGATTTTAAATTTTATCCATTAAATTTAACCTAGAGATATGAAGTATATATATAATTGTAGCTTAAGTGGTGATTGATTACTTTACTCACTTTATAGTTATTATTTTGATCAGTATTTATATCAAAAATTAAAATATCATCGGTCTTTTGACTTAGAGTAGAGTAATAATTCCTAATTACTCGTTTGACCGCCTCTATATTGTTCTTTATGAGCTTTAAATCCCAACTCATAATTAAATAAATTATATTAAATAAATTATATTACATAATTAAAGGGAATTTGAACGCTATCAACAATAGATAATGAAAATAGAATTTTTTGTACATTATTAATGTATATATATTGTATATAAGAAAAAGAAGGCATTGATAGAAACATAATTTGAACTTTAAAAGACTATATTGATCAAATTGAAAAAAAATTATCTTTCCATTTCTTTTCTTTTAAACTTGTTCCCCCTCGCATATTAGTTATCATGTTTCTGTTTTACATGACCTTAAAATTTAAATTATAAATAAAAAATATTTATTTACTGGTTTATGCTTATCCTATAGATCAAATTATTTGTTAGTTAATTATATAGATAATTTAATTTTTTCGAGAGACGGAATATCTATAGTTCTATGTTCATGTTCCCTCTTTCTAAAGGATATCATTTTTACTTTTATGTTGTAATAGAAAGTTATGGTCAAGTCCCCTATATTGTGCTTTCTTTCAAATTCATATAATATCCTAAAATGATTTGAGAAAAATTCATAAATAAAACTACTCACCCAAAAATGATTCTTGCTGAAGAGCTTGAGGTTGACGAAGTGCTTAAAATTGTGTCCAGTTGTCATACATCGGACACAAAATAACCTGTTGTACTACTCTCATCCACGTAGCTCAGGGTGAAACCACATTGGTTTGTCTTGGTACATTTGCACCCACGTGTTGAACAAGAAATGGAAGTGGCAGTTGTTGAGTTGCCGATGTCATAAAAGTTCAGTTTAACCTGCAAAAACATAATAATAAAGTAAGAATTTTTTAAAAAAACTAACTTCTATATCATAATTTGTATATAAAACTAACAAAATAACTAGCGAATAAATTTATTTTTTACCTCGAATCCATTGGTCCGAGGACAAGTGTTGCAAGAACTGCATGTAATCCAGGAGACCTCGCTCCCAGTATCAATCAATAGATTGTATTCTTTGGGCGGCGATCCCACTTTCACTTCCGTAGAATATATGCTAAATTTATATAAAAACATGAAGAAAAAAAGTTAGTGATATACAATGATCAATAACATTGGTTGTAAAACATTAAGAATATAAAAAGAAAAATTAAAAACACATTGTATTATATTAAAAATGAAAAAAACTCTCACCGTAAAGTTAAATTATCAAAATAATTCTTAAATATTGAACCTTTTTTTTACTCCTCATCTAAATACCACTATTTATAATATATTACTACTAATTAGTAAATTCATTTCAATTAAATAACAACTTAATTAATTAAATGAAAAGTCATTGGCATGTAGTTCATGTATATTCCACTACTTATAAAAAAATTCATTAATTAATCATCATCATTCAATTGAAAGAATTTTCATTTTTTTAGAAATATTAAATTTTTAATGTCCGTGATATGGATCCAATATAATCGATTATTAATTGTTACTTAACAAATATTAAAAGGTAGTTCTATAGCATTTTGATCAACATTAATTAATACTAATTCTGGTTTTAAAAAAAAGTATAAAAAAATATTAAATAACCATCAAAGAACATAGTGCATCACTGCATTGAACGGTGTTGCTCCTTCCTTTATTAAACATCATAATTTTAAGTTTTGGATATGAAATAAATTCATAGTAGGAAGCACAATATTCGAATAGGCCCTCTTTCGGCGCATATTAGAATAAATCGAACTCTAATATGAATAACGAATACTGAATAAAAAATATTAAATTGAATTAACCCAATAATATTTATAAGTATAATTGGTATTAACGATGGATAGACTCATTCTTAAGTTGTAAAACACTCAAGTCTAATATTTAATTTATTTATTTATTACTATAATGCCACAAATTTATTAGGATCCGAAGTTAATTTGTCTGATAGATTGAATTATATCTTATATAAAAATCATGAATCATTATGTGATATCATCTTGAAATCTATCCTATTCATTTCAATTAATTTGTCATATATTTTTTAATATGTTAAAAAGTAATGTTCCTTTTCTTTTTTTTAGTTCCAGCTCCATAGAGCATATTTAAGATCACAAGATTAAAAGATATTTAATGTATTTCATATATTTTTAATTTAAAATTATAAGATTAAATTTTTTTGCTTAATTTCTTAAATTTTATTTTAAGTCAAAATAAAACAAACAAATTAAAATAGAGAGATTAATATATTTTTTATCACTCACATAAAAATTAGAACTAAGAAGCATCTTTCATTATCACATGAAGTTCAATATATGTATAATTTATCTATATAATTCTTTTTAGCATGATACAATATATATTTTCTATTCTCTTTTTTCATGCACAATAAGTATTATTTTTTTAAGCAGGAATAAGTATTTTTGTTATTTTTATCAGTTTAATGAAAAAATTGCAAACAATCGCAAAACATAAATGCATTTTCTCTTCTTTCTTTTCTAAAAAAAAAACAAATCTATTTAGAACTAAATGTAAAATTAACATGATACTTGAATACATCGATCACTACATATCTTATTGATTTCTTGCCCAAATATTTTTATCTTATTCCAAAATTTATTCATAATTTTTAGAATTACTATTAGGCATTTGCTATTTTGTCATCTCTTTCTAAATATTAATCTACTTAAATTTATTTACTTCTTTAATTAATGTATTGATTTTTTTGTGTTTCAATTCTTAATTTCTTATTTGAGACAAAAAAAAATAACAATATTAAGTAAATAAAATAAATAATCTACTATAATTAATTTAATTTTAGTCAACTTAATCTTAAAATTTAAATATTCTATTCTCAAGATATTCTTATCATCAATATGCACAAATTGAACACGAATAATACTTATCATTTCTCTTCAATGTTTGATTCACAAAATTTTAAAACTATTTATTTTAAAATTTAGTTTACTTTAATTTTATCTATCCATTTTATTTATTAATTTTTAATTTTATGCTCCCTAATTAAAATATTTTATTTTCATATAATACTCTTTAAATCATGATTATTATTTTTTATATTTATTTTAGTGCAAAAAGTAAAAAGGTGTTGATGTAAAATAAATTGAATTAAAAATGAGTCCCTGTCTATTTGTGATATTTTTATGCTTTTCATGATAGGAATTATACGTGGCCATCATAATTATAGAAATTTGATTGGTATTTAGAAAATTCAATAATTTTGTAACAGAAAGTACAATTGTTTTAAGTTGGTAAAATGACAAAAATACACTTGATGGTCCTTCTATTCATGTTTCTATATACGGAAAATGGCCTAAAATACCCTCGAAATATTGGAAATGGTATAAAATTACCCTCTATCCACCTATTGGCTCCAAAATGCCCTTTTCATCTACCTATTGGCTCCAAAATACCCTTGTCATCCACCTTTGGGTTCAAAATTAACCACTTATTTAACTATTTTAAAATTAAACTATTTAAATATTTTTTAAAATACTTGGCGCTCAACTATTGGTTATAATTTAATTTATTAATATAATTTCTAAAACTAACCCACTACCCACTCATTATTAACTAAACTCCACCCAATTAATAAACAATTATAATATCAAAATTGTCATAAACACTGCTAAAATACGACAAAATTATAGATTCCTGAAAATGACATCCAAAATTATTCGAGTCAGAATCAAAGCCCCAATTAAATTTAGGTTGAGCCCCTTATTTAGGAGGATACTTTCAATAGGATCCTATTTCAAGCTTGAATTCGAAATTTATTATTAAAGGTAAAGAAGTAGTACATCCCGAATTAATTCATGAACTTTTTTTTAATATAATTTTATAAATATTTATGGTTTGTTTTAAAACCTTTAATATATTATTTTTAAAAAAAATTATCTATGAAGTAACATCACATAATTGAGACGAAAGAATAATTAAGATGAACATAGTCAGACTTTTAAGTTTATCGTTAATTTTTATTTAGACACTTGAATGTATGGTAATTTACTTCTATAGATATTTTCGCCTCAAATTTTTAAAAACTCTCATTGGAAGTAGCTTTCTTGTTGTTGCATTAGTAATGTGACGGGTTTATTAATTTGGTAGGATTTAATTAGTAATGGTTGGGTAATCGATTGATTTCTAAATTATACTAATAAGTTAAATTATAACAAATAATTGAGCTTCACGTATTTAAAAAAATATTTAAATTGTTTAAATTTAAAACACCGTTAAATAAGTAGTCAATTTTGAACCCAAAGGTGGATGACAAGGGTATTTTGGAGCCAATAGATTGGTGGGAAGGGTATTTTGGAGCCAATAGGTGGATGGGGGATAATTTTGTACCATTTTCAATACTTCGAGGGTATTTTAGTCCCTTTTCCGTTCTATATAATATAATAACTAGATATCATGTGCCTGCGCCAAACGTATGTTAGTTTTTTTTCTTCTAATTTATGTGACACAAATGAATTTGAAAAGGTGAACTAAATTTTTTATGTGTTTTGTAAAAAAATATTTTAAATTGTTAATTTATGTACCTTTTATGTTATTTTCGAATAATATAAGTTACTCCATCTGTTTTATTTTACGTGATACAAGTGATTTAGGAAAGTAAACGAAATTTCTTATATGATTCTCACATATTTTTAATTGTCATTTTACTGTGATTCATAGTACTTTTTAGTTCTTACGTTATTTTCAAACAATATATACAACTTTTTTTTTGTTTCGATAAAAATAAGGGAGTCAACCAAATTTCATTATGTTTTTGAACTATGTTTTTCTAAAATATCTTAAATTGTTACATTGGGTTTTTAAGCTTCTTTTTTTTATGTAGTTTTCAAATATGTAACAAATTAGGAATCAAAACGAAGAATTAAAGATTTCAAATCATTATATTTATATATTAAAATGTTCAAATCTTTAAAACTCCACATATATGCACAACTTAATAGAAGGAAGCCAAACGTTTTTAAAAAATATATATATATGAAAGCTCATTTCAATAATAACACATATATATTTCATTTTTAATATATGACTCCCTCCTTTTCAATTATATGACTTATTTTTATTCCATTTCAAAAAGAAAATAGCTTCTGAATTTTAATTTTTTCACAAAGCATATTTAAGATCACAAAATAAAACATTTTTCAATACACAAAATTTAATATATATATATATATATATATATTTTAATTTTAATTTTGATTGGTTCCACCTAATATTATACTTGATATATAATTATTAAGAGCTAAGCTTAATCATTATTTATTTACTTTCATATAATAAATAGATATCACAATAACTCATTAGAAAATGAAGAACTAACAAACATTAGGTAATACTAATAACTAAAGATATTTCTAGAACTATTTAAGTTTCTTGTTATTATACTTGGTAGATTTTTGCTTGTATGAAGTTACATTTTACCTTTGATCATCATTCACTTCATATATAGAAAAATGTTTCTAGAATTATTTATTCTTGATATATTTTTGTTAGAATGAAATTACATTTTTATTCTTGGTCATCTTTAATACAAATATATTATCCTATTCATTTTTATTTGTAAAGTTACTTTAATTTTTAACATCTTTTTCTTTAATTTCAATCTAATATATATTATTAATTTTATCACACTAATTTATTTTCAAGTATATTAATTAAAGGCAAAAATAAAGATTGAAATAATTAATTCATGATATTTTTATATAAAAAGTAAGTTTATTTATAAGCATAATGAATAAAGGTTTTTTTATAAGCATAATGAATATCACAATAACTCACAAAAGAAAAAAAAAAGAAAGTGAAGTAATAACAAAATAAGTTAATAGTAATAACAATAACTTAAGATGTTTCTAGAACTATTTAATTTTTTTGTTATCATTCTTGGTAGAATTTTGTTAGCGTGAAATTACATTTTGTCATTAATCATTATTCACTTCATATATAAAAAGATAATTCTAGAATTATTTATTATATTTCTTCATAGATTTTTATTAGTGTGAAATTACATTCCTCTCACTTCACTCTTCTATATAATAATAAAAAAATAATACTAGATTCTTATGGCCCGTGATACGGGCCCGACATAACCGATTATTAATTATTATTTAACAAATATTAAAGGAAAATGGTCAAAAATACCCTTGAACTATAAGTAAAGGTCTAAAAATACCCTTCATCCATATTTTGGTCTAAAAATACCCTTTCATTCATCTTTTTGACTCGCTTATACCATTAAAACTAACAATTCTTTCTTTATTAAAAATATTTATTATGTGTCATTCTCCTATTGGATAGTATAAAGAGTCCACCTCAACTCGATTATATATCATTATTTATCCAAACGAAAACAATATACTTCTTCAATACCACAATTTTTTTATAAAAAAAATATTATAATTTTTTATTATTAATTTATTTTTGGATCCAACTCCTCTCCATTTTCTCAAATTTTTACTTGGATTGAAGACTCATGACAAAAGAAAAAATTAACAGCTAATATTTAATTAATTAAATCAAGATTCTAAACATGATATAGATGATTAATATTTTATAAAATAATTTATTATGTCATATTCATAACAATATATTATTCTATCTACAAATACATTATACACATTTTCTCTATTTTTTTACTTAAATTTTTTCTGTGACTACGACCATTCATCTGCTTTTTTTTATTTTATTTTTCTAATGAGTTAATCTTTTAAGTAAAATTTTTTGTGAAACTTTTACTTTAAAATGTATTTATCACAGATTAGCCAAAAAAAATCAAGTTAACAATTTTTTCTATTTATTTATTTTTTAAAAGAAAGATATGTATTGTGGCACTATTAATATATTATAATATATTATAATATATAAAAATTACTAGATTTTTTTTAAAAAAAATTGGGGTCTTGAAGAGGTATATATATATATATATATATATATATATATATATATATATATATATATATATTATTTAAATAAATTATGGGGAAATAATTAATAGAGATGAGATTTTTATTTTATCTAATAAGAAAATGATAAATAATAAATATTTAAAAAAAAAAACTTTACTTGGTAGTTAGAAAGGTATAAGTTAGTCAAAAAAGTGGATGAAAGGGTACATGTGAACCAAAAAGGTGAATGGAAGGATATTTTTAGACCAAAACATGAATTGAGGGTATTTTTAGACCTTTTCTTATAGTTCAAGGGTAGTTTTGGCCCTTTTCCGAATATTAACAGGTATTTCTATAGCATTCTATTAAAATCGATCTCGATTCCTGGTAAAAAATATTAGTATAAGAAAATAATAGCTATACTGATTTGATATAGTGGAGTTTTTGGCCAAAAACGTCCTTTAACTATACCCCAAATTTAAACTACATCCTTAAAGTATCATTTCTAGCAGAAAACATCCTTTAACTATATCCAAACTTAAATTACATCCTTAAAGTATCATTCTTACCATAAAACATCCTTCAAGTATTTTAAAGTGAGCAATTTTCATCCTTTTACTTGAATATCTCGTAAAACTACCCGATATATTTCACAAAAATTAAGTCGTCCCTTCCTAATTATTATTCTTAGATATGCCAAGAATATTATCGTAAAAGTTTTCGTAGTTGAGTTAAGAATTATGCAAAACTTTTAATTTGACCATTTTTTTAATTCACTTTTCATGTAATTTTAATTAAAAATATTATTAGTTTAAATATGTTTCTTCTCAATTGAATATGCTAGAAGCGACATTTGTTGGAAACTTCCGCTTCTAATAATGTAGAATAAAACTCAAATACGAGACATAATCAATATTTTGGTCACTTCAATATTAGATTGACCTAAAAATCTATTGACTTATTTGGTTAAGAAAAAGATAAAAATAATTAATCTTCAACTTCTTTCGATTACGAAAAAGGCAAATTATGTACGCGCACATCTTCCAATCATTTTTAGTTTCCATAAGCAACAATGTCTAAGATTTTTTATATTTTCCAAGAACTTTTTGTAGCAAGTAATGAAATTATGCAGAATAACTTTTTGTTGATAGTCACGTTTACTGATCATGTTTTCGTAAGCTTCATTAGTTATTTGACAATATCTAACAAAAGGATAAAAGTTCATTTATAAATACTTAAAGGATGTTTTCTGCTAAAAATGATACTTTAAGAATGTAGTTTAAGTTTAGGGTATAGTTAAAGGATGTTTTCTGCTACAAATGATACTTTAAGGATGTAGTTTAAGTTTTGGGTATAGTTAAAGGATGTTTTTGGCCAAAAACTTGATATAGTGTATCACTGCATTGAATAGTGTTGTTCCTTTCTTATTAAATATTTTTGAGTTTTGAATATGATTTTTTTAAATATGGAGCACTATATCCGAATAGGCTCCATTTCAGTGTACATTAGAATTAAAATTAATCAAACTCTAATATGAATATTGAATACTAAATAAAAATAATTTGAAGTAAATTAACCCAAGAAAACTTTTAAGTGTAATTGGTATTAACAATGGGTAGATTCAACTTTTAAGTTGTAGTGTTCAAGTCTAATATTTTATTTATTTATTTTTTACTATAATGACACAAATTTATTAGGATTCGAGGTTAATTTGTTCGTTAGATTGAATATTGTCTTATATAAAAACCATGAATCATTATATATTATCCTATTGAAATATATCCTATTCATTTCAATTAATCTATCATATTTTTCTTTATAATTTGTTAAAAACTAATGTTTCTTTTCTTTTCTTAGTTCTAACTCCACGTAATATATTTAAGATCACAAGCTTAAAAGACATTTAGCATATTTCACATATTTTTAATTTAAAACTACAAGATTAAAAAAAAATCTTAATTTTTAAATTTCATGCCAAATCAAAATAAAACAAACAAATTAAAATTAGAACTTACATGCATGTTTCATTATCGCATGAAGTTAACAAATTAAATTAGAACTAATATGCATGTTCATTATCACATGAAGTTATATATATATGCATATATAATTTATCTTAATGAACATAATTTTTTTTAGCATGGTACAATGTGTTTTTGGTTCTCTTTTTTCATGCACAATAACTTATAGGATAATATATTTAGAATCAAACGTTAAATTAACATGATATTTTCATACATTGGTCATTACATATCATATTTCATACATTGGTCATTACATATCATATTGATTTCCTAACCATTCACAATTTTTAAAATTACTATTAGACATTTGCTATTTTTGTATCTCTTTCAAAATATTAATTTACCTAAACTTTTGTAATTAATATATTGATTTTCATGTGTTTCAATTCTTAACTTCTTATTTCAGATCAAAATATAATAATATTAAGTAAATAAAGTAAACAATCTACTATAGTTAACTAAATATTAATATGATTGATTTTAAAACTTAAAATAATCTATCATAAAAAAATATTCCTTTCATTAGTGTACGTAAATTTAAAAACGAAAAATATTTAATATTTCTATTTAATATTTGATTCGACAATTTCAGAACTATTTATTTAAAATTTGTGAGTCTTAATTTACTTTAGTTTTATTTAATTTATCTATCCATTTTATTTATTAATTTTTGTTTTTATGCTACCTAATTAAATTATTTTTATTTTTATTTAAATATTTAACACATTTTAAAAATCATTTTTGTTTCTTTTTATATTTATATTCGTGCAAAAGTAAAGTGTTAATGTAATATAAATTGATTTAAGAAATGGGTCCCATCATTTTTAGAGAATATGATTACTTATGACATTCATCCTGCTTTTTATAACAAGAAGTATATATAGCTATCATTTGGTTGGGTATTTGGGAAATTCAATACTTTAGATGCAAAGTATAACTGTTTTAAGGTGATAATTTTACTAAAATGGCAAAAGTATCCTTGTCGTCCTAGACTTCACTCTACTAATAACAATAACTAAAGAAGTTTTTAGAACTATTTAATTTTTTTGTTATCATTCTTAGTAGATTTTTGTTAGTGTGAAATTACTTTTTTATCCTTAATCATTATTCACTTCATATATAGAAATATGTTTTTAGAATTATTTATTCTTGATAGATTTTGTTAGAATGAAATTACATTTTTATTCTTGGTTATCTTTAATACAAATATATCATCCTATTCATTTTTATTTGTAAAGTTACTTTTTAACATCTTTTTCTTTAATTTCAATCTAATATATATTATTAATTTTATCACACTAATTTATTTTCAAGTATATTAATTAGAGCCAAAATAAATATTGAAATAATTAATTCATGATATTTTTATATAAAAAGTAGATTCTTTTTTTATTATAAGCGTAGTGAATACCACAATAACTCACAAAAGAAAAGAAAAAGAAAGTGAAGTAATAACAAAATAAGTTAATGATAATAGTAATAACTTAAGATGTTTCTAGAATTATTTAATTTTTTGTTATCATTCTTGATAGATTTTTGTTAGTATAAAATTACATTTTTGCCCTTGATCATTATTCACTTCATATATAGAAAGATAATTCTAGAATTATTTATTATCTTTCTTCATAAATTTTTATTAGGGTGAAATTAAATTTTTGCCCTTGGTCGTCCTCCAACTTCACTCTTCTATATAATAGAAATATAATATATATATATATATATATATATATATATATATATATATGCGCGGTTAAGGAAGTAGGTTATAGACGACATATTTTCTTCCCGTCAGAAATATTAATGATTGTTTTTATAATATTTGTTACAAATCCACTTAATTGTGTGGATGTTTCTCTTAATTCATCTTTAACGTAATGTATGTATTTATTGTATTTATTATATTTGTCATAACGTATTTGATTAAAGAACGTAACATGGATTTTCTAAATCCTATAAAATGGTAGTATTTCACCCTTGTGAAACACACTTGAGGAGAATAATAAAGCTCTCAATCTTTATAGTTGCCATCACCATTTGTCTTACCTTATTCTCTAAGTATTATAGTATTTTCCTCTTGTTTTACAACACGTTATCAGCACGAGTCTCTAACCAATTAAGACCTACTTAATTCGGAATTAACTTTTTTCCTAAACATTAATCATTTTTCTTTCCGAGTCAAATATACATTTATATATTATAACATATCTAACAGGACTTGCATAAATCTTTGATCCGTATTTTTATTACTGCATATATAACTTACTTGCTTTAGGTATTATTATAATACTTTACTAGGCATAATAATCAATACGTTTAAAGTTTATATTGTTATGTTATTTATGCTACTAACTTATGACTCTAAATTTAATACTAAGCAATATGATAATACGATAGTTAGTTTACACGTAAGTAATTTCTTGTTATACATTTTATGTGTCATAAAGAATATAATATTGTATTAAATACAACTTGAAATTATTACTAAACTTTGATATTAATTGAAACTAGTAATAAATACTTAAAACAAGTAGGAAATACATTTAACTCTTACCGTTTCAATGCTTCATGAGTTTATATTTTTAATCTAACATTAATGTTCATGCATATAATGTATTTATACTCACCATTTACTTTATTATTTAAAGTATTAATTTGTCATTTATAATAAACAAACCAACATCATAATATTAACTCAAAATTATTTTATGATAGTTTTCAACTTGTCGAATTTATCAAAACTTGAATTTGTGGCACTTGACATTTCTGGAAAGAATTATTTGTCATGGGTAATTGATGCTGAAATTCACCTTACCGCTAAGGGTCTTGGTGATAGTATAATCGAAGGAAATACGACATCAAGTCAGGATAAAGCGAAAGCTATGATTTTCCTTCGCCATCATCTTGATGAAAGCCTGAAGGTTGAATACCTAACAGTTAAAGATCCATTTGAATTGTGGATAGGTTTGAAAGGGAGGTATGACCACCTCAAGGCAACGGTATTGCCAAGGGCTCGTTATGAGTGGATGCACTTACGGTTTCAAGATTATAAAACCGTAATTGAGTATAATTCTGCTGTATTAGAATAACTTCCCAATTGAAATTATGTGGGGAAATAATAAAAGATGAGGACATGTTGAAAAAGACACTAACTACTTTCCATGCCTCTAATATGATATTACAGCAACAATATCATGAAAAAGGTTTTCAGAAATACTCTGAATTGATCTCATGCCTTCTGGTGGCTGAGCAGCATAATGACCTTCTTATGAAAAATCACGAAGCCCTTCCCACTGGAAGTGCTCCATTACCGGAGGCACACGCGGTTGATGCACACGGCCAGTCTGAAATAAGACAAAATAATCGGGGCCATGACAATGTGCGCGGGCGTGACAAAGGCAAAAGACGATATAGTAATAGTCGAGGTGGTGGTCATAACAAAAGGGAGAACAATATAAGTTCTCAAAATAATCCTTCTAAAGAAAGGGCGATCACTGTCATCGTTGTGGCCTTAAAGGTCATTGGAAAAATGAATGTCGGGCACCTGAGCATTTTGTCGGGTTGTATCAAAATTCTTTTAAAAGGAAAGGAAATAAAGGTGGTGCCTCCTCTTCTAAAGCCCGAGTATAGTCACATTTGACTCTCAAAGATGATATTCAGGCAGGATCTTCTCAAAAATATAATGAGAATGTTGAGGCAAACTTAGCATTGAAAGATGATGCTTTTGATGGGCTCGATGATATTACTCATCTGGAAGCTGAGGACTTTTTTGGGGATCACAACTGAGATTGATAATTGAATTAGGAAATGAATAATGTTTTTATTTATTTTTAATGTCTTAATTAAAGTTTATGTACTTAAGATTTCTTTTGCTAAATTTCGTACTTCTTATTATGTATTTTTTATTCTTGTGAAGATAAATAAAAATTTTCAGTCATCAGTTGGATCCAAGATGAGTAATGGAGATATGTGTCTTCTGGACAGTGCCACAACTCATACGATACTAAGAGAAAAGAAATATTTCTCTCGTTTGATAATGAAAAAGACATACGTTAATACAATATCCGGTAGTACAAAATTGATTGAGGGCTCTAGAAGAGCGGCCTTATTACTACCTGGAGGAACATTATTGGTAATTGATAATGCATTGTATTGTAGTAAGTCTCATAGAAACTTGTTAAGTTTTAAGGTTATTCGCCAAAATGGCTATCATGTTGAGACTGCGAATGAAGGAAAGGTGAAATACCTTTATATTACTATAATAAATGCAGATAAGAAAACTGTGCATGAAAAATTGCCAGCACTTTCTTCAGGGTTGTACCATGCAAATATTGGTACAGTTGAATCACATGCCCTAGTAAATAAAAGGTTTATTGATTCTAATGATTTTATCATTTGGCACGACCGGTTGGGCCATCCCGGTTATAATATGATGCGCAAAGTAATTGAGAATTCACATGGGCATACTTTGAAGAACCAAAATGTTCTTCAATCAAAGGAATTCTCTTGTGCTGCTTGTTCACAAGGAAAGTTGGTTATCAAACCATCAGTGGCTAAGGTTGGGGTGGAATCCCCTGCATTTCTAGAACGGATACAGGGTGATATATGTGGACCTATTCACCCTGCATGTGGATTTAAATATTATATGGTCTTGATAGATGCATCTACAAGGTGGTCTCATGTGTGCTTATTATCAACTCGCAATATGGCTTTTGCGAGATTGTTGGCTCAAATAATAAGGTTAAAAGCACAATTTCCAGATTATGCAATAAAAACAATTCGTCTTGATAATGCTGATGAGTTTACATCTCAGGCATTTAATGATTATTGTTTGTCCACTGGAATAACAGTTGAACATCCTGTTGCACATGTTCATACTCAAAATGGTTTAGCAGAGTCATTGATTAAACGTCTTCAATTGATAGCTAGACCTTTGTTGATGAAAACAAAGTTGCATGTTTCGGTTTGGGGGCATGCTATTTTGCATGCATGCAACACTTGTGCGCATAAGGCCAACCAGTTATCATGACATCTCCCAATTACAATTGATTTTTGGTCAGGAGCCAAACATTTCCCATCTTAGAATCTTTGGTTGTGCGGTATATGTTCCAATTGCTCCACCACAACGCACAAAGATGGGTCCCCAAAGAATGTTGGGGATATATGTTGGGTATGAATCTCGTTCTATTATAAAATATTTGGAACCTTGAACTGGAGATTTATTTACGGCAAGGTTTGCTGATTGTCATTTTGATGAATCAATTTACCCAACATTAGGGGGAGAACAAAAGCAGTTGGAAAATGAGATAGATTGCAATTCATTTTCACAATCTCATTTAGATCCTCGAACAAATCAATGTGGGCAAAAAGTTCAAAAGATAATTTATTTGCAGAATATTGCAAATCAACTGCCGGATGCATTTACTAACCTTCCACGGGTTACTAAATCATATATTTCAGCTGCTAATGCTCAAGTTCGAGTTGATGTCCCTATAAGACAAAATGTTAAGGCAAATGAGTCTAAACCACACTTAAAACGTGGTAGACCAATTGATTCCAAGGATAAAAATCCTCGAAAAAAAAAAGAAATAAATGATCAAGATGATGATCATAATATAGAGGCAATTGCTCATGAAGAGCTCCGAGACATAATAAATTATGACACCACAAAGGAGGTCCACGTACCTGATGTTTACATCCCCACTCTGTTCAAATAGGGCAAAACGTCGCGGCAACTCGAAAATAATGTATTGATTCAATTTTGAAAGAGTTTTAAAAATAAACGATTTTTTTTTAAAAAAAAAAAAAGAGTCGCCACCTAATTTTAGGAAAAAACTAGGAAACCATTAAGTGATCTACGAAACCAATTTGATTCTAGGTAAGGGGTTCAAATTATTCCGAAGGGAAGGGGTTAGGCACCCTTCGAAATCCACAAGTATGGATCCCGGCTGAATTCATTTTTTTTCAAATTGAGGAAAAATAAAATAATATACAAATATAATAAACATGCAATATACACAAATAATAAAATAAGAAAATATAAGAAACGGCCTAAAGTTTGCCTAACGTAATATATGCAAAATATTGAATAAAGAGTACAATTCGAACTTAATTCAAATAACTTCAATGGGAAGCACCTCTATGTACCTGTAAAGACACTTAGTAAAAGTGTTAGTAATAAATAAAATATGAATAAAAATGAATAAACCAAATAATAGCTTAAAAATCAAAAACCCGTCTTATCAACATGAGAGGCCTAGAAAATCGACGGTAATTTCTTCATCGGCCAATTTAACAAATAAACATATATGAACTTAAATTAGATTTCCATCTTTTAAAATGGAAAGGCCTCTAAACCCGACGGATAGATTTTTCATTGGCTATTTTAACAAGTAATTAATATAGATTTAACTAAATTTCCGTCTTTTAAAATGGGAAGGCCTCCAAAACTGACGGAGAGATTTTATCATTGGCCATAACTCCTAAACTATAACTAATACACAAATAAATTCCTAAAGAAACATAAGCAAAACTAAAGAAAAATAAATAAATAAATAAATTTACAACTAACAGTAAATAAAACAGTAGGAACAAGAGAAACGCTACTAAAATGTCATACCACAACCTAATGCACGAAAGCTAAAACAAAGCTAATTAACATATAACAGATAGAAAAGCTAGAAATTAAATAATACAAAGCTAAGAAAGAATTTACCTGGTTCTGGGCAGCGAATCGAAACTGCGAATTTGACGGAGACGATCCACCACCTCCCCAAACTCGAACAGCCGCGAAAATATTTTAAAATATTAAACTATGGAACCAAGAATTCCCGAAAAATTTCTGGGTACTCTTTGGTCTCCTCTTTTTTTTCCCTTTCCTCTTTGGTGTAATGAAGAAGGGCTTATATAGGACCAATTTTGGGTTCAAAATAGATGTGGGAAGCGATGTGGGACAAATGCAAAAAAAATCCAAAATTTGTCTATTTGAATGGTTTTAAAGTAATTGATTAATAGGATGAATTCACATAAATTAATTTAGAGAGCTTCTTAATCTAAACAAAATAAATTAATTGATTCGAATATGAATTAAGTGGTTTTAGCAAATCGAAATTGAAACTATAAAATTATGAATTTTTTAAAATGTTAGGCCGAAATTGGGTGTCAACAGTTGTCCCTTTCGTTGTGTATGATTGATGAAAGAAATCGTGGACAACGAAAATTGACAAACCCAATTTTGACCGAACACATGACCTTATAGAGAAGCGCGGTTGAATGTGGTGGAAGTCAATCCCAGACTTGTCTCCAAAAGGTTCTATGATATGTTGCGTCCTTGTTGAAGTAATTCGCACATGTGCTCCTCTGAGAGTGCATCCTCTAGAATGTTCTAAAAAAACAAAGATAAAACTCATTAATATAGGCAAAACTAAAAGAAAAAGGGCTGCATCTCTTATGATACGATAAATGGAGATAAATACAGGTCCCTTGGTAGGACGAATGAAGATGATGATCAATCTGTAGGATTTGAAATGTATGTCCATCGGTAGGACGAATGAAAAAAAAAATGATGATCCATCGATAGGATTTTGAATGTATGTCCATCGGTAGGACAAAATGTAAACATCTTTCAACGCACGTTTCCACCGACTTAAACGTTGAATAGATAGAGTGCACAACCTTCACCTCCAAATAGATGTGTCTTAAATGCAAATATCATTCAACGCAAGTTTTCACCGACTTGAACGTTGAAAAGATATGGTGCACATCCTTCACCTCCGAATAGATGCGTCTTAAATGCAAATATCTTTCAACGCAAGTTTTCACCGACTTAAACGTTGAAAATATCTGGTGTACATCCTTCACCTCCGAATAGATGCGTCTTAAATGCAAATGCAAATATCTTCTTGCGATGCATGAATATTAACTCTCGATGCATGAATATCGACTCTCGATGCATGAATTTCCTTCGGGGCACGAATATCTTCCCGCAATGCATAAATTCTGCAAGGTATGAAATCTTCTTGCGGTGCATGAATTTCTGCGAGGTATGAAATCTTCTCGCGATGCATGAATTTCTGCGAGGTATGAATCTTCTCGCGATGCATGAATATTAACTCTCGATGCATGAATTAACTCGCGATGCATGATCTTCTACGGGGCATGAATATCTTCCCACAATGCATAAATTCTGCAAGGTATGAAATCTTCTTGCGGTGCATGAATTTCTGCGAGGTATGAAATCTTCTCGCTATGCATGAATTTCTGTGAGGTATGCAATCTTCTCGCGATGCATGAATATTAACCCTCGATACATGAATTAACTCGCGATGCATGATCTTCTACGGGGCAAATATCTTCCCGCAATGCATAAATTCTGCAAGGTATGAAATCTTCTTGCGGTGCATGAATTTCTGCGAGGTATGAAATCTTCTCGCTATGCATGAATTTCTGCGAGGTATGAAATCTTCTCGCGATGCATGATCTTCCGTGGGGTATGAATATCCTCCCGCAATGCATGAATATTGACTCGCGATGCATGATTTTCCGCAATGCATGAATATTGACTCGCGATGCATGAATTTTTTTTTTTTGCAATGCATGAATATTGACCTCAATGCATGATCTTCTGCGGGGCATGAATATTTTCCCGCAATGCATAAATTTTGCGAGGGATGGAATCTTCTCGCGATGCATAAATTTTTGCGAGGAATGAAATCTTCTCGCGATGCATGAATTCCGCAAGGTATGAATATTGACTCGCGATGCATGATTTTCCGCAAATGCATGAATATTGACTCGCGATGCATGAATTTTTTTTTTTTTTGCAATGCATGAATATTGACCTCAATGCATGATCTTCTGCGGGGCATGAATATTTTCCCGCAATGCATAAATTTTGCGAGGGATGGAATCTTCTCGCAATGCATAAATTTTTGCGAGGAATGAAATCTTCTCGCGATGCATGAATTCCGCAAGGTATGAATATTGACTCGCGATGCATGATTTTTCGCAATGCATGAATATTGACTCTCGATGCATGATCTTCTGCGGGGCATGAATATCTTCCCGCAATGCATGAATTTTACGAGGGATGGAATCTTCTCGCGATGCATAAATTCCACAAGGTATGAAATTTTTTTGCGATGCATAAATTCCGCAAGGTATGAAATCTTCTTGCGATGCATAAATTTCTGCGAGGTATGAAATCTTCTCGCGATGCCTGAATAATAACTCGCGATGCATGAATATTAACTCGTGATGCATGATCTTTTGCAATGCATGAATATTGACTCGCGATGCATGATGATTTTTTTTTTTTTTGCAATGCATGAATATTGACTCGCGATGCATGATTTTCCACTATGCATGAATATTGACTCGCGATGCATGATTTTTGCAATGCATGAATATTGACTCTCAATGCATGATTTTCCGCTATGCATGAATATTAACTCTCGATGCATGATTTTTGTAGTTGCTATCAAGCTTCTCGCAGTACTTATCAGAATTTTGAGGTCTTTCTCAAAAATTCTGTCCCAGTTAGAATTTTGGCTAATCTCAAAATGATCTTCAATCTTGACTTGTTGACGATAACACCTCTATTGAGAATTTTTGAGATATTTTCAAAAATTCTGTCCCAGTTTTTATTGTAAGGAGAAATAATAATCACACTGGGTATATGACCGAGCCGTCGTGGCGCCTACATATCCTATTGATCCAGGAATCAAGTCAAATGTAGTTCCAAACTTGTAGATGATGAATACTGCAAAGAATCTGAAAGAAGATCATCAGTAGAAAATGTACAATATGAACATGATGAAATAGGAAAATAATATTGCACGTGATATCCAAAGCCTATAAAAAAAAACATGTCACATTTTTGGACGAACAATTCATGCAGTAAAATAGGACTCTCACACATACAAGATTAACCCGATGACACTTTTTACAATGAACAACTCAAAAGGCAATTTTTTTTAAAAAAAAAAATTGAAAGATTCTTAAAAAGGTTTTAAAATATTAAAGAATGAGTGTTTGCTCACTTTTTCTTTTCTTTTTGAAAAATAAAGAATATGATGAGATAGTCAAACCTTCACTACAATTGGTACCAACAGTTAAGATTGCAGGTAAATCTCTCATTTTTTTTTATTTTTTTTTTTTTATTTTTTTTTTTAAGATTGAATTTAAGGTAATTCCTACAGCTTCAAGTGGTACCTCCAATATACTTAAGGATCAACAAGATCCGTTCATCTTGCTTCAAACAAAGGTTTTGAATTGTATCAATCCTCATGTTTCAAGTGCCCTCACGAAAAAGACTTGTCCTATTTCACACATATTTGAAATATTTAATTTTAGGACATTTTCCAAAGTGCACTCACACTCACAAGAATGTTCAATGCATACAACTGTGATACCATATGCTTGACTCTTATGTAAATCTCCACTAATGTGAGAACATTTGGAATGAGATCATGTAGGGCTTGTTATTGGCTTGTAACGTAGGCTTAGGGATGGGTAGGATATTTATTTGGAAGAAAAGTGACTGAATTCCTCCCTGAGCGTCACCCAAAATTTGTGCTCTTAATAATTGGTACGCCTTTGCCTTAGATCCTCTCCATTGTTCTCCCCCCTTTCAACTTCTTTAGAATTCTCATTTTTGACTCTTTTCCCTTCTTCTTTTTTTTTCGGAAAAGGGCCTAAAATACCCTTAAAGTATTGGAAATGGTACAAAATTACCCTCCATCCACCTATTGGCTCCAAAATACCCTTCCCACCCACCTATTGGGTCCAAAATACCCTTGTCATCCACCTTTTGGTTCAAAATTGACCACTTATTTAACGGTTTTATATTTAAACTATTTAAATATTTTTTTAAATACGTGGCACGCAACTATATGTTATAATTTAACTTATTAGTATAATTTATAAATCAATCCACTAACCACCCATTACTAATTAAACCCCTCCAAATTAATACACCCCTCACATTATTAATGCAACAACAAAAAAGCTACTGCCAATTTAGTGTTTTTAAAAATTTGAGGCGAAAATATCTATAGAAGTAAATTATCATACGTTAAGTGTCTAAATAAAAATTACCGATAAACTTAAAAGTCTGACTATGTTCATCTTAATTATTCTTACGTCTCAATTATGTGATGTTACTTCATAGTTAACTTTTTTTCAAAATAATATATTAAAGGTTTTAAAACAAATCATAAATATTTATAAAATTATATTTTAAAAAAGTGCATGAATTAATTCGGGATGTATTACTTCTTTACCTTTAATCATAAATTTTTAATTCAATCTTGAAAGAGAATCCTATTGAAAGTGTCCTCCTAAATAAGCTGCTCAACCTATATTTAATTGGGGCTTCGATTCGGACTCAAATAATTTTGAATGTCATTTTCAGGAATCTATAATTTCATCGTGTTTTAGTAATGTTTATGACAATTTTAATATTATAATTGGATTATTAATTGGGTGGGGTTTAGTTAGTAATGAGTGGGTAGTGGGTTGATTTATAAATTATATTAATAAATTAAATTATAACCAATAGTTGAACGCCAAGTATTTTAAAAAATATTCAAAGAGTTTAATTTTAAAACAATTAAAGAAGTGGTCAATTTTGAATCCAAAGGTGGATGACAAGGGTATTTTGGAGCCAATAGGTGGATGAAAAGGGCATTTTGGAGCCAATAGGTGGATGGAGGGTAATTTTGTACCCTTTTCAATACTTTGAGGGTATTTTAGGCCCTTTTTCGTTTTTTTTTCTTCCTTTGTTTCGACTTCTTTTGAGTTCTCATTTTTTGGAGCTTTTCCATTCTTCTCTTCTTCTTTTTTTTTCTCTTTGTTTTTGACTTCTTTTGAATCCTTATTTCTCGGAGCTTTTCTTTTATTTCACTCCTTTCTTATAAATTTTTCTCCTTTTTATTGGAGTATTTTCCTTCCCACCTTTCATTGACTTTGTAAAGGGTATTTTTGCCTTTCTTTATTTCTTTATTTCTTTTTTCTCTAGAAGTCTTTTATTTTCTTGACCTTGGAAGATTCGATATCTTTGCTTTCGGAAATTTCAAACATGGATCTTCTCTTATAATTTGCACATTCTTGGTGCACTCAAGAAGGTTGGGCCAAGAGAGGATAGTGCTTTTAAGCACTTAAAAGGATAGTGGTTAAGATGTGGTTGTCCAAAGAAAGGTTTCAGGCTCAAAGTGGGAAAACTAGGGATTAATGTAATTTGGTAGGCTTTGAAAGGCACAATCGGGTAAAAAAAAAGCCTACACTCCTTTCTCAAACCGAACATTACTCAGGATTTCGCCTCGAAAAACATTCAGGTCAAGTTCTAGATCAACAGTGTAACACAATTGAACTTTGATCAAAAGCTCACCACACAATGCACATGAAACATAAGGTTAGTTTTATTCTTATCTTGATTGCATGCAAGAGAATTTTCAAGCATCACAAAAGTACAGATAAGAGGTACCACAAGAATCTATAGTTTACCGCAAAGTCAGTCTTTTCCATCATATCGAATATATTTACATGCTCTTAACTACAATAGGTCCCAACTGAGCTGAAGACATGACTCTTACAGTATGTACGAGTAAATTTTTTTGTTAATTAATTTTTTTTTTTCAAGAATGATTACCGAACCCAAGAAGGACTGCCTACGTATCTCATTAAAATGAGAATCAGGTGTGCGTAGTTCATGCAGATATGACTTGGAAAATATGCACAAACTATTTTTTCTTATTTTTTATTTTTATTTTTGGAGAAGATAATACCGAACCCCAAGAAGGGTTGCCTACGTATCTCATTAAAATGAGAATCAGGTACGCGTAGTTCGTCCAGATATGGATATAATAATTTAAAGATTTAGACAACTCAAAGAAATTTCTAGGTCTAGCGCCACTAAAATTTGTAGTCATGAAGTTTTTTTTTTTATTATTATTATTATTATTTTTTTCCGCACCAATATGTTTTATAGCCTCTTAATCGTCAATATTTATATTGTCTGTTGAATGTAACCTACGAATTTCTACAGTAATGATTTGTTGTACTCTTTTTGGATGTTTTCTTGGACCTTTGTCTCTTCCCAATTTTCACGAGATCCAGACATTATTATGACCATCCCCGACTGATGTCGGGGACGGTATTCCTACAAAAATATGAGAAATATGTGAGAGCAGGAATATCATGCAAAATAATAATAAAAATAAATGGATGAGACCTCATAGTCAAATACTCCCCTGATTTATCGTTTTGACTTAATGTCTTGTGAAATACAAGGACTCGTATTTCGCTAATCCTCTTGTCTCTTGCGACTTCGAACAAATAATAATTTCTGAATTCGGACATAAATTAATTTTTCGCTGCGAAGAAGAACAACTCAAAATGTAAGAGTGTTAGTTCCTGTACATAACGGATAATGCAAAAATATCACACAAGAATAAAACACATAAATACTGTTTTAATTAAAGACAAACTGAAATATATCATATAGCATACAGACAATTATTGCGCGTCCTATACAAATATGTGACCCTTTTATGCCTAGGGTAGGCCTATCGATTTGAAGGATGTATTACGCCCTTTGACAACTTTCCATTGTCTCCCAAAACACTTAGTACAATTTTATGAATAAATGAAATAGAATTTGAAGTAAGGGGAAAAAGAAAGAAAAAAAAAACAAATATTAAATCCCACGCAGGGGTACCATCCTATTCTATGCCTTTGTGAAAGGTACTCTCTCTTGAACTTGTTGTCATCTTCGACTGTCAACACTTTTGAATGGAATGATAGCTTGTGAAGAACCGGATTTGACAAAAATAGACTATTAAAATAACTCTCTAATCAGATAGACCATGGTTTGTCAAACGACGTATACATCATTCAAATTACACACAATTATGATCGTCCTTTTAGGCTAGAGGTCATTATGAACTCAAGGTGGTCTTTCTAATGTACCCAGCACACCTTGGGTGTTAGGGTCATCTTAGGTCAAAAATGCGCTAAATTCGGGATTTGGTTTCGCTCTATCTTAGTTTAACTAAGAGTGGGTTGTATTTAGAGTGGAAAGGGTAACCCAAGCGGACTACTTGGGCTGGGACAGTTAACGATCGTTGACTATCAAGTAGCCAACTACACTCGTCAGGGTGCCCCGAAAAATTTTTGGTTAATGAACGACTGCAAACCCGCATAATCGTCCTTTAGTGGAAATGAAATAATTGTCGTTTGACGAGAAATATTATGCCATGAATGCAATGATAATATACACACAATAAAATAAATAATGAATAAATACAATATACAAATAATCAGCGAAATGTAAAAATACAAGGTATAACATAATAATAAAACAAAAGTTTCCTCAATTTGAAAAAAATAAATAAATTCATATTGGTTAAAACCTCTATAGTCCCCAGCGGAGTCGCCATTCTGTTTACATCCCCACTCTGTTCAAATAGGGCAAAACGTCGCGGCAACTCGAAAATAATGTATTGATTCAATTTTGAAAGAGTTTTAAAAATAAACGAGTTTTTTTTTAAAAAAAAAAAAAGAGTCGCCACCTAATTTTAGGAAAAAACTAGGAAACCATTAAGTGATCTACGAAACCAATTTGATTCTAGGTAAGGGGTTCAAATTATTCCGAAGGGAAGGGGTTAGGCACCCTTAGAAATCCACAAGTATGGGTCCCGGCTGAATTCATTTTTTTTTTAAATTGAGGAAAAATAAAATAATATACAAATATAATAAACATGCAATATACACAAATAATAAAATAAGAAAATATAAGAAACGGCCTAAAGTTTGCCTAACGTAATATATGCAAAATATTGAACAAAGAGTACAATTCGAACTTAATTCAAATAACTTCAATGGGAAGCACCTCTATGTACCTGTAAAGACACTTAGTAAAAGTGTTAGTAATAAATAAAATATGAATAAAAATGAATAAACCAAATAATAGCTTAAAAATCAAAAACCCGTCTTATCAACATGAGAGGCCTAGGAAATCGACGGTAATTTCTTCATCGGCCAATTTAACAAATAAACATATATGAACTTAAATTAGATTTCCATCTTTTAAAATGGAAAGGCCTCTAAACCCGACGGATAGATTTTTCATTGGCTATTTTAACAAGTAATTAATATAGATTTAACTAAATTTCCGTCTTTTAAAATGGGAAGGCCTCCAAAACTGACGGAGAGATTTTATCATTGGCCATAACTCCTAAACTATAACTAATACACAAATAAATTCCTAAAGAAACATAAGCAAAACTAAAGAAAAATAAATAAATAAATAAATTTACAACTAACAGTAAATAAAACAGTAGGAACAAGAGAAACGCTACTAAAATGTCATACCACAACCTAATGCACGAAAGCTAAAACAAAGCTAATTAACATATAACAGATAGAAAAGCTAGAAATTAAATAATACAAAGCTAAGAAAGAATTTACCTGGTTCTGGGCAGCGAATCGAAACTGCGAATTTGACGGAGACGATCCACCACCTCCCCAAACTCGAACAGCCGCTAAAATATTTTAAAATATTAAACTATGGAACCAAGAATTCCCGAAAAATTTCTGGGTACTCTTTGGTCTCCTCTTTTTTTTCCCTTCCCTCTTTGGTGTAATGAAGAAGGGCTTATATAGGACCAATTTTGGGTTCAAAATAGATGTGGGAAGCGATGTGGGACAAATGCAAAAAAAATCCAAAATTTGTCTATTTGAATGGTTTTAAAGTAATTGATTAATAGGATGAATTCACATAAATTAATTTAGAGAGCTTCTTAATCTAAACAAAATAAATTAATTGATTCGAATATGAATTAAGTGGTTTTAGCAAATCGAAATTGAAACTATAAAATTATGAATTTTTTAAAATGTTAGGCCGAAATTGGGTGTCAACAGCTGTCCCTTTCGTTGTGTATGATTGATGAAAGAAATCGTGGACAACGAAAATTGACAAACCCAATTTTGACCGAACACATGACCTTATAGAGAAGCGCGGTTGAATGTGGTGGAAGTCAATCCCAGACTTGTCTCCAAAAGGTTCTATGATATGTTGCGTCCTTGTTGAAGTAATTCGCACATGTGCTCCTCTGAGAGTGCATCCTCTAGAATGTTCTAAAAAAACAAAGATAAAACTCATTAATATAGGCAAAACTAAAAGAAAAAGGGCTGCATCTCTTATGATACGATAAATGGAGATAAATACAGGTCCCTTGGTAGGACGAATGAAGATGATGATCAATCTGTAGGATTTGAAATGTATGTCCATCGGTAGGACGAATGAAAAAAAAAATGATGATCCATCGATAGGATTTTGAATGTATGTCCATCGGTAGGACAAAATGTAAACATCTTTCAACGCACGTTTCCACCGACTTAAACGTTGAATAGATAGAGTGCACAACCTTCACCTCCAAATAGATGTGTCTTAAATGCAAATATCATTCAACGCAAGTTTTCACCGACTTGAACGTTGAAAAGATATGGTGCACATCCTTCACCTCCGAATAGATGCGTCTTAAATGCAAATATCTTTCAATGCAAGTTTTCACCGACTTAAACGTTGAAAATATCTGGTGTACATCCTTCACCTCCGAATAGATGCGTCTTAAATGCAAATGCAAATATCTTCTTGCGATGCATGAATATTAACTCTCGATGCATGAATATCGACTCTCGATGCATGAATTTCCTTCGGGGCACGAATATCTTCCCGCAATACATAAATTCTGCAAGGTATGAAATCTTCTTGCGGTGCATGAATTTCTGCGAGGTATGAAATCTTCTCGCGATGCATGAATTTCTGCGAGGTATGAATCTTCTCGCGATGCATGAATATTAACTCTCGATGCATGAATTAACTCGCGATGCATGATCTTCTACGGGGCATGAATATCTTTCCACAATGCATAAATTCTGCAAGGTATGAAATCTTCTTGCGGTGCATGAATTTCTGCGAGGTATGAAATCTTCTCGCTATGCATGAATTTCTGCGAGGTATGAAATCTTCTCGCGATGCATGAATATTAACCCTCGATACATGAATTAACTCGCGATGCATGATCTTCTATGGGGCAAATATCTTCCCGCAATGCATAAATTCTGCAAGGTATGAAATCTTCTTGCGGTGCATGAATTTCTGCGAGGTATGAAATCTTCTCGCTATGCATGAATTTCTGCGAGGTATGAAATCTTCTCGCGATGCATGATCTTCCGTGGGGTATGAATATCCTCCCGCAATGCATGAATATTGACTCGCGATGCATGATTTTCCGCAATGCATGAATATTGACTCGCGATGCATGAATTTTTTTTTTTTGCAATGCATGAATATTGACCTCAATGCATGATCTTCTGCGGGGCATGAATATTTTCCCGCAATGCATAAATTTTGCGAGGGATGGAATCTTCTCGCGATGCATAAATTTTTGCGAGGAATGAAATCTTCTCGCGATGCATGAATTCCGCAAGGTATGAATATTGACTCGCGATGCATGATTTTCCGCAAATGCATGAATATTGACTCGCGATGCATGAATTTTTTTTTTTTTTTGCAATGCATGAATATTGACCTCAATGCATGATCTTCTGCGGGGCATGAATATTTTCCCGCAATGCATAAATTTTTGCGAGGAATGAAATCTTCTCGCGATGCATGAATTCCGCAAGGTATGAATATTGACTCGCGATGCATGATTTTTCGCAATGCATGAATATTGACTCTCGATGCATGATCTTCTGCGGGGCATGAATATCTTCCCGCAATGCATGAATTTTGCGAGGGATGGAATCTTCTCGCGATGCATAAATTCCACAAGGTATGAAATCTTTTTGCGATGCATAAATTTCTGCGAGGTATGGAATCTTCTCGCTATGCATGAATTTCTGCGAGGTATGAAATCTTCTCGCGATGCATGAATATTAACTCTCGATGCATGAGTTAACTCGCGATGCATGAATATTAATTTGCGATGCATGATCTTTCGCAATGCATGAATATTGACTCGCGATGCATGATTTTTGCAATGCATGAATATTGACTCGCGATGCATGATTTTCCACTATGCATGAATATTGACTCGCGATGCATGATTTTCCCGCAATGCATAAATTTTGCGAGGGATGGAATCTTCTCGCAATGCATAAATTTTTGCGAGGAATGAAATCTTCTCGCGATGCATGAATTCCGCAAGGTATGAATATTGACTCGCGATGCATGATTTTTCGCAATGCATGAATATTGACTCTCGATGCATGATCTTCTGCGGGGCATGAATATCTTCCCGCAATGCATGAATTTTACGAGGGATGGAATCTTCTCGCGATGCATAAATTCCACAAGGTATGAAATTTTTTTGCGATGCATAAATTCCGCAAGGTATGAAATCTTCTTGCGATGCATAAATTTCTGCGAGGTATGAAATCTTCTCGCGATGCCTGAATAATAACTCGCGATGCATGAATATTAACTCGTGATGCATGATCTTTTGCAATGCATGAATATTGACTCGCGATGCATGATGATTTTTTTTTTTTTTGCAATGCATGAATATTGACTCGCGATGCATGATTTTCCACTATGCATGAATATTGACTCGCGATGCATGATTTTTGCAATGCATGAATATTGACTCTCAATGCATGATTTTCCGCTATGCATGAATATTAACTCTCGATGCATGATTTTTGTAGTTGCTATCAAGCTTCTCGCAGTACTTATCAGAATTTTGAGGTCTTTCTCAAAAATTCTGTCCCAGTTAGAATTTTGGCTAATCTCAAAATGATCTTCAATCTTGACTTGTTGACGATAACACCTCTATTGAGAATTTTTGAGATATTTTCAAAAATTCTGTCCCAGTTTTTATTGTAAGGAGAAATAATAATCACACTGGGTATATGACCGAGCCGTCGTGGCGCCTACATATCCTATTGATCCAGGAATCAAGTCAAATGTAGTTCCAAACTTGTAGATGATGAATACTGCAAAGAATCTGAAAGAAGATCATCAGTAGAAAATGTACAATATGAACATGATGAAATAGGAAAATAATATTGCACGTGATATCCAAAGCCTATAAAAAAAAACATGTCACATTTTTGGACGAACAATTCATGCAGTAAAATAGGACTCTCACACATACAAGATTAACCCGATGACACTTTTTACAATGAACAACTCAAAAGGCAATTTTTTTTAAAAAAAAAAATTGAAAGATTCTTAAAAAGGTTTTAAAATATTAAAGAATGAGTGTTTGCTCACTTTTTCTTTTCTTTTTGAAAAATAAAGAATATGATGAGATAGTCAAACCTTCACTACAATTGGTACCAACAGTTAAGATTGCAGGTAAATCTCTCATTTTTTTTTATTTTTTATTTTTTATTTTTTTTTTTAAGATTGAATTTAAGGTAATTCCTACAGCTTCAAGTGGTACCTCCAATATACTTAAGGATCAACAAGATCCGTTCATCTTGCTTCAAACAAAGGTTTTGAATTGTATCAATCCTCATGTTTCAAGTGCCCTCACGAAAAAGACTTGTCCTATTTCACACATATTTGAAATATTTAATTTTAGGACATTTTCCAAAGTGCACTCACACTCACAAGAATGTTCAATGCATACAACTGTGATACCATATGCTTGACTCTTATGTAAATCTCCACTAATGTGAGAACATTTGGAATGAGATCATGTAGGGCTTGTTATTGGCTTGTAACGTAGGCTTAGGGATGGGTAGGATATTTATTTGGAAGAAAAGTGACTGAATTCCTCCCTGAGCGTCACCCAAAATTTGTGCTCTTAATAATTGGTACGCCTTTGCCTTAGATCCTCTCCATTGTTCTCCCCCCTTTCAACTTCTTTAGAATTCTCATTTTTGACTCTTTTCCCTTCTTCTTTTTTTTTCGGAAAAGGGCCTAAAATACCCTTAAAGTATTGGAAATGGTACAAAATTACCCTCCATCCACCTATTGGCTCCAAAATACCCTTCCCACCCACCTATTGGGTCCAAAATACCCTTGTCATCCACCTTTTGGTTCAAAATTGACCACTTATTTAACGGTTTTATATTTAAACTATTTAAATATTTTTTTAAATACGTGGCACGCAACTATATGTTATAATTTAACTTATTAGTATAATTTATAAATCAATCCACTAACCACCCATTACTAATTAAACCCCTCCAAATTAATACACCCCTCACATTATTAATGCAACAACAAAAAAGCTACTGCCAATTTAGTGTTTTTAAAAATTTGAGGCGAAAATATCTATAGAAGTAAATTATCATACGTTAAGTGTCTAAATAAAAATTACCGATAAACTTAAAAGTCTGACTATGTTCATCTTAATTATTCTTACGTCTCAATTATGTGATGTTACTTCATAGTTAACTTTTTTTCAAAATAATATATTAAAGGTTTTAAAACAAATCATAAATATTTATAAAATTATATTTTAAAAAAGTGCATGAATTAATTCGGGATGTATTACTTCTTTACCTTTAATCATAAATTTTTAATTCAATCTTGAAAGAGAATCCTATTGAAAGTGTCCTCCTAAATAAGCTGCTCAACCTATATTTAATTGGGGCTTCGATTCGGACTCAAATAATTTTGAATGTCATTTTCAGGAATCTATAATTTCATCGTGTTTTAGTAATGTTTATGACAATTTTAATATTATAATTGGATTATTAATTGGGTGGGGTTTAGTTAGTAATGAGTGGGTAGTGGGTTGATTTATAAATTATATTAATAAATTAAATTATAACCAATAGTTGAACGCCAAGTATTTTAAAAAATATTCAAAGAGTTTAATTTTAAAACAATTAAAGAAGTGGTCAATTTTGAATCCAAAGGTGGATGACAAGGGTATTTTGGAGCCAATAGGTGGATGAAAAGGGCATTTTGGAGCCAATAGGTGGATGGAGGGTAATTTTGTACCCTTTTCAATACTTTGAGGGTATTTTAGGCCCTTTTTCGTTTTTTTTTCTTCCTTTGTTTCGACTTCTTTTGAGTTCTCATTTTTTGGAGCTTTTCCATTCTTCTCTTCTTCTTTTTTTTTCTCTTTGTTTTTGACTTCTTTTGAATCCTTATTTCTCGGAGCTTTTCTTTTATTTCACTCCTTTCTTATAAATTTTTCTCCTTTTTATTGGAGTATTTTCCTTCCCACCTTTCATTGACTTTGTAAAGGGTATTTTTGCCTTTCTTTATTTCTTTATTTCTTTTTTCTCTAGAAGTCTTTTATTTTCTTGACCTTGGAAGATTCGATATCTTTGCTTTCGGAAATTTCAAACATGGATCTTCTCTTATAATTTGCACATTCTTGGTGCACTCAAGAAGGTTGGGCCAAGAGAGGATAGTGCTTTTAAGCACTTAAAAGGATAGTGGTTAAGATGTGGTTGTCCAAAGAAAGGTTTCAGGCTCAAAGTGGGAAAACTAGGGATTAATGTAATTTGGTAGGCTTTGAAAGGCACAATCGGGTAAAAAAAAAGCCTACACTCCTTTCTCAAACCGAACATTACTCAGGATTTCGCCTCGAAAAACATTCAGGTCAAGTTCTAGATCAACAGTGTAACACAATTGAACTTTGATCAAAAGCTCACCACACAATGCACATGAAACATAAGGTTAGTTTTATTCTTATCTTGATTGCATGCAAGAGAATTTTCAAGCATCACAAAAGTACAGATAAGAGGTACCACAAGAATCTATAGTTTACCGCAAAGTCAGTCTTTTCCATCATATCGAATATATTTACATGCTCTTAACTACAATAGGTCCCAACTGAGCTGAAGACATGACTCTTACAGTATGTACGAGTAAATTTTTTTGTTAATTAATTTTTTTTTTTCAAGAATGATTACCGAACCCAAGAAGGACTGCCTACGTATCTCATTAAAATGAGAATCAGGTGTGCGTAGTTCATGCAGATATGACTTGGAAAATATGCACAAACTATTTTTTCTTATTTTTTATTTTTATTTTTGGAGAAGATAATACCGAACCCCAAGAAGGGTTGCCTACGTATCTCATTAAAATGAGAATCAGGTACGCGTAGTTCGTCCAGATATGGATATAATAATTTAAAGATTTAGACAACTCAAAGAAATTTCTAGGTCTAGCGCCACTAAAATTTGTAGTCATGAAGTTTTTTTTTTTATTATTATTATTATTATTTTTTTCCGCACCAATATGTTTTATAGCCTCTTAATCGTCAATATTTATATTGTCTGTTGAATGTAACCTACGAATTTCTACAGTAATGATTTGTTGTACTCTTTTTGGATGTTTTCTTGGACCTTTGTCTCTTCCCAATTTTCACGAGATCCAGACATTATTATGACCATCCCCGACTGATGTCGGGGACGGTATTCCTACAAAAATATGAGAAATATGTGAGAGCAGGAATATCATGCAAAATAATAATAAAAATAAATGGATGAGACCTCATAGTCAAATACTCCCCTGATTTATCGTTTTGACTTAATGTCTTGTGAAATACAAGGACTCGTATTTCGCTAATCCTCTTGTCTCTTGCGACTTCGAACAAATAATAATTTCTGAATTCGGACATAAATTAATTTTTCGCTGCGAAGAAGAACAACTCAAAATGTAAGAGTGTTAGTTCCTGTACATAACGGATAATGCAAAAATATCACACAAGAATAAAACACATAAATACTGTTTTAATTAAAGACAAACTGAAATATATCATATAGCATACAGACAATTATTGCGCGTCCTATACAAATATGTGACCCTTTTATGCCTAGGGTAGGCCTATCGATTTGAAGGATGTATTACGCCCTTTGACAACTTTCCATTGTCTCCCAAAACACTTAGTACAATTTTATGAATAAATGAAATAGAATTTGAAGTAAGGGGAAAAAGAAAGAAAAAAAAAACAAATATTAAATCCCACGCAGGGGTACCATCCTATTCTATGCCTTTGTGAAAGGTACTCTCTCTTGAACTTGTTGTCATCTTCGACTGTCAACACTTTTGAATGGAATGATAGCTTGTGAAGAACCGGATTTGACAAAAATAGACTATTAAAATAACTCTCTAATCAGATAGACCATGGTTTGTCAAACGACGTATACATCATTCAAATTACACACAATTATGATCGTCCTTTTAGGCTAGAGGTCATTATGAACTCAAGGTGGTCTTTCTAATGTACCCAGCACACCTTGGGTGTTAGGGTCATCTTAGGTCAAAAATGCGCTAAATTCGGGATTTGGTTTCGCTCTATCTTAGTTTAACTAAGAGTGGGTTGTATTTAGAGTGGAAAGGGTAACCCAAGCGGACTACTTGGGCTGGGACAGTTAACGATCGTTGACTATCAAGTAGCCAACTACACTCGTCAGGGTGCCCCGAAAAATTTTTGGTTAATGAACGACTGCAAACCCGCATAATCGTCCTTTAGTGGAAATGAAATAATTGTCGTTTGACGAGAAATATTATGCCATGAATGCAATGATAATATACACACAATAAAATAAATAATGAATAAATACAATATACAAATAATCAGCGAAATGTAAAAATACAAGGTATAACATAATAATAAAACAAAAGTTTCCTCAATTTGAAAAAAATAAATAAATTCATATTGGTTAAAACCTCTATAGTCCCCAGCGGAGTCGCCATTCTGTTTACATCCCCACTCTGTTCAAATAGGGCAAAACGTCGCGCAAACTCGAAAATAATGTATTGATTCAATTTTGAAAGAGTTTTAAAAATAAACGAGTTTTTTTTATAAAAAAAAAAGAGTCGCCACCTAATTTTAGGAAAAAACTAGGAAACCATTAAGTGATCTACGAAACCAATTTGATTCTAGGTAAGGGGTTCAAATTATTCCGAAGGGAAGGGGTTAGGCACCCTTAGAAATCCACAAGTATGGGTCCCGGCTGAATTCATTTTTTTTTTAAATTGAGGAAAAATAAAATAATATACAAATATAATAAACATGCAATATACACAAATAATAAAATAAGAAAATATAAGAAACGGCCTAAAGTTTGCCTAACGTAATATATGCAAAATATTGAACAAAGAGTACAATTCGAACTTAATTCAAATAACTTCAATGGGAAGCACCTCTATGTACCTGTAAAGACACTTAGTAAAAGTGTTAGTAATAAATAAAATATGAATAAAAATGAATAAACCAAATAATAGCTTAAAAATCAAAAACCCGTCTTATCAACATGAGAGGCCTAGGAAATCGACGGTAATTTCTTCATCGGCCAATTTAACAAATAAACATATATGAACTTAAATTAGATTTCCATCTTTTAAAATGGAAAGGCCTCTAAACCCGACGGATAGATTTTTCATTGGCTATTTTAACAAGTAATTAATATAGATTTAACTAAATTTCCGTCTTTTAAAATGGGAAGGCCTCCAAAACTGACGGAGAGATTTTATCATTGACCATAACTCCTAAACTATAACTAATACACAAATAAATTCCTAAAGAAACATAAGCAAAACTAAAAAAAATAAATAAATAAATAAATTTACAACTAACAGTAAATAAAACAGTAGGAACAAGAGAAACGCTACTAAAATGTCATACCACAACCTAATGCACGAAAGCTAAAACAAAGCTAATTAACATATAACAGATAGAAAAGCTAGAAATTAAATAATACAAAGCTAAGAAAGAATTTACCTGGTTCTGGGCAGCGAATCGAAACTGCGAATTTGACGGAGACGATCCACCACCTCCCCAAACTCGAACAGCCGCGAAAATATTTTAAAAATATTAAACTATGGAACCAAGAATTCCCGAAAAATTTCTGGGTACTCTTTGGTCTCCTCTTTTTTTTCCCTTCCCTCTTTGGTGTAATGAAGAAGGGCTTATATAGGACCAATTTTGGGTTCAAAATAGATGTGGGAAGCGATGTGGGACAAATGCAAAAAAAATCCAAAATTTGTCTATTTGAATGGTTTTAAAGTAATTGATTAATAGGATGAATTCACATAAATTAATTTAGAGAGCTTCTTAATCTAAACAAAACAAATTAATTGATTCGAATATGAATTAAGTGGTTTTAGCAAATCGAAATTGAAACTATAAAATTATGAATTTTTTAAAATGTTAGGCCAAAATTGGGTGTCAACAGCTGAAAATAATGAGAATGAGGAAATCTCTATAATTATATCTCGACGAGAAAAAGATGGAATCGAAATAATATTGTGGTGGATAATATTTTTGCCTACAATGTTGCAATTGAAATAATGCAACAAGATGAGGATTTGGAACCAAGATCTGTCAACGAGTGTAGACAGAGAAATATTGGCCAAAATGGAAGGAAGCAATTCAAACAGAATTGGCTTCACTTGAAAAACATGAAGTTTTTGGACCAATAGTCCGGACACCTGAAGGTATCAAGCCAGTGGGGCATAAATGGATTTTTGTGCGAAAACACAATGAAAGTGGTAAAGTCGTAAGATATAAAGCACGACTTGTGGCACAAAGATTTTCACAAAGGCCTGACATTGATTATGAGGAGACATATTCTCCTGTGGTAGATGCAATTACCTTCAGGTATCTGATAAATATGAAAGTTCATGAAAAACTTGAAATGCATCTAATGGACGTTGTCACAACTTATTTATATGGCTCACTAGACCACAATATTTTTATGAAAATTCCTGAAGCATTTAAAGTGCCTGAAGCATATAAAAATTCAAAAGAAAGTTGTTCAATAAAGCTTTAGAAATTCTTATATGGATTAAAATAATCAGGTCGAATATGGTATAATCGTCTTAGCGAATATTTGCTAAAAGAAGGGTACAAGAATGACCCTATTTGTCCTTGTATTTTTATACGAAGGTCAAAATCTGAATTTGTAATAATATCTGTTTATGCTGATGACTTGAACATTATTGGAACTCCTAAAGAGCTTTTAAAAGCCGTTGAGTGTTTGAAGAAAGAATTTGAAATGAAAGATCTTGTAAGACAAAATTTTGTCTTGGCCTTCAGATTGAACATTTGACAAATGGAATATTTATCCATCAATCAACATATACTGAAAAGGTTTTGAAAAGATTCTACATGGATAAATCACACCCATTGAGTACCCCGATGGTTGTGAGATCTCTTGATATAAATAAAGATCCATTCCGACCTCAAGAAAGTGATGAAGAGGTTCTTGGTGATGAAATACCATATCTCAGTGTTATTGGGACACTAATGTACCTTGCGAACAATACCCGACCAGATATTTGTTTCGCAGTAAGTTTATTGGCAAGATTCAGCTCATGTCCAACAAAAAGACATTGGAAAGGTGTTAAGCATATATTCAGATATCTTCAAGAAACAATTGATATGGGATTGTTGTATTCTAATGCATCCAAGTCAGAATTGGTTGGTTATGCAGATGCAGGGTATTTGTCTGATCCGCATAAAGCCCGATCTCAGACAGGCTATTTATTCACCTATGGAGGTACAACTGTATCGTGACATTCGATAAAGCAAACAATAGTTGCTACTTCTTCAAATCATGCAGAGATAATAGCCATTCATGAAGCCAGTCGAGAGTGTGTATGGTTGAGATCAATGACTCAACACATTCTGCAATTATGCGGTCTTTCTGTGCAAACAAAGACTCCAACAATATTGTATGAAGATAATGCTGCTTACATAGCTCAATTAAAAGGAGGATATATTAAAGGAGACCGAACAAAACATATTTCACCTAAGTTCTTTTTCACACATGATCTTCAACAAAATGGTGAGATAAATGTTCAACAAATTCGTTCGAGTGATAATCTTGCAGATTTATTCACTAAGGCATTGCCAACGTCAACATTTGAGAAGCTAAGATATAAGATTGGGATGCGTTGTCTCCAAAATATCAAATAAGTTCTTTATCAGGGGGAGTAAATACGCGTTGTACTCTTTTTCCCTTAGCCAAGGTTTTGTCCCATTGGGTTTTCCTGGTAAGGTTTTTAATGAGGCAGCAATCAAGGCGTATTACAAGATGTGTGTACTCTTTTTCCTTCACTAGGCTTTTTCCCACAGGGTTTTTCCTAGTAAGATTTTAACGAGGCACATTATCTATAAACATCCAAATGGGAGTGTTACAAATCCACTTAATTGTGTGGATGTTTCTCTTAATTCATCTTTAACGTAATGTATGTATTTATTGTATTTATTATATTTGTCATAACGTATTTGGTTAAAGAACGTAACATGGGTTTTCTAAATCCTATAAAATGGTAGTATTTCACCCTTGTGAAACACACTTGAGGAGAATAAAGCTCTCAATCTTTATAGTTGCCATCACCATTTGTCTTACCTTATTGTCTAAGTATTATAGTATTTTTCTCTTGTTTTACAACAATATTTAAATTTTAAAAAGGTATTTATTTGCTTTATATGTGTATTTTTTTTTTTGGTTGAACTTAAAATTCATTATTTTTAAATCTCTTTTTTATCTATGTAATTGAGGTTCATTTTTTATTTCTATTTTTTGAATTTGGTTTTTAACGTTTGTGGACCCCATCAACTTCCATTTACATTTACCACACCTCTTTTTATTTCATCTACTTATTTGTTGGGAGGCCATTCTTCAAGTTTTTCAAAGTTTTTACCTTAAGCCTTGAAATATAATGTTACTTGATTAATTGATATTTAATCTATAAAACATAAAACACAAAAGATTATATTTATTTTATTTTAATTTGTTTAATTTATTTTAAGTTGTTATGAAGTTGAAGAAGAAAAAAAATTCAATCTTCACGTTAAAAGTTATAATTACAAGAATTATTAAAAATGTATAGAATTATTCTTTTTAAATAGTCTAAAAAGGTCGATCAAATAAATTAAAATTAAAGAAGTAATATTTTAGAAATAAAATATATTTGCTATTATTAGAAAAAGTGAAAATTAAAGTTATATTTTCAGTTTTCTATATTATGTTTTATATAATTATGTATATAATTAATACATTTTATGAATATTCGAAAATTGTCTCAATTTATTTTGCATTTACTTAAATGTTTGGTTATTTATTTCGACATGTTCCAATTCTCAGCTTCCTTCTTCATCAACACTTGCTGTAGACAAGTCAGTCAACTGTGTTGGACCTGTTCCTTTGACATGTTTCAATCGTCAGTTTCCTTCTTCTTCAACAATTTAGTATAGTTAATTAATAGTTCATATTATTAAGTTATTTAATTTATAATTATGTTAATTATTCTATTTTATTAAGATCAATAAGCTTATTAATTAATTAATACTAATTCATCTTATTTATATTTTAGCCAATTTTCTAATTAACTAAATTTAGCTAACTCCTCAACTTTGATTGGCTATAATATTATAATTCATATGACCATTTCCCAATCTTTGCAAGATCTAGCCAATTTTTACTCCAAACGTTTACCAATTTTCATTCAACCAAATTAAACCCAATTCTTTCTACCTTTTCAGCCCAGCCCAATTCACAACTCAACAACACAATTACTAGACTCAACCCACCATACAACTATTTTACAACTCAAATATTATGCTAAATTATTAGTAATATTTTTAAAGGATTTTTTTTGTCCTTTTAACTCCGAACTGCACTGGAGTTATTTGGCTAAAACTTAGGCTAAATATAACTCTAAAACTCAGTGCTTCTCGCTTAGTCCTGAGTTATGCTCTTATGTTGTCTTAAATGTAGGTTATTTAATCATAGTATATATCTTAATGCACTAGCTCTCTTTGTCAAGAATGATAATATTGTAGTAATATATATATATATATACTTTTGTTCGTTTTCTTATGCATAATTTGTTCCTTGAATGAGTTCAATTGGACTCATGGTGCCCCTGCATCTTTCATCGAGTCAGCCTCATTACTCATCGAAAGGAAAAGAAACTGATGAACAGGTCTTGGAAGCAAATATACAAGTCTTGCACACTAATATACAAGAAAAGTAGGTTGTATACAGATATATACATTAATGTAAAAAAAATGAGATAAAATTGGCCCAATGTTTCTAGGCAGCAGCAGTTTAGGTCCAAAAGGCCCAAATTCATTTTCTCTCTCTCTTGATTATTGAATTGTTTGTTTTTGTTTTGATTAATTCTTACTTTGAATATTTAGATTAGCTTAATTAAATCTCTTAAACACAAATAATCCTTTGATGAATATTTTCATTTAACCTATATTTGCTACGACCCTCATACTCCTAAATTCTTTCATTTCAATTCTCATTTTCCCTCTTTCATATTAATAGAAATGAATCTTTAACTTTCCTCCCATTTTCTCCTTTGTCTTAAATTTATTCATATAATGCATACATGAAACAACATAAAGAAATAGTACTCCGGTAGAAATTACGAATTTTTAAAAAGTTAATTAAAGTAAATAAGATAATTACCCGATATTATTGAGATCGAACAAGCTATTGAGTGGAAAATTGACGAGTCCACTAGTGGCTGTTCGCAGAATCCGAGCATGTCTAGCTCGATCTCTAGCCACTAATGCATCAATAGTCGTGACATGAGTCTCCGGCAGTAGTCTCTCCAGGTGGAGTACTCCCGCAATACCTGAAAATAAATTTAAAATAATATACATTATAAACGTTAAAAAGGTACTTATGGCAAGACAAGATCATTCTATAACTCTAATTAGAATGCCTAAATATTACTACAAATCTATATATATAAAAGAAAATGTTAGACATGATTATATGGCATGTCTTTAAGGGTTAGAAAAATGTTTATTTATTTTGTGATTTTTTGACCTTGTTTCCTCGTTTTAAAAGACAAAATACTGCAAAATATTAAAGTATAATGTTGATTCTCTACTTATTTATGAATAAACAGAAGTAAATGTATTAATATAGATAGTATTTACGGAAAAGGGCCTAAAATACCCTTAAAGTATTGAAAATGGTACAAAATTACCCTCCATCCACCTATTGGCTCCAAAATGCCCTTTTCATCCACCTATTGGCTCCAAAATACCCTTGTCATCCACCTTTGGGTTCAAAATTGACCACTTCTTTGATTGTTTTAAAATTAAACTCTTTAAATATTTTTTAAAATACTTGGCGTTCAACTATTGGTTATAATTTAATTTATTAATATAATTTATAAATCAACCCACTACCCACTCATTACTAACTAAACCCCACCCAATTAATAATCCAATTATAATATCAAAATTGTCATAAACACTACTAAAACACGATGAAATTATAGATTCCTGAAAATGACATTCAAAATTATTTGAGTCCGAATCGAAGCCCCAATTAAATATAGGTTGAGCCGCTTATTTAGGAGGACACTTTCAATAGGATTCTCTTTCAAGATTGAATTAAAAGTTTATGATTAAAGGTAAAGAAGTAATACATCCCGAATTAATTCATGCACTTTTTTAAAATATAATTTTATAAATATTTATGATTTGTTTTAAAACATTTAATATATTATTTTGAAAAAAAGTTAACTATGAAGTAACATTACATAATTGAGACGTAAGAATAATTAAGATGAACATAGTCAGACTTTTAAGTTTACCGATAATTTTTATTTAGACACTTAACGTATGATAATTTACTTCTATAGATATTTTCGCCTTAAATTTTTAAAAACACTCAATTGGCAGTAGCTTTTTTGTTGTTGCATTAATAATGTGACGGGTGTATTAATTTGGAGAGGTTTAATTAGTAATGGGTGGGTAGTGGATTGATTTATAAATTATACTAATAAGTTAAATTATAACATATAGTTGCGTGCCACGTATTTAAAAAAATATTTAAATAGTTTAAATATAAAACCGTTAAATAAGTGGTCAATTTTGAACTAAAAGGTGGATGACAAGGGTATTTTGGACCCAATAGGTGGGTGAGAAGGGTATTTTGGAGCCAATAGGTGGATGGAGGGTAATTTTGTACCATTTCCAATACTTTAAGGGTATTTTAGGCCCTTTTCCGTAGTATTTATTAATAGGTTTTAAATGTTACACCTTCACATTCCTGGACTCAATAAAATTAATAAATGTTGTACTATTTTTATTATTAATATAATATATATAATACAAAATATCATACCTGAAGAGTAGTATTCTTTTGACTTCTTGACTGATTCATTAAGTTTCTGCACATGTGAGAAAAATAAATTTAATTTAGTTAAGGTTAATAAGCTCATTAATTGTTAAATTTTATGGATTAAATGAAGGATCAAAATCAGTTTTATTTTAAATTTTATTAAAATACTAACAATCATGAAATAATATTGTATCAAACGAAACCCTAAAGCACATGTTTCCTATAAACTTGGCAAAAATGGTTCACACCCCAAAGTGGAAAAAAAGGGATTTAATATACTCTTTTATTTTTAAAAAAAGTTACATACTATAAAGTAATGATTATTGATACATGCATATTTTTATTCAATTTACGATTAAATTTGAATAAACATAGTAACCTAATTAAGTAATCAATAAAAAATCTTTTTGAATGTAATTATAATTATGGTAAAATATAGTAAAGGAAAGTTACGTCTTTTTTCTTCTCTAATCAAAATTAATTTATGAATATCTTCTTAATTAATCAAGTTTATTTGCTTTTCTACATCTGATGCTATATAATCAAGATTATTGATACATGCGTATTTTAATTCTTCTTCTTGTATTTACGGATTATGACTTATAAAAATTTCAAAAGAAAAAACAAAGACAATTAAGAAATTATTTTTGGCATTGAAAGGTATTTCTGATGAAAAACAATAGATGTAGAAAAGCAAATAAACTTGCAAAAATAACCCTGAATTAATTTTGGTTAGAGAAGAAAGAAGACTTAATTTTATTTTACTATATTTTACCGTAATTATAATTATATTAAAAATATATTTTATTAATTACTTAATGAAGTTACCACGTTTATCTAAAAAATAACCCGATGGTGTAGAAAATCTTATACACTGATAGTGCACAAAACTTAAATTGATAATTAAAAATAATAAAAAAGTAATGTCATACTCCAAAATAACATCTAAAATGAATCTCAAAGATAATTAATTATAAGTAACCAATCTATAGTGTCATAGTCTAAGAAAATATTTCACTTATTGATTTCTTTCTAATCATTATAAAATGTCAAACCCAAAATTTAATTTCTTTTTAAAAGTTAGGGTTCTATTTTTTACTATATTTCATTGTTGTTGCTTGTTGTCAAGACCTCTGCCCCGGTAAGTACTAGCTATTTACTCTTCTCAGTTCCTCCTCGACTCTCCCTTTTCTATTTTTTTATAATTTGTCTTTACATTGTATAACAATTTATTCAAAGATCATATTTTTAATCTTTAATTTTAAATCGTTCCACGTATTAATAATTTTGATTATATTAATTAAGTTATTGCTTCTGGAAACTTCAACTTTCAAGGCTAGGATGACTCAAGAGTGAAGCAAGTAAAACCTTTCCTTTAGGTCCCAAAAATATTAATGGTGAATTTAATAACTTTATATTTTAAGGCAACATCAAATACTGACTCTGCTTCTAAATACAACAGTACCGACCCTTATACGCTTCTTCTTCCTTCTTTAGCAACCAGTACACGATATGAAAAGAATGTTTGCTTTTTTTTGCATCAAATTTGGATGATCGACTTAGCATCAAAGTAGTTTAATCCTTTCCATGATTTAAAATTAGAAGAATACAAAGAATAGTTTTGAATTATGTTACCATATCAGAACAATGTGAGAACTGGCTGTAGTAAGCCAGGAGAAGTAGTATCCACAACATGCAATTTTTCATAACCATCGAACTGCAATTTTTTTTAAAAAAAACATTTATCAAAAGGAAAGTCTAATAAAAAAAAAAAATATAACAACTTACTTAATGAAGAAACTGAATCAGATATTGAAGAACCCGCAGATGAAGCACAGCCGTAGGAATCAAAACAAGGTGGCAGAGCTACTAGCTAAAAAGGAGTAAATATGGAATTAATCGGTCTAACATCTAGCTGTCAAAAGAATGAAAGTAATTAAAAGAGAGAATTTTTATCACAGAACCGCTAAAGATCAAATATTTTTACCTTTTTTGGGACACAGATCAGATGAGTTGCGTCAAACTCTGAACGAGTTCATAATCATACTAATTAACATTTAAATTTTTATTTATCAAAAGACAAAGGGGTTTTTGGCAAAGAAAGATTTGTTGATAGGGTTTAATTTGTGGGGAAAACGGAGAAGGTTAGTTGTAGTGTATGATCTGTAATTGACATTTATTGAAAATTTTCATCTTTAATTCTTTTATGTTCAATAAAGTAGTATAGTTTCTTTAGTCACTATCAATAACCAAATTTGACATTAATAATTCTGACACTAATATTTTTCCAACGTTGCACTGAAAGAAGCTTTTGTACGATAAAGAAATATTAGAAGGTGTTAATTAAAAAAAATATATACTCTTTGAAATAATATTGTATCAAATGAAACCCTAAAGCACATGTATCCTATAAACTTGGCAAAAATACAAAAATAGAATCACTAGTGGTCCAAACCCTAAAGTAGAAAAAAAGGATTTAATTATTATGCTCTTTTGTGTTTTTAAAAAGTGAGGTTGAAGGTTAATTAATTAGAATCAGTAATTAAAGTTATTGTGTGTCTTTTTATTTGATACTATAATATATACTCTCTTTTCTTGTAAAGTAAAAAAGGATACATGCATATTGTTTATGCAACTCACGGTTAAATGATTCATTTGTAACTTAACTAGCTATTGCATGACGGTCAATCCTTTAAAAATACTAATGATTTTTCAAATTTCCATGAGTCATACTTCCATTTATACGACAGAATCACATTTAACTACTACTACTACTACTACTTATTATCACATTAATAAATATAGCCAATTCTAATTTAACCTTACACTATAACTTGTACTAGTGATTTCTTCACGAGTTAACATAATAAAAATAAAAATAATAAATACGGTAAAAGGTTAGAAAATGAATGCAATTATATAGTATCAAATGGATGGCTAAAATTTCTTTGCTTCGTGGACGGAGGTCCTACGGTAGGTAACAGAAGACACAAACAAGTTGATCGAAATCACTACTAGAAAAAGATGATCACGGATAATTTAGTTACCAAGGGATTTTCCTACAAAACAAAATTTAATGAAAATACCTATGTAGGTAATTATTACCCGCCGATTTAAATTTCCCTAAGTAAATTACATGGAAATTTCGAATTAGAATGAAATTACTTGCAAATATTTCCGCAAGAAATATGAAAAAATCGTCTAAAATAATTGGAATGTAATTCTTTTTTTTTAATATTTCTCCATTCTATGGATGCTCTGGAGATATTTTTCAAGTCTGAAATTCAAGATAATTTGCATTATATATATTAGTATAACATTCAAATATATGAATTCAAAGAGAAGATCAAATAATTAGCCTTGTTGCCGAATTCGAACCGTCTCTATTACCTATGACTTATAAGGGTATAACATATCAAATTATCTTTTGTATGAGAAATGCCTTAATTAAACACATTTTACATGGTTAAGTAATCGGTAATAACAAATACAAGATCTAGAAGAGTCAAAGACTTATCACTATTTATTAATGTAACTTATAATCTGTTTTCATAGACTTATAGCATATGATTTATAAGCTAAAAATTAAATGTTAGAATATCTAACTCGTGACTTTTAACTTATTTTCATCAATCTAACTTAAGAATAAATACTTAAAATCACTTTAATCCTATACAAACACTATAAAAATACTTTAATTTTTTTTAATTAAAAAACGCCTAAAATAATTCAATCACAAATCCTCAAAGTAATTTATATGTCATAAAATCTTCATGTAGATCCTAAAACAACAATTCAAAGCTAAAATCATAACAATAAAATTCCCGTGTAATTTTCTGTTTAATAAAATATGAAGAAATAATTCTCATGTGATTCCCTAGGTAATTAAATCCATGAATAAAATTCCCAAGAAAAAAATTGATCAACAAAATACCTAGGTAATTCAATAGACAGTAGGTAATAAAATTTCTAGGTAAATTCCTAAAAACTAATGTTGGATTTGAATTTGAAGAAACGATGATGAATTATTTTCAATAAGTCAAAAACTAATTATTTGTACAAAATAAATTAAAAATCCTAGCTGTGTTATACTACTATCTTACCTTATAAAGAGAATTGAAATTGATCTGGCTTGGAAGCAACTAGCAAGCTATACATGTATATATAGAGAAGGGGAAGATTAAACAAGTGAAGCAAACTTAGTAATGAAGCAAACGTAGATATCAACATCTTGAATTTTTCAGTTTTTGTTTATGAAAGAGTGTAATAACCCTATCCGAACCAAAGTAAATAGCTTAAATTTAGTGCCTTCCACCCAACATTACTATATTTGTTCTTACGATTTACTAACTTCTGTTTTAGTGTACTCAAATCAAATTGAATGTGTTTATATTTTGCTATGTTTATTGTTGGGGAAATATTATAAATTTCAAAATAATTATAATAATAAATAACTTTATTATTTAGTAAAAAAGTAGCCCCAAAAATAAGATAGAAAATTATTACGAAGATATATAAATATTAGTGCAAAAAATAGATAAATACTTGAGTTGTGCTGGACATTGTCCTAAGAAACTATTTTAACAGTGTGAAATATTTCCCCAGAATTAAATAAGTATTTCCCTATTTTAAATATAAATAACAGAAATCAGCAAATTAATAACATAACAAGTAATTTAGAAAATAAAATAAATAATTAATAATATGATAAAGTAATTAAACTAGAAAGTCAAAGAGAAAAAAAGGATAGAACCAGAGTGAGGGAGAAACAGTAAAGGAACGATATGTGATAATGTTGTGAACTGAAAGATAATACCTATTTATAGGCCAAAGCTTTCGGTTTTCAAGAAACTGTTAGCCAAGTTGCCATTTGCCCAAATAAAGCAAAATTTTCTAATTACACTTTTAAATATTTTATCTTAAGAATATGAATTCTTTTGAAATAAAATACTATCATGATTTTACTTAACATTTATAACTCACTAATTTAGTGTATGTATTTTTGCACGTCAATTACAGCCAAAAAAATAAAAATCAGATCAACCTTGAAGGTGAATCACGAGAGGGATATGGAACAGAAGCACAAACAACTTTACTTTTCTTTATTTTAATTTAAGGGATGAGGCTCAAATATATCATTAAACTTTCAGAAAAGATTTATTTATGCTATCTGTTAAAAGTTTGGCTAATCTATGCCATTACCATTCAAGAAAAGGCTTATTTATGCCATTATTTTTAACAATGATTTTGCAAAACCATTTTTTAGACATTTGGCCACGTCATCGATTTTTTAAATTAAAAAATCATAATTCTGGAAAAAAAATTGAATTAATTTTTTTTTATTTAAAAATTTGATGACGTGATCGAATTATAATTGGCCACATGATCAATTTTTTAATAAAAAAATTAAAATTCTGAATAAAAATTGAATCAATTTTTTTTTAATTAAAAAAAATTGATGACGTGGTCGAATTATAATTGGTCACGTGTCAAAAATGGTTTTGCAAAACCATAATTAAAAAATAATAGCATGAATGAGCCTTTACTTTAACGATAATAGCATAAATGATCCAAACTTTTAACTGATGACGAGCTTTTTCTGAAAGTTTAATGGCATATTTGAGTTTTTCCCTTAATTTAATTAGTGTTTGCTTATTTTTGAAATTAGTGTTTGCTTATTTTTGAACAGTTTCACAAACAATGAGTATTAGGGCTTCTTTTTTATTTTATTTTAATTAATAGAATTGCCTCGTGGAACACAATAAAAAAAAAGATCTTTTCTTCATGAAACCTATGCTAATTTTAGTAAAAGCTTTATATCTGAAAGTGATTTGTGTTAGAAAACTATATTCACAGCGGAATATCAAGGATCTTTACTACTTACATGAATAATAGACAACCAATACCGTTTATGCTAAAATACATAAATAAACTAAAAGTTAATTCGATAAATACCTCTTGAAGCGTGATCGGATACCTTCAAGCGAATCTCCAAGTTAAACGGATCTTATGGTCTTCTACAGTGATCCCAAGTCACATCTGAACTCTCTCAATACTTGGGTGGGCAAGCATTGAATAGAATACTAATCATCACTTTTCTAGGTTAGGAGAATCCCTATTTATAGAGATGTCTTCCTAATCCAAAAAGGACTAGAAAACCTAGTTTTTCTAGAAGACTAGAAAAACTCATATTATTCTTCCTTTTTGCATAGAAATAGGATTCTGAGTTCTAGTTAAATATGGGCACTATAGGGACCACAGAATTAATTACCGAGGCTTCCTATTATGGAAATAATTCCAAATAATTAATTTGAATTATTCTTACCATAATAAATTACAAATCATTACACTAGAAATTCGTAATTGCACTCCTCTATTTCATAATTCCCCATTAAACACTTATGTAATTCCCCATGTTAAGATTTCAGATACTAATCAATAAATTAAGGCATAACTCATCAGTAGCCACCTAAATTTGGCACAAACTTTCATTTAGACACCTTAACCACCCTTTGTTCATTTTAAACACCTTATGTAGATGCCTACTGTGTCATTTTGGCACTTTTTTTATAATCAACAAAAACACTAAGTAGAGTGTAATACACTCGCGGATGATGTGTCAAACCAACAAATTAACCGAAGACATATGGCATAAATACCAAAAATAGTTAACAATAAATGTACTATAAATAAAAACATATTTTTAAAACTAAATAGTTATTTACTTAAAAAAAAAAAGTTATATTTTATTTTTTCTTAAAAAATAATAAAACCTGCAATACCCATCCTTCTTCCTCACCATCTTCATCTCTCCTTCTCCATCTCTCCTTCTCTTACCACCATGAACATATTTTCAAGTTTGATAAAATTATGAAAGGTAATGGAATGAAAAGTACTTAATCTATTTACAATCTTCACTCGCTTCTGTCTCTTTTATAAATAAATGAATTTGGGGATGCACCAAGAACTTAACTTCCTCCATAAAAGAAGTGACCTTTTTAACCTAATTGTCTTTCAACATATTTCATCATTTTTTTTCTTTTTGACGAGATAGTCAAAATTATTAGGACCAGATAATTTTTGCTTTCCTAGAGGTAAAATTGCATATTGAAGGACAAAAAAGGAAAGGGATCTTAGAAGATAAATATGGCTAGAGCCTATATGTGAGCAATAAAAAGATATGCACCACCATTAAAACCTCCAGATTCACGGCCTAATTCAGTCTTTTTCTTCTTCGATAAAGATTTTGAATAATTTCGGCAATGTTTATGACAATAGAATGGTGAGAAAATTAGGGAAAGAAGGTTGGATACAATGGTGGATAATGGAGGAGGTGTTGGGAGGAGAGAGAAGGAAGAAGAAGAAACAATAAAAGTAAAAATGTATTAATATTTAAACTTTTCACGCGCTCAAGAACAGTGTAACACACACAATATGTCAACTCAGCAAAAAGTGTCAAAATGACATAACGGGGAATGACATAAGGTGTCTAAAGTGAACAAAGTCTAGTTAAGGTGTCTAAGTGAAAGTTGGTGCCAAGTTTAGGGGGCCACCGATGGGTTACGCCATAAATTAAATTACTGACTAATTTAACTTAATGATTAATTTCCTTTAGAGCACTACTTAACTTATTTCATGTGTCGGATTCATAAATCCACTTGCAAGATTTGACACAATGAAAACTTATAAGTTTCTCAAAAAGGCATATCAATCAATCTCTATAACGAGACATGGATTCCATCAACTAACTTATTATTTCACCAATATATATTATTATCATCCAACTTACCAGGCATATTGACCCATCTCAGAATCTCACCTTTTAATAAATCAAAACGACAATTAATATATACAGATCATAATAGTTATATCAGGATTAAGAATATAAGTACATTTAATAGTTTAGAGAATATGTTTTTGTCAGTCAGTCTAAAACAACTATCTCTACTCGGTCCCGTTCAATACATACAAAATGTACTAGCACAAGAAGTTGGAACTATACCGTTCCCATAATCAGGAAAAATTACATATAATCTTGTGCTACAATCGTACCCGATGGCATGTCCAATTTCCATCCTAGATTGTGAACCAAAACTTTATACTTATAAGAACTGATGATTTAATCCTCTGTGTATAAGCTAAAACTCTACACACTAAATCATCTACTATATAAGTAAATAGACACCATAAACGAATATATGATCTATTGAAATTGAGCAAATATTTATTCTCTAATAAATATTATTTCTTAACACATGGTTAATAGTATATATCCCAACAATTTGGTACCTTTATATCTACTCACATGCATGCACACTTTAAAACAATGGCAAGGCTCTAAATTTTATGGATTAAGTTCAATATCAAACTCATAATTCTATACATTTATTATAGGGTATTACAGATCAGCGACAAGAATCACATTTAATTACTACTTATTATCACATTAATAAATATAGCCAAATTTAATTTAACCTTACACTATAACTAGCCATATATATAGCGATTTCACATTTTAACAATTTAAAAAAAAAAAATGAAACTGAGTATTCCACCATAAAGGGGAGAGAAGGAAATTGGAGAGAGAGAAATTAAAGTAGAAGAGAAGCCAAACAGAAATACACACTCAAGTTTGATAAATTTAGAAAAAGCATTATATCCGAAAGTGGTTTGCTACCCTTTAAAAGTCTACTCACATGCATGCAAACTCCCTTAAAATTATGCCAAAATTGTCAACACTCTAAATTTAGGGTGTCCAAATTTTATGTATTAAGTTTAATATCAAACTCATTCAAGTATTTCTAAAGAATCGGGCCCTATTTTAATACCATGTGAAATTAGGTCTTAGGCCTAACTCACACTCCCAAAAACTAGCTCAAAGGAAGGAGGATTGCCCAAGCCTTATAAGGAGTTCACCCATCTCATTAATCACCGATGTGGGATTTTTGTCATTCTTTAACATATTGAAGTTTTTAATTACTATCTATTTCATATCTTTTACGATTTATCTATCCATTTGTAACTTTATTCAAATTGTGGTTATAAAATTAAATAACAATATGTTAAAATTATTGAGATTCATCGGATTATGACACAACTCGTTTTAAACCATATTTAAGTCTAAAATAAATTTGGATGGATTTCTATTTCAATCTATTTTAATATCTCTAAATTCTATTCAATCCGCATATATAACAACCCTACTCAAAACATTTGGGACGATCTTGTCCTAGAAGGCCAAAACATCCTTTTTCTTTTAGATAGATAGATCGACTTGGCAAAAGTACAAAAATAGAATACAAAGTGGAAAAAGGAACGGGAATATGGATAATAGAAAAGGTATATAATCTGCACCTTATAAAACATGCATACATCTTCACAAACTCTACCTAAATGGCGGGATTTGAAGTTGGAGGAACGTTTTGGAAAATGTTTTTTCTTTAATTTTCGAAGGGAAGTCATTTTCCTTAAATTTGAGGAAAACAAGTTAATTTTCCAAAACATTTTATCTAACCAAACGTGAGAAAATTGAAAAATATTTTTCGAAAAATATATTTTCCTTCATATACCAAATACACCCTAGATTGCTTCCTTTAAATAAGGTCACTGGACAAATCACAATTCAGCATACAGGTAAAAATGGAATACAGGCATAAATGTATAATTTAGTTCATTTATGGGATCCATAATCATACTAATTAACATTTAAATTTTTATTTATCAAAAGACAAATAGGGGTTTCTGGCAAAGAAAGATTAGTTGATGAGGTTTGATTTGTGGGAAAATGGAGAAGGTTAGTTGATGTTGTGGAGTATGATCTGTAATGGACATTTATTGAATTTTTTTTTATAGTTTCTTTAGTCACTATCAATAATCAAGTTTGACATTAATAATGCTGAGACTAATATTTTTTTAACGTTAAACTGAAGAAGTTTTTGCACGATAAACAAATATTAGGAGGTGTTATTAGTGGAAAATCTAACAGCAACAAAAAAATACTCTTGAAATAATATGGATTAAATGAAGGATCAAAATCAATTTTATCTTAAAATTTATTAAAATACTAACAATCATGAAATAATATTGTATCAAACGAAACCCTAAAGCACATGTTTCCTATAAAAAAACTTGGCAAAAATACAAAAATAGAATCACTAGTGGTCCAAACCCCAAAGTGGAAAAAAGGGGATTTAATATGCTCTTTTGTTTTTTAAAAAAGTTACATACTATAAAGTAAAGATTATTGATCATACATGCATATTTTTTATGCAATTTACGGAAACATAGTAACCTAATTAAGTAATTAATAAAAAAACTTTTTAAATATAATTATAATTACGGTAAAATATATTAAAGGAAAGTTACGTCTTCTTTCTTCTCTAACCAAACTTAATTTATAGGTATCTTCTTAATTAATCAAGTTTATTTGCTTTTCTACATATAATTTTATTTAATCAAGATTATTGATACATGCATATTTTAATTCTTCTTCTTGTGTTTACGGATCATGACTTTATCAAAATTTCAAAAGAAAAAACAAAGACAATTAAGAAATTATTTTTGACATTGAAAAATACTTTTGATGAAAAAAAAATAGAGGTAGAAAAACAAATAAACTTGATTAATTTTAAGAAAATAACTATGACTTAATTTTGGTTAGAGAAGAAAGAGCACTTAATTTTATTTTACTATATTTGCCGTAATTATAATTATATTCAAAAACATATTCTATTAGTTACTTAATCAAGTTATCATGTTTATCTTAAAAATAACCTGATGGTGTAGAAAATTTTATATACTCACAATGCACAAAACTTAAATTCGATGATATAGAAAATCTTATATCCTGACATTGCACAAAACTTAAAATCTTTGTTAATTAACAATTTTTCTCTCGTAAATTAACTACCTATTGCATGATTGTCTTTTTTTTTTGTAATAAAGTGAATAAGGTACGTTACTGCATCCTTAAATATCTAAAAAAAATGTGCTAACCGCTTAAAATTTTTTCTCACCACTACACTTTTCTTGTGCGCTTGTGTACTAGAAGGGAGAGTTTCAGTTACCACCAAACATATATACATCATGTTCATTAATAGAAAGAATAACAAGACTCGAAAAAAAAAACAAGACTTATTATTACTCGATATTACAAGTGAGAATAGACTATCAACATTCATTATATATCAACCAAACATAACAAACAAATCTATATATATCTATAAAACTGATAATAAGCACGCTGATGTGACATGTTTTATTGGTAAGCATCAATATTTATCTATTTTCTCAAAAAAAAAATTTTTTTTTCTATTTTTAATAAATTAACCTTTTTTGTCATAATAACATTTACTACATTTATACTTTTCCTTCCAAATGAATATTTGCAACGTTTAAGTACATGATGGACAATTAAAATTCCTGTCCCACGTAGCTTCAGTTACTTTTGAGTTTTGATACTTTTAATCACCAATCATTCCTTTACTTATGCATGCTCTATTTTTGTATGTATATATTATATATACTTTTGCTTTTGAGGTCTTGGGTAAGGTTTTTCTTGCTGTCAATCTTATAAAAATTAATAGAAGTGAAAATGGTTTGCAAATATTAAAAAAAAAAAAATTAGAGGAAAGAATTAAGATTATTGTATTTGGCCTCTAGCTTAAATTTAGTGCCTTCCACTAGGAATGTGTATTCATTTTTCCGATTTAATTTTGTACTATTCGAATTTTCAATTTTTTGGTTATGGAGAAGTGTAATAACCCTATCCGAACCAAAGTAAATAGCTTAAATTTCTTGCCATTTACTGACTTCTTTGTTAGTGTACTCAAATTGAATGTGTGTGTTTTGCGGTATTTATAACTCATTAGTTTAGAGTACGTATTTTTTCACGTCAATTAAACAATTTTTTTTCCACAAATAACGTAACCTTAATAAAACAAGGAAAATGCAAACAACTTTACTTTTCTTTATTTTATAATTAGTGTTTGCTTATTTTTGGACAGTTTCACAAACAATGGCTATTAGGGCTTCTTTTTTATTTTATTTTAATTAATAGAATTGCCTTGTGGAACACACACACACAAAAAAACCTTTTCTTCATGTGATAAATATATAGTACAATATTCATTATGATGACAATGTTCGAAATCTATACTAATTTTAGAAAAGGCTTTATATCTGAAAGTGATTTGGTACCTTTATATCATTTACAAGTCTACTCACATGCATGCATGCAAACTCTAAGGAGTCGTTTGATAGGATGTATTAATTAAAATAGTCCTTGGATTAAAATTTAATCCATCCAATACAATGTTTGGTAGCACATTTCAACTGAAACCCACCTAATACATGGATAACTTAATACACCATATGTGGTCTTATCTAATACCAAGGATACCTAGGGATTACTAATACCATGTTTCATAAGCCTTGGATAAAGCAACAAATGACTGAACTGCCCCTCAATTTCTGTATACAGTACTCAACTGCCCAAGAGAATTCGGTTAACTTTTTCAAAAATACATAAAAAATGTTGCAAATAAACGTTGCCGATGTGGACGTAATAAACTAAAAACTATGGCTATTAATTTGTTGTTATAATTTAACACTGCATGTTGATAAATAGAGTTACATATAATTATCATTTAGGTAATTTAATTGTGTGAATAATTTGTATATTATTAATTCATAGATCTTAAACTCTTATAATCATTAATTGACAATCTTGTAAAAATGATAATTAACCTACTAATTAAATTAACTAAGTGATAATTTGCCACATTGATCCTTTTACTATTTTTACTTCGATGTCATATTCTTTTTTTGATGGTTAATGGAAATTGAATATATACTGCAAATTAATTATTCAATAACCATTTTATTTCACATCTTTTTCACAATTAATATGTCATAATGTTATACATAAAATAAAAATCACATAATAATTCAAGGGTATAATTGGAAATAAGCCTTTTGTAGAGTCTTAAGCCACACACAAGATTAGATTGGAAATAATGAACCAAACACTTGATAAAAAATAATACCTGCATTACTAATCCATGTATTGTTAATCCCTGCATTGTTAATCCCTGCATTACTAATCCCTGCATTATCACTCTTTCTACCAAACGACCCCTAAAAGTTTAAAATAGTGCCAAAATTATAATTCTAAATTTAGGGGTGTGAGATAAGCACAAATATAGACAACTCGTTCAAAATTTTTTATGGATTAAGTTTAATATCGACTTATTCAAGTCTTGACCCATTTTTACAGATTTTTAAATTGAGCTCAATTTAATCTTCAGTTTCAATCCGGTTTTTTATTTGCACTAATGTAATGTATGTTCATATATTGAAGGTTTAAATTACTATCTATTTTATATATTCTAGGATTTATCATCAATTTGTAATGTTTTTTTAAAAAAAATAATTTTATTGATTTGAAATTTAAATTGTGGTTATAAAAGTTAAATAATATATATGTTATAATTATTGAATTAAGCAGATCAAATTAGACAGATCATATATTCAACGTTTAAATTACTATCTATTTTATATCTTTTATGATTTATCTATCCATTTGTAACTTTTTAATTTTTATTTTGTTAAGTTAAAATTCATATTGTAATTATAAAGTTAAATAACAATATGTTAAAATTATTGAGATTAAGCGGATCAAATTAGTCAGATCATGACCTAACTTGTTTATAGACCATATTTAAGTTCAAATTAAATTTGGATGCGTCATAATCTAACTTCAATTTTTATTTCAATCTATTTTAATATCTCTAATTTCAATTAAATCCGCACATTTAACACCTCTCTTCAAAACATTTGGGACCATCTTGTCCTAGAAGGCCAAAACATCCTTTTTAGATGGGACTTCACATCAAAGTGGAAAAATGATCGGGAATATGGAGCTCTTTTTTTTTTTTTTTAAAAAAAAAAAATCATTACTTGGAATATGCTTGTATGCAATTGTACACGTACAATAAAATTTTCATGGAGAAAATAATAATCAAGATAAAAAAATATTGCAATAATTGTGATATTTGATTTTAAATATAGTGGATGATATTATATTCCAATATCAATATTTGTTTATATCTATAACTTTGAAATTCATAATGTTTTTGTTTCTGCTTCTATTAAAATTTGGCTAATGTGTTATTTTTTTTGGAGTGTTTTTATTTTATTTTATTAGTTAATTATTTTAGAAAACACTCATTTATGCTATCTGTTAAAAGTTTGACTTGTCATTACCGTTCAAGAAAAGATCATTCATGTTTTTTATTTTTTAATAGTGGTTTTACAAAACCATTTGTGATACGTGACCAATTATAATTCGACCACGTCATCAATTTTTTTATAAAATAAATAAAATAAAAAATTAATTAATTCAATATAATTTATATAAAAAAGGATATTTACTATAAATTTTTATTATCATAAATGATAAAGGATTTTCTCTAAAATAAAAAGTAAAAAAAAACAACAAAAACCCGTTTTTTTGCATTTGGGTCCAATTTTCCTCCTTCGTCTTCACTCTCAAGACTGAACTACCTGAATCCGGTACCAAAAACTTCCAGTGATGGCGTCCGACGTTGATACTGCCGACGGCGAGACAGTAATTCTCAACTGTATCGATTCCGACGGGTCCAGACTAGACGGAGATCACGAAGAAATTGTCATTTCAACAGCTGAAGTCAGTCAATGGGACTTAACATCACTTGCCTATCGCCCAATCATTAAAATCAAAGCTAATCGGCAAAGGCAAATCATCTTTTCTGTTTATTCTGTTTGTTTTACCTTCAACATCTATAAAAAAGTGTTTAATTTTTCCTTTTTTTCGTTTCACTTGATTTTTTGAAGTACAGGCTCATTCAGCAATCTTCGTACTTTCACGGATTATTGAGTGGAAGCTTCAGGTATAATTCTTTTTTTTCTTCAATTTTACTGAAGTTCTATGTATTGAATGAGTTTGAGTAAGTCGCACAAATTTGTTTTACTCTGAACACAAAATACTGGTTTTGGTACTTGTTTCGTAGTGAAGCGTTTATGAATTACAAATCTAGAATGTTATTCTTGTTTGATATCTTGCTGGAGAAAATTACAACAGTTAAGCTACCCTGAAGCAACATGCTTTGGCAGATTGGAGACTGCTACATTATTATATTTTTTGTTATCTAATATCGAAGAACAAGAGTATCGAAGAGAAGAATTGTGTGGTACTGAGTGAATAATAAGTTAATAATAATCAAGAACAGCTGTATGTGTTCTTCGGCTAGCTATGAAATGGTACATAATTATTTCTTACTGCTAACTTGGGAAATAAATATTCTAATAATAAATACAAACTATGAGCTTAATTTGCTATGGAACGTTACAAGGAATAATAATATAAATCTGGTCAATATGTAACTTTCCCCTCAAGTTAGAATGTATATAACATGGACCCAAATGAGTTCAATGCATCTTCTTCACTAGAAAATAATTCTACTTAAATAGGGTAAAAATAAATAAATATATAGTTATATACTAGTGAGTCCCCCCTTGAGAGAGGGTAATATTCTAGATTAGTGGCAGAGGGAGTTCAAAAATTGTTTTAGGTAACAAGTTCAAATCATAGGTTTGGCATTTTATTATTTTTTTGAATCCTATTGTATAAAATTCGTATATAATAGAGATGAGTGCGGATTGTGTATTTTTGCAGATAAAGTGATAATCAATCTCCAGATATATTTATTTTTTTTAAAAAAGTAAAATCTCCATATATTTTGTCTCTGAAAGTACACTGGTTTAGATGCCATGTTATCGCGTTTTGATTGTGACAAATTAAAATTCTTCCAAACTCCTACTCTTCAAGTAATTGTTCAACGCAAAAGCTCATTTACCGATGGGAGCATAGCTCTCTAAGCACCCTCTACACTTGATCTAGTATCCACATCTTGCTTATTACTTGTCAATGAGACTAAGTTTCTGCCCGTAAGGGTGGCCCAGTGGTTTGGGCATGGAACTTCCATGTTGGAGGTCTCAAGTTCGAAAACCCTCGCCAGTCGAGCTCCTCGTACCAGGCTTGCCTAGTGCGGGTTTGCTCTCCTATGTGGTTTGCGAGCTATTACATAGGAGTGGGTGTTTTACCTTGTGGCTGTGGGTTTCCTTGTCATAAAAAGAATAAAATGAGACCAAGTTTCTACCAATGAAAACGAAGTACCTGTACGTTGATCGCCCTATGGGATGGAAATGTAGCCTGATATGCATTTACAAACTTGATACTTCCACTATTACCTTGAACTTTATGGAGAATTCATTGTCTAAGATTACTCTTGAATCTTGATACATCTAAGGATGTGACTCTATCAGTCTATCTCACATGTAGTGGCAAGATAATTTAACTTACCAATTTGAAGGCTCCCCAGTATTGAAGTAGCTTGACATTAGGATATATAGGTGAGTTGATAAGTCGATTGTCACGCATACCGGTTTTGCCCAAAATATCCATAGCAAATTTCCTCTATGCCAAGGAACACATAAAATGGAGTAAGCAACCTTTATCCCTGGCAAGTACTTAAGTTTTTTTTTTTTTTATAGGAAAGTAAGTAAGAGATGTTATTTGGCAATTTTGGTACCTTAAACTTCTATTGTCATCTCCAGAATAATATATGATCCACATGTGAGAAGATAGAATGCCTACCGTGTGTAAAGTGGATGAAGAATAGAATGATCTGTCTAGCTACTGGTTAATCAAATTTTTTGAACGGCATAAATACATAAATGTGTCTTATACTTGGCCTTTGTTGGCATCCATGCCCTCCAACTTTTGGTGTGCACAAGTAGACGTTTAAACTTGTATAAAGTAGAACAAATAGACACAGGCGTCCAATGTAGCATTGAAGGATCAAAGGACTTCTTTTTTCTTTTTCTACCTCGCATGTCATTGACTGTACTACAAACATGGCTGACAATTGAGTGACACTAAGAGTGTGTTTGGTATGAATTCCAATTTTCTCATGTTTGGTTGGGACAAAAGGTTTGGAAAATGTTTTCCAAATCAACTCATTTTCCTCAAAATTAAGGAAAATGACTTCCCTTCAAAAATTAAGGAAAACATTTTCCAAAACTCTCCTCCAATTTCAAATTACATTTTTTTATTGGGGAAAAACAACAATTTTAGAAAAATATTTTTGATTTTAAAATTTAATTTTTACCCGATCCCTGATCCCACCCACCCACCCACCACCGGCCAGCCCCCCCAACCCCATCCCCTCCCCAAAAAATTAATTTTGCTTTTTAAAAATATTTTCAACTTCAAAATTTTATTTTTAAACTCCTACCTCCCCCCCCCCGGCCAGCCCCCCTACCAGCCCCCCACACACACAATCCCCAAAAAAATTAATTTTGTTTTTTAAAAATACTCAACTTCAAATTTTTATTTTTTCACTCCTACCCCCATCCACTATCCCCCCTCCCCCCCAAACCCCCACCACCACCCCAAAAAAAATTGTTTTTAAAAAATATTTTTAATTTCATAAATTATTTTCTACTCTAGCAAAATAAAATATGTCTCTCAAAAAGATTTTTCATTCATAAATCAAACACTAAAAATCATTTCCGGAAAATATTTTCTACTCACCAACCAAACATGAGAAAATAAGTCAAAAATCTACTTGTTTTCAAGGAAAACATTTTCTAGGAACACACCCTAAGTAATGCTATGGCGGCTGAGTAGGTCTACTGAGGTGTTGGCTACACCTACCTGAACCAGTAGACCAATATGCTAGCGAGTGATGGACTTCTATTGAAGCATGACGGCTTGTATTATATAGATTTTTACAGTTATCCTTTGTTAATATCATGTTCATCTCGGAGAGATGAATCTCAAGGTGTAGCGGTTGATTGCAGAAGACACAGATCTTGAAGCAACTGTATTATTTTCCTAAGAAGTGAGAAGACTCTTCTAGTGAGTGGAAACAACTCAAATTTTGATATTTTCTTCACCTAGATCTTTGTCCATGTGAAGCACTAGAGAAATGACTTTATCCTATATTAACTATTGAGTGAAATAATGTACAAGAATTATTCTTGTGCAGGAGCTCTCTTTGTTTGTAATCTTGTTGCATCTTCTGGATGCTGAATGAAAGATAACTACCTTTACTTGACAAAAAATGATGTACCATAATAACTCCATTTATAGAAGTTTTGGCTTATATTATAATAACATAATTCCTTTCTTTTGTGAGATTACCTTACCCCTTTATTATATGGTTAACTGCTTCAGTGAATCTTGCTTTGACTCTATATCTATTCATTGGGACGTGGAGTCACTTCTGAGTATGTTGAGATTTATCTTTGGATGTTCGATGGACATTAATTCAGAAAACTTCCTTCCTTTGTATGAGGTAAGAACTCCAGTTACCAGTACTGCAACAAATACTTTTATTTGCTCAAAAGGTTTCATTGATGTATATTCTGTTGTCACTTGGAAATCTGTGAAATTACTTTACTACTTTTTGTTAGCTTAGTGATGTCGTAGTACCTTGCCTATGAAAGCCTTGCCCTTAAATGGATAAGAGTTCAGCATTCCTTTTTTTAGGAGGGTGGGTAGTGTGGGGGTTTAAATAAGGTACTCCCTCTGTCCCGCCTTATATGATACACTTTCTTTTTTATACAGTCCCAGTTGAATGGCATATTTCGTCATTTGACAAATGTTTAATGACACTATCAACATTTTACCCATCTTCTGTCTCACGCATTTGGCAAAAGTCAATAAAAGTGTACTTCTCTATTTTAAAATTTATTTATTTTAAGGATAGTTTTGGGACATTGTGAAGTTCTCATATTAAATAAACTTTGTGTCTAGTAAAACTGCATGACATGATTTAGGACGGAGGAAATAATATATTAACGCCAATCAAAACAACACAAATGAGGTATTGAATGTGTATCATTACAAAACCTTAATCTTCTATTATAAATGTAGGGAACTTATCCACGGTCCGGGGGTGGGTGGGTTCTCGGTAGTTAAAATAACAAAACATAGGGAACTAAGGGAACGTGATAGAGGGTCTAAGTCATATTCATTCAGCACGGTATACCAAAATTCATAAAAAGGGGGTAGCGTAGTGTCACGACCCAAAATCTAGCCGCGAGTGGCACCCACACTTATCCTACTATGTGAGCGAACCAACCAATCTAAAACTCCAACATATTGAACAAAAATACAAAGCGGAAGACTTAAAACTCATTATCCCCAAATCTGGAAGTCATCATCACAAGAACATCTATCCTCAAGTTACAAATCTAGAAGTATCTAAGAAGCTAAAATAAATAAAAGGCTAGTCCATGCCGGAAGTTCAAGGCATCAAGACATTGAAGAGAAGATCCAGTCCAAGCTAGAAGCATTAGCTCACCCTGAAATCCGGTGTAGTGACGACTGGCTAGAAGTGCTGCTGAGTTGAAGACGACGGTACGTTTGCTGCATTCCCCAAATAACAAAGAAAGAAACAACAAGTAGGGGGTCAGTACAAACACAAGTACTGAGTAGGTATCATCGGCCAACTCAAAATAGAAAACAGTATATATCAGTTCATATCATAAATCAACTACAATACTCAACATGTAGTAACAAGTACTATAATCATCAATAAGTACTACCAAGTTCATCCATGAGGACTCAAGCCTCAATACCACACTCATTTGGGAATTAGGTTCATTACATTGAGTATATAAACATCTCTCAAGATTTATTATCTTTCTTCCTCTTGTGTCGGTACGTGACACTCCGATCCCCTACTACTATGTGTCGGAACGTGACACTCCGATCCCTTAATTCTACGTGTCGGTTCGTGACACCCGATCCCTTAATACTATGTGTTGGAACGTGACACTCCGATCCCCTAATTCTATGTGTCGGAACGTGACACTCCGATCCCCTAATTCTACGTGTCGGTTCGTGACACCCGATCCACTAATACTATGTGTCGGAACGTGACACTCCGATCCCCTAATTCTACGTGTCGGAACGTGACACTCCGATCCCCTAATTCTATGTGTCGGTTCGTGACACCCGACCCACTAATACTATGTGTCGGAACATGACACTCCGATCCCCTAATTCTACGTGTCGGTTCGTGACACCCGATCCACTAATATTATGTGTCGGAACGTGACACTCCGATCCCCTAATTCTATGTGTCGGAACGTGACACTCCGATCCCCTAATTCTATGTGTCGGTTCGTGACACCCGATCCACTAATACTATGTGTCGGAACGTGACACTCCGATCCCCTAATTCTACGTGTCGGAACGTGACACTCCGATCCCCTAATTCTATGTGTCGG